>JH598388.1:497421-553995 GCA_000173235.2 Hyaloperonospora arabidopsidis Emoy2
GAAGCGCTTTCATTAAAACAGGTACAAACTGATGCGATTATCATCGACTGCAGTGTCAAATTAAGCGCCTTCAGTACTGTACTGGATGGTGGCGTATCAGCTGCAAAATCTTACGAGCAACCTCGTCGTAATATATACTCCCATTCGGTTCATCGACTTTTGCAGCATTTAGTAATCGGCTGCGCGCTTCTCCATGCCACGGATGGTTTTAAACAATTGAAGATAAGCACGCACTTTCGCCGATATTCTTCCCATTAACGCCACATGAATGACTTTATCGTCACTAAAATCGCCGTGGTGCTTTCGATACATGTCCACGTAGTACAGAAACATTTTAAGATTCTTGCAGAGCTCGTCCGGGTATTCATAACTCATCTCGGCACCATGAATAGATCGTCCTACCTTTGAGATGGGCATCACGCCGTACACATCTCGAGAAGCCAACGTCAACTTTGCCCACGGCTCGATCTTGCTCAGTATTTCATCATCAGTCAGCGGTTTAACAGGCAACAACTTTTCCAGCTCCAAAGCCAGTTTCTTCATTTCGTCACCATGTTTTGAGTGCTCAGCTTTAATAATATAACGGGGCACCGGAGCAACACACTGGACAACCAGTGTGGAGCTACTATCACCGACAGCAGCGTGAGTGGTGCCTGACTACCTCTAAGCAAACGTGCATAGGAAGGGAAAGCAACTAGAGACAGTCTAGTTGTTAATAAAAGTAAAACTGTATTAAATATAATTAAGTCCTAATCATTAACCTATGTCTTAGTCCTAACTTAATTATATTTATCTACAAAAATGTATGCTAAAGTATTGCTCACCACTCATTGCGCGCGTCCATCGTTGATTCGACCGCTAGAGCTGGCTGATATGATGACCCATATCAGCCAATCCGTGAGTGTTTGTGAATATTACCCCTTATGGTAATATTCACGAACATTATCAACCTTTATGATAATATTATAATAAACAAGTATCAAGGGCTAATACATGTAACATGCTCACCCCGTTACATCACCCCCTCCCCGTTAAACGATAGTCACTCAATCACTATCATGTTGATGTGGTCACCGTTAGACCACATCAAGGACAGGGAGCACTTGTTTTGGTCCGATCCATCCATTTCTGGATTCTCATCGCATGGTGAATAACTCCATGCGATGCGCGGCAAAAGCTGATGAGAAGGCAGCTGCGAGTGTTAACGCAGCTGCTCTTGACGATGCCCAGCCTCTCGCGGCAGACGATGCTTCGTCTGCTGCCGCTGCAACTCTTCCTGCAGCACCAGTTGCTGCAGATGCACGTGGTGAGTCACCACGTGTTAATGATGATGTCTCCCAAGTGGAGCTTATCTACTCGGGGGAGCCGGACGGTGGGTCCGACTCGAAGAAGACATCTAGGTCACCCGGGTCTATAGTGTCGGGCGAGTACGAGCCTACTAATAGGACTCGAGCGGGTAGTCAGGCTCATCGTCACTAACGGAGTCTGTTTAGTTTGGAGGATGAGCATGCTGACTGATCCCCCTCGCCTGTTAGCGAATGCGGTGATGACTTGAACCGTCGTGATGACGATTCTAGTGGTACCGAGGCTCCCGTTGGTACCACACAGGAGGCTCTATACGGCAATGTATTGCGTCCAGCCCCTGAACACAAGCCTTGAGTGTTACCAGAAAGGCTTGTGAATGACCTGTCAGGCGAGACAAGTCTCCATCATCAAATTCCATTATTCGATGCGAGACAGATCCACGGACTCGACATTAGCGCTAGTAACTTTCGCGCTGAAGAAGACTTCTATCCGGATGCTTTTCTGAAGCATCGTTGGTATAGTGGCAACGCTAAACGAGACAAAAGCTCGTTGCTGCAGGCGTGGATTGCCTTTATACTCAATGTGCAGCACATTGGGCGCGAAGCTTGGCTTCGGAAACTTGACACAGCTCGTGTCAGGTTTGAGAAGCGAACCTTAACTGGTGCAAAAGTTAGGTTGCACAAGCTGTCTCGTGAGGCAAGAATTCCATGCCTCGCGTGGGGCGACCCGTGTCCGTGTTGTTTCGACAACACTCAACGAATCAATAGGGAGGTGTACTCCTTTTCTTCGCCCTGGAATAGGGAGCACATCTCTTCTGAGATGCGCGATGCAACCGCTATACCAGTGCCATGGGCTCGTATTTTCCGATGGCCCTTCTGAGGCATCGGATGTGAGAAAAACTACTTGAAACCATATGTCGAGGGTGGTTTGGGGGTGGTGGGAGTGTTGCGAAGATCAAGCTGGAGGTTGCGAAGGACTTTATAAGCAGCTTGGTGACTTTCCTGGGATACGTCGAGCAGGGAGCAGGCATTTTACGAAGGAGGTTAATCTTCTCGGTTCTGGTAAAATTTTCTGCGACAGGTGCCGCAACTTCACTGTTTCCTCATCATCATCTGCCTCCAAAACCTCTTTTAGAATCTCGTTGTCGGTTAGCTCAGGCTGAGCAGTCTCATCCTCTTCGATGGGATCGAGAAGCTCCGAAATCTTCATTGGATCTCGGACACGCAGCTTCTCGAGCTGTGATATCAGCCCTTGCTCCAGCTCACTTTCTTCCTCCTCGACCTCCGTTGCGCCATCTTTACTCCTTTCCACCTCCACTGCACTTGAAATGACCGATTCAGTAGAAAAATCCCCGTGTGGCTGAAGCAGTTGGCAATGGTAGTGCTTGAAATCTCGTTCCAGTCAGCCACCGACCAGCGCATGGCAGTAAGTTGGTCGACTTTGTAGATGTTAAAACCCTCCCTACGCTCGTCACAGTCGATCTCATTCTGCAGATGGTAACGGCGATACCGCCGGTTGAACGCTGCGATGACACCAGCATCCATCGGCTGAATCATGGAGGTCGTACGTGGTGGAAGCAGCTGAACCTTGACGTTAGTTAACGTAAGGTCATTCGTCATATGCGACAGAGCATTGTCAATCAATAGAAGGATATTTCTACTTTTGATCTGAAATGATACAATATTAGAATTTTATAGGTTTTCTAATTTCAAATGGCTGCGCACCTTCATTGTTTTGTCTAGATTTGCAAGCCACTCCTAGAAGAACACGCCCGTCATCCAAGCCTTTGTATTGTTGCTATAGAGAAATCCATGTGCTTGACCTGATTTCTTGTCAAAGCAGCGGGGCTTCTTGCTTTCCCGATAAAGAAAGGCTGCAGCTTGTCAGAGCCATCAGCATTGTGAGCGCAATTGTAATCCGCGACTGCATAGGATGTCAGTGCGTACCCCTGTGTTAGTATATGGCAACAAGCATTCTGCAATATACTCACCAGGTCTTTTTTATGTCCTTCAATTTCTTGCTGTGCAATAGTCCTGTCAGGTGTCATGCTGTAGTATAGTCCTGCAAATTAATTTTGTCAGACTCGGTTTCAATTAGAAATATAACAAACAAAATTTACCGGTTTCATCCATGTTGTAAACATCACACAGCGCGTACTCTGCGATGACCTTCTTTACATCAGGCAGAGCTTTATTCATAGCCTCCACGTCCACCGAGCCGCTTTCACAGTAAATGTCGATAGCGCGGAGCATGTGACGTTGCTGGAATTTATGAAGCCATCCGTGCGAGAAAGTGATGGCGTCGTCAGGAGTACCAATCAATTGAGCAAGCCGATGAGCCTTCGCACAGATGATATCCCCGGTGATAATCACTCCGCGGTGTTGACATTGCAGGACCCAAAGAG
The DNA here is from genome assembly GCA_000173235.2 of Hyaloperonospora arabidopsidis Emoy2. NCBI lineage: Eukaryota > Oomycota > Peronosporomycetes > Peronosporales > Peronosporaceae > Hyaloperonospora > Hyaloperonospora arabidopsidis. Next base: position 501,131 of record JH598388.1, read on the forward strand.
ACACAGCTTCTTCCAGTATGGGATGTTGAACCAGTCGCTGTCGCTTTGCATTTAGGCTGCTTGGATCCATATTCTCCAGATTAGACCGCTTTCGAAAGATCTTGCTGATTGATGACTGTGACAGCGTTTTGACAAGGCCGAACTCCACCGTAGCCCATTTCGCCAGTGCCGTTTGAGATAAATCTGGGCTCATCCTTGTGTTTGCATATTTGCAGACGTTGTCCATTGGTAAGACGGATCCACGACATTTTATACTGCTCAGATATCACACTAACAGGCAAGACACGGTTAAAAATGTATATATGTGGCTTTCCCTGTGTAATAATTGTTAGCTCAGACGAAAGAAGCGATGGGTGCGTCTCATACCGTTGGGAAGGTAGCAAACTAGCCAGGAGCCTGAGACTTTTGTTCTGTTCCAGCAGTGAAAGCCTTAGGGTTGGATTTTGGCTTGTACTTAAGGGAAGTGGGGGGTTGGTTTGGGTGCCCAGGTCCGCTTTTTTTATCACTCAATTGATTGATTCTCCTTATGTACGATACACAAAACCCAATAAGTTATAACCTCTGCTAAGTTATGGTGATTGTCGTCGACCGTACCCATAACTTATCGGAGGGAAGACTGTACGTATATATCTATGAGGGGGGACAGGCTAGATCGTACTTAGTACGTACGAGGTACACCTAGCCGCGTTATTTACAGACACACACAGATAGACGGACAGACAGATAAGTACGATTTGAAAGTTCGGCAGTCAACCTTGCGCACACTAATAGATTCACCCTTCGGGCTCGCAATAAAAGTATGACTCGAATGGTCTATTTCACATGCTGAAGCTGTGCACGTCAGTGATGAACCTGTTTATCCAGCGAAAACGCTCGTATTGTGGAACGAGGAGTTCGTCTTGTTTGCGGCACTCTCTCTGTGTGGCGTCATGTTAGCTCTCAGTATTGAGGCCAGCTCATGACGTGTCCATGGTCAGATATCTCAGCATGGCTGTGGCGAAGAACAGGGAGGACAAAGGTGGGGTATTGCATTCAACACAGAAAGTTGTAGCTGCGTATGTCAGGAATTCTTTACCACTACAAACACTTTCAAGCAATGACGATAAATCGACCGGACAAATGACATAACGAAAACTAGCCACCACTTTTACGCCTACATGACGTCAGACCGCCGCTGCCGCCTCATCACTGTCTCGCTCTAGCTAGCAGTCGATAGTCAATCTCACACATTTTCTGGACGAATGATCCGTACTACACAATCTCATAAATACTAGATTATGTTTCAATATGTGAGAACAACTTCCACACAATTGCTGCATGACTGTATACTTCGAAAGACGTCGAAATCGAAAGAGTACGGACAATTACTTCACTGACGCGTTTGGCACTCAAACCACTTAATTCGCGTCTTACAGCACCACCGGCAAAGTCTGGTTGGGCATTCCTCTCCTTACACACCGTACAGTTTTCACCAGATCGTCCGTATCGAACTTTTTGTGGGTAGGCGGTTGGTTCTAGCCCGCTCGAAAGAGACTATGCGGTCTAACGTATCGACGACCAGTCCAGGGTAGCACGTTCACCAGCTTGTTCTTATGCCATTTCTTAGGAGTGAGTGGTGTCCGTGGATGAGTCTGCTACTAACAGTGGCGGAACGCAATGCTACAACAGGACGCCAAGCACGTTCGAAGGCGGTTCAGCACTCACTTTACCAGGCACATGTGCTAACATAAAATAGACCGACAAACGGCAGTCGTGCAGCGAACAGCTGAATAACGGCATGCAACAGCACCTTCAGTACCAATTGACGGTTGCAAATTGTCATCGAGTGTAAAAGACTGAGCAGGTTCGGAAGCATCTGGGTCTTTTGTGTTAGCAACGATGATCCGCATGGTAATTTCTAACATGTAACGTCGTGATGACTGCATGTAGATTACTGGCTTGGCTCCGTTCGCGACAATGTGATACAGCGTCGCTTCAAGTAGGAAGAACCGACTTCCATATCATGTTGAGAAATGGTCTTGGTTCCCGCCACACACGGCCGCGTTCAACTTCGATTTCTGGACACCAGCACGGGATCGTGCACCCTTTACGCTCCAACGTCGTCACGAGCGACGCCATCTGCTATCGAACAAGCTAGTGTGTGGTGATCTATCGACCGTTTATAAAGCGTGTAGTGGGCACAGAACAGTGTCGAGCTCGATCCCCGTCGTTGTATTTTATATACAAGACGTCTTTTTCGCTTGATGAATGGCATAGTGCTTGGGAATAATGTATCAGCTTACGAGTAATGTAGCACAAATAAATGCGTCAAGTTAAGCTACATCGGCACTGTCAATCCTACTCACTTTGGATCCCACTTGTATACATAACAACCTCGGGTAACAGACACAGAAGTGTGTCGACAGTAGCTCAGGATGATGTGTAAACTTAACCGCGGCGTCTGGTGTTCTTGGTGTGCTTCCAATTAGCTTTCACTAACCTACGCTACACGGCAAGTAACTTCTTCCCAGTAGCTCTAGTTCCGTATTACTCCAGAACGTTTTTGATGAGCGCTTGTCGCTTGTTGAATGCGCTCTCAGCACTTTCGTTTGCCAACAATCTTTACCGGAGTATTGCACGTAGGACACCATTGCAAGAGCCACATCAACAGCCTGCGAACAATGTGGACATGAGCGCAACAAAGACGTGACAACAGCTTGCTCTCCCTTACAGACACAAACCATCGATGACGAATTCAACCGGTTTCTCTCTATACTAATTACAACCACGTGCTCCATTTGGTGATGACGCGACAGCGAGATGATGCTTCTCTTTGGTAAAACCGCAACGATTACAGCGTTGAAGCCTAAATGCGAGCTTTGCAAACATGTCTCACATGCTGTGGTCATGCAAAACCCATTGGGCAACATCTTGGTCCATTTGCTGCTGCCTGTATCAGAAGATTCGCAACATCTACTACGTACTTGGGGCATTTCATTGCCCATAACCACCAGCGACCATCCCGTGTTACGCATGGGTCTATTCAAAGTCGCCGCATCAGAACAGGCCTAGAGTGTGGTACGATTGCGACCCGTGGCTTCCACTTCGCCCCAGCATGACTTCCATTTCTTCCTACTTCTCGTCGCTCGCAGGTTAGTATTTCTATCGACTATGAACTTTCGAGAGAAAAAGAGCGTGTCATCCTGATTTAAGTCTCGACCTCGCCCTCTGCGACACTGTCCCCTCCTTCATCCTGCCTGATCCAGTCGGGTTTGTAAAAACACCGACAAAAACAGATAACGCAGCCGACACGCAGCTGTTGTTGTTGTCTGTCAACTTCATCCGCAAATTTGCCACTAGTCGTAACTTTTGTTAGCAACTCGTCGCTTGCGCTACTTAATCGAATACACCCGCTTACCGACATATCGTGCAAAAAAGACTGTCCAGTCAGTCAGTCAGTCAGTCGTCAGTCTCCGATTTCACTGCGAAAGCACACAACGTGAAGGACACAAGTCAACGAACTTAAAAAAGCAGAAAAAGTCGAAGCCAAGTGTGTGACCACGCCCCCCTCATCCCTTCGAAATCGTCATGTCGCGACTCGTCGAGTCCGTCGTGTCTTTTGCGTCATCACGGGCGCCCCCTCCCCCCGTGCCAGTGGTGACAAGTCCCCGATTAGTTCCCGAGTCCGTGTCCCAACCCACCGAAAAGAAGAAGAAACCCCATCGAGGTCTCATTCGGGCTGTTGGCGTCTTTTTCAAGCGGAAATGCAGTGACGGAGACGCCACCGTGAGGCCTCCCGTGGTCAGTGGCGCATCCCCTAATCGCATGGTGCAGTGGATCCATGGCTCGCAACGTCAGTCCATGCCGGACATGCCACTGGAGGCAGTGGACCCTTCGCTGTATCAGGAGCGAGAGACGCTGACGTCCGTGTGCCCCCTTATGGAAGAAACGCCTGTAACAATAACCAACAAGCGAGTCAAGCAGGAGACGAAGGCGGACAAGGGCGAACGAAGAAAAGCCGAGACGAAAGCGAACGTCTCGTTTGTCAAGGCGAAACCGTCGCCCACGGACAGTTCCGAGCTGCTGCGAGCAGAATCGTCCAGTGGCAACGAGTCCAACGTGGACCCGTTGCGCGTGTCGTTCCTGATCTTTGGAGGTAGTGAAGTGGACAGCACGTTCGAGCCCGAGTTGCACCCGTCGGAATACGACGACGTGCATGGGAGCGAGATCCGGCCAGTGCTGCAGAACAAGATGCCGCTGTTTTTCTCACTGCCGCTGGCGGAGCGCTTGCGTCGTAGCAGCGCCAAGTCGGATCCGAAAGAGTACGAGTTGTAGATGGGGTTGGTTGAGCAAGCTAGCGAAGGGGGAACGTGTGGAAGAAGAAGGAGGAGGCAGAGGTCGACGATGATTTAATATTGTTTGTTGGTGTAGCAGTCGAGTCGTTACGAGCGGATAGAGTTGAATCGCTTACAAGGAGAGAGGGGGAGGGATTGACCTCATCTCCGAAATGGTGGTGGTGGCTAGATACTTTATGGTGTCAATAGATTGCAGTGTAATATACGACGGTGCGTTTTGAACTATGCTATCAGCGAACTCGAGTCCGAGAAGGAGCATGTAAACAGATATGTCCCGTGTGGCACTTGTGAACCCGTTTAATGGCGGGCAATTATCATACGAAGAGATGTGTACAGTCAACAACCACTACGTGATTCATTGTAACCCCATCGACTGAGTAATTGCTTTGCATGCAAGAAGGCAAAAAGTCGATTACCAGTGAACCAGCGCAGAGACGAGCAGATGCAACACAAAAGAAAAGAGCTCGGAAGACGGGACTGAGACGGAAGAAGAAAAAGGTCTAAAGAAGAAGAGTGGAACGCGCAGTAGAGCGAGAAGGAAATCAGGAAGGGGTACATGAGGATGGAAAGCCAATGTATAAAGAGCATCGTGCAGAAGTAAACCTTATGTATTGACGTGGCCCCAGCTGTTCAACAAGCAGCTGCATGACCCCTTTGAACTTGACTTCTGTTGCGACTACACGATTATCTGACGTTCTTTACCATCTGGTGTTGCGTTTCGAGATGCAGCAACAACCTTCGGCGCTGGACATGCTAGTTCCAGGTTCATGGCTTTACAATGGAAGTGTTGTACAATCTTTCATCGAAGTAATGCACCAGCCGTGCAGGAAGCAGATTAACTATAAATTGTAATTAGTTCCCTCAATACGTGACCATGTCGTAAGTCGCTTCTTCATCAATTTACTTGTAGCCAACATGTGGAAGCTTCGCTGTGGCCGTCCGCCATGTCATCGGTCGCTACATCGAACATTAGAAGAGCAGGCCAGCGGCATGCAGAGCTTGGGGACAAACAACGATATCGGAGCAGGAAAAAAGCCATGTGCGATAATGTCTCGCCTGCAAGTCTAAGTGCACCTCTGGCAGCGAGCGATCGTGTTTCATTTTCATCCGACACCTCTGGGAGCATGCAGGACGACGAGAACGAAGTTGAAGTGACCGCGTAGTAAGATGACGTCCCGGAGATCAGCTCTAGTCTGAGCGCTCTTGATCAGAGCTTAATGAGAAGGCCACCGTTTTGTCGGTGCTGAGTCCGATGCAATGCAACAGATCTGGCCGAGTCGATGGCGTGCGTGAACGTGCCGCACGGCCATTGCATACGCTTTAATAACCTCAGACGTGCCTCTGCGAAGGCTACGGCACCTGATCACTAGTGGACAGAAACACTCCATCAGGCACTGCCAAGCTTATGTAGCGGGTGATAAGCGCATGTCACCTGCTCCAAAAATCTTGTTTCTTAACTAGCACAAACGAAGGAAATTTAGTCTTCATTAACCTAGAAATCAACACTGGTAGGAGATATGTAAACTCGCACATATGGTAATCGACACGCCTCTTCTTCGTATCAATCAAAAGCATGTTAACTGACAATTAGTTAGATACAAGCGCTTTGAAACAATCCACCTTAAGCTCCTCAACAGCTTCCCAGGTACGCATGCAGTCGCATAATAATCAAGCACTGATTTAAGCATATTTATGAAAACTATGAAAACTTTCTCAAAACTAAATTTGAACATGAACCACAACGAAGTTATGTCCAAATCCCAGTAAAACTAGACATTCCAATCTGACGTTGATTCTACAAGACTGACTACCAGCGATGCAGTAAGGTATACTGGCTACCTACCATCCACCCTCAAGGCCAGTATCAAACTTAACCCACCTCTACGCTCACATCCACCTATAACAAAGGCTATCCCACCCCACCCCACCCCTCTACTCTTCCCTACCACCCGTTCCTGACCTCATACGTTCCTTCGTTATCATCGTCATTGGTGTTATAAAGTCGCTCAATAGCCCCGACACGGCTTCAAACCGGCCGCAGGGGTCACACCCGGACCGATAGGACACATCTCTAGCAGCGTGCAGCAGCTGGTCAATAAACACACCGAGACGCTGCTCGCGACTGTGGACTAGTTTTTTGTATAGAAACCCCGTGACAAGAGCCAATCGGCCGCGGTTCGGACATCGAGAGGGGAACGCGACCGACCGTAGCACTTCCCGGACACGCGAACAGTAGGGACACCAATAGGGATGGGACTTGTCCTTGGGGGCTGCAACTGCCTCGCCCACACGCTCTCGCAGCTCGCGGAAGGCCGAGTAGCGGTGCTCTACCTGGTAGTCAGCACGAACATTTCCTTCTTCCTCCTCCTCCTCTTCTTTCTCGTGCCTCTCGAACCGCCGACATTGACGCCTGCTCTGTCTGTACGTGGTTCGACGTCCTTTTATTGTCGTTGTCTTGGGTAGACCCCTCGGTGTGGCCTGCAAGTACACGTCGAGAACGTATACAGTCACGTGCTTCTCGAGCTCGTAGGTTGTATTCATGCGCGCGTGGTGCACGCTATTGAGCGCCACGGCTCCTTTGGCTCGAGAGAGCTGCGACAACCGTCCACCAAGATCGAGGGTATCTAGACTCGAGTGCTCGCTTGCCGTGTCCAGCATAACGGACGTCGTTCGTCAGAGCGATTCGAATCGGAAGGTAAATCACGTGGTGTTGAGGTGCTACTTTTCCAACTTTACGTCCGTGATCACTCTCTCTTTCGGTCGCCTGATGTTTTCAGGTGGAGGTAGGAGCGAGTGTGCTGTAGTATGTGCGAAGGGATATCGGACACGGACGGACCGCATGTTTCCAGTAGGGGGGTGCGTGGAGGGGATAGTTCGAATCCGTTGACTACTGCATGAAGCAGGTTGGCTGTCACATCTATTTAAACTGATGAGACTGCGGCTGAACGGACACTTAAGTGGGATGCGGTCGGTGTCGAGGCGACAGGCTCGTGGATGCCCCGGGTCTCTGGATCATTTTCGCTTCGCTTAAGCTGTCGCACGGTTGCATCGAGCGCCCCTTTCGATGACGACCGTCTGGTTCCATAGCAGCCACTGTCGCAGTAGGTCTTTCTACGGGAATGGCTCGATCTTCTGGAAGATTACGGCCAAGTGACGCATGCTACTGTCATAGATTTCGGGGGTATGATGCTGCACCCACCACTGGCCAGCGTTGCAATCTTAGCGATCGTAGCCTCGTTTGCAGTAATTGTAGTAGTATTGTATCGATGTCGAGGTATCGGCGGCTGGAATTGCAGTAAAGCTGCCGCCATGATGCGAGTACAGCAGTCTATGATATTGTAATATCGATCCGGCAAGAGCTCACCAGTAGGACGATCCATCATGTGCCTAAAAGATTGCGCGACGCCGATCCCACGTATGTACATATTGTTCTGCGGGAACATATGATGGGCACCCATCATCGACGACTTCTACACCACAGAAAAGTCATCAAGTGTCGAGGGAGGAGGGAGGACGGAGTACACGTTACTTCACAGGAACAGCGACTCCACCACCTTTGACAGCTTGTTCAGGTTATTCCGACTTTCCCATATATCTGTCTATCTATGTTCCCATAGCATTTTCTTCCTCGCTCATCTTTGACACCCTTATACCTACCTGCAGTCCAACACGACGCGTGTGCGCACTTGGCCAGCTTGCATCCGTTGAAACACGTCCGGCAGATTCACTAGGTGATCCAGTGTGAACTCGGGTCGAACGTGTTCGTCTGCAACGAGGTTCACTGCCTCGATCGCGTCCTGACGACTAGCAACGTACGAGCCAACGATACGGAGCTCGAACGGAATAATCAGACTCAATGGGGCCTCGATCGCAGCATCTTTGGGAACACCCACTGCAACTAGCGTCCCCCGAGGACGGAGGAACAGGAGGGCGTCCTTGTACGCCTCCGTTGACCCAGCAACCACAACAACAGCATGAGCACCTTGACCTCCCGTAGCTGCTCGAACCTGCTCGACCACGTCTTTTGTAGTGTAGTCGATAAAGTGCTTGACTCCATACGACTGGACCAGCTCACGTTTATCTTCGCCCGAGTCAATAGCTACGACCTTGTAGCCCATGGCTCGAGCATACTGACACGCCAAGTGCCCCAACCCTCCGCCTGCGCCAGGGATCACGACAGACTCGCCTGGGGAGCCATGAATTTGTTTCAAAGCTTTGTATACAGTCAAGCCAGCACACATGATTGGAGCAGCTGAAGCCAAGTCGAGGGTCGCAGGGATAGGTGTGACGTGGTCAGCAAAAGTCACGCACCATTGCTGAAACGTTCCGTGGCGCGTCAGACCGTGCACTTCCACAGACGCGCACGTTGTCTCGTGCCCTTTCCGACAGTCTTCGCAGCCTAAACAAGTGTGGGCCAGCCACTTGACCCCCACGGGGTCGCCGATTTGAAGGCAGGTGCGAGTATGGTCTCCGATCGCAGCAATGTGACCAGTTCCTTCGTGGCCACCAACCATTGGAAACTGCTTGGGGAGAGGAGGTCCTTCGCCTTGCCAGACCGAAATGTCCGAGTAGCAGACGCCCGTGTATGCAATGCGGACAAGAACTTCCCCAGGCTTGAGGTCCTTAGGCTGGACGACAGGCCAGTCCTTACGCACTTGGAGCTTTGCATGATCAGCTTCGTAGATGACGGCGGTCTGCATCATGGGAATGGTTTCGCTGCAATGGGATCTCATGCTGTGATCAGGTATCAATTTACGGGTGAACTGACAAATGGATTGCACCGTATGCATGAGTCCTATTTACAAGCTAGCGAAAATGTACAGGTTGATGGTCTGAAGACTGAGCTGTATGTATGCATACACGTTGACAGCTGCTACTTTCGAGCAAAAAAAGTAATGCGCGGTACTCATGTATCCTTGATTAACGTGGTCCACATACACATTTACTCAATTGACTCCTGTGTATGGATAAAAGCTACTTTTGAGCGGCAGTTTGCTCTATGATTATACAGCATACGAGGATTTACTATCGATCCTTTCGTAAGGAATGGACATCAGAGCTCCAGCATCAAATGTGCATGCTGAAAGGCCAGACATTGTACTGTCAAACACCAGCATTGCTAACGACTCTCCACTTCTCGCTAGTCATCGACGACATATAAACGATCCAGACGGTAATCGAAAGAATGGTAGCACTGAGATCAATGGGGGTGTACGATGTATAGACAGCCTGAGTGTACGAGTGAGTGAGTGAATGCTTGGACACTCATGATATATGAGCTAAGTCAGCGCACTTTAACCGAAGTTCCACTGACGTCTCTATACCCAAGAATGACGAGTGTGTACATTCGTCACTCCAGAGTCATCATGCTTCCGTGACGATATCTACGTGCCGCAGGGCGTGGAAAGGCTTCGTTGGGGCTCCTAATTAACTCCAGTGCAGAATTTTTGACGCTGCTCTACAAGCACTTCGTGGGAGTCTATTCGTTTCACCGCATATCCAATTCACGAGGTTGGTATCAGCCAATATGACTGCCTGTTGAGCTTCCTGTGTGTAAAACTTCCACCGCGACAATATCACAACAAGCTCTCGCTTGGCCTAGTAGTCGTGTAGCATCGTGTATGACATCATCGCGAGTCTCTGCTATCTCATAAGCACTTCCATCACGTGCTGAGGTTACGGTTCATTTTTGACTACGCGCTCTCTCCGTCTGTAAGGAGAGAGCGCCAATCTTGATACTCTAAACTCCAATAAATGAATCAGCATGAGATTACTTACTACTTGCAATCATCGGTACATGCGTGATGCATATCGCACATTCGCTGTTCCGAATGAACCTGCAATTTTCATGCTTGTAGTAGGCGCGCTGATGTGGATGAAGGACCGCAACCACTATCAACCTTACTACTGCTTGTTCTTGTTAGTAATGGTAAGTTGCATCGAATGCACATGATGAGGTTCCGAAAGAGGACGAGGACGGCAATTGACGTCGACAGAGATCACGAGCACAATACGCTGACCTTAATACATTACAACACATAAGAATGACGGGTGGCTGCTGGACTAGTAATGGGTATTGATGTGCTGGAGCTGGCAGCTGAAAGCCAATTTCGAGCATTCTGAGGTAGGAAGCAGTAGCGGGGGACATCCATCACCTCGTCATCAAGCGAGAAGAGAACAGGCAGAGACGCGGACAAGGGATAGAACAGTGATGGCCCTTGGCTCACAATCTGGGATGTGACGCTTCCCTCGTTTTTCATCCCATCTTCAGCTAGTCGACCCCCACTGGTTCGAAAAGAGGGTGCGACAGACAGAGAGAGAGCGTGAGAGAAAGAGAGAGACTGCTGGTCTGCTAGAGTGATGTGGTCGACCGCGAGTCAGTCGGAGGGTTTGCCTAAGCTTGTCTAAACTTTGCTTGTGATGTCCCAGCAACCACGATATCGGGCCTCAGAACTCGAGGATCTCTCCACATATTCTCGAGTAGCCTTCGCAATAAATCACTGTGTTATGGTCGTCGATAGATGAACACCTTACACGGCTTCGAGTCCACATGTAACAGACACTTCATTCTTTATTATACCTTGACGATCTACACGATGTGAGCTACAGGCGCGGTCAACAGCGGTATTTTATCTAGATCAAAATGAAGTAATGCCTTCGGAAGAAAAGGAGGAGTCGCAAACCTGGTCTCACCATGGCAAGGGTCAATCAACACCTCTCTTAATTGTGAAAGATGTGACTCGACTATTCGGCCTCTCCGCCAGCCCAGTCCACCAGCTCTCAAAAGCTTCAAACTATAAATTGTCATGTCAAAAGTTGACGACTGCATCGTGGACGAGGTGCATGCAGTACGAGGTGCCAGCACGTCTGACACCTCCTCAATGTCGATCGATACCAGCAATAGCAGTAACAATAGCAATAGCCGTAAAACTCGCCAAAAGCTCATGAGGTTCGAGCCATCGAGTTGTTCACTAGCATCGGAGATTATCCTATTGCGGGAGCTCAAACTCGTACCGGTGAAGCTGTACCCGTTGCAGCTCTCTCGAGCAACGCACGCCCGTCTCTTCTTGTCGCGCATCGAGTGGATCGCCATCCACGAGGTCCTTGAGCGTGACGAAGGGGTTGTGTATTACGTCCTGAACGTGTACCAGAAACGCCAGCAAAAGGGACTGCCAACTGCTGCTCGCAACCCATCGACAAGACAAGTTCGATCGTACAAGACCTTACCGGATTCTGAGCCGGAGACTAGACGTCCGGACTACCAGATTGAACAGCGCTACTCGAGCTTTGCCAGACTGCGGTCGAACGTAGCAAGTGCAGCACGGAAATACCATTCCAAGTGTCGAGTGTGTATGTACTGCGTCAATGTCCTGGAGTTCCTGCACACTTCGCCATCGAGACCCAATCTCAAGGTCAAGTTTACAACGCAACCTGACGAGCGGAAGACTATTTTGAGCTCGTTTATCAATCAACTGGTGCAGGTCGTACGTGACGACTATTTGTCGTGTCCTCGGACGTTAAAGCGGGGTTACCACATGATTCCAGCCCTTGTCCAGCGGTTTTTAGCGGAACAAACTGGTGAGTCGTATTTTTACTCTTAATGTCTGGAAGAAAGAAGAGCGTCAAGGGCCGAAGAAATGTCGGTATTTAATCAGAAGAGCAAATTGCTGAACAGTAAGAAATTGGAAGACGTGGAGGCTGCGGTACATCAATGAGATAAGTAATTAATGGATCGATATGGTGACAACAAGGACTTGATGAAAAAAGGTGAAGAAGAGAGAGATTGGTGAAGGTTGTTTGTACCGGGTGTTTGTTTGTTTACTTGCATGTATGTATTCATTCATTCATTCCTTCATTCATTCTTTCCTTCATTCCTTCATTTGTCTGTCTGTATGAGGTCTTTCTTCACGGTACTAAGCTGTTCGTGCTGTTAAGACACGCAAGTCGCTAGTGGTGGTTGACTTCTTGCTGGATTTCATCCAGCGTCTTGCCCTTCGTCTCGGGAACAAACTTGAGGGAGAAGGCCAAGGTGAGGGACAGCGTAATGGCAAAGGGGACGTAGATAAAGTTGCCTAGCGCGCTTTGCATGGTGGGAAAGACAATGCCAATGATGAACAGACCCAGCCAATTGACCATCGTCGCAATGGACGTCGCTGCAGTACGTGACTTGGGTGGAAACATCTCGGCTGCAATCAACCACGGAATGGGACCGAGGCCGATCTCGAAGAACCACACGAAGCTCATGACACCACCGACACTGAAGAAACTGGACATTGGCAGGAGGTTCGAGAGCCCGACCGTCAGAATTACTGTCGACACGAGCATGCCAACCATTGACCAGATCAGGAGCGGGCGACGACCAGCAGTGTCCATGAGCATCAAGGCAACAATCGTTGAGAGCACGTTCACAATGTACACGAGCGTGATGCCAATGAGCGGGTTTTCCAGTCCCGCATTCTGAAAGAACGAGCTCGCGTAGAACATGACTGCACTAATGCCGCTCAGCTGCTGTCCAAATTGCAAGACGACAGCAACGAGGAGAGGCAAGCGGATGCTCGGGTCACGCAGGACGTCGCCGATACTCTGGACATTGCCCGATTCGCTCGTGTTTGCCGCCGAGATGCTGTCCATCTCTTCCACCACATTGTCCAACTGACGTAGGTTTCGCAACGTCTCCTCTGCATCCTTTGGATTGCCATTGTTGAGGAGCCATCGTGGACTTTCAATCAGTAATGGAGCAAGCACGAGCTGCAAGAGCCCCAGAAGTCCCGTAAAGCCAAACATGAGACGCCATCCAGGACGTGTCAAGCTGTCACTTTCCCCTGCAAAGCCGAACGCCAGGAGATCCGTCACGAGAATACCAAGTACCATTGCAACTTGGTAGGTCGTGCCCAAAGCACCCCGAAGATTTGGAGGTGCGAGTTCACCGAGATAGAGCGGCACGAGGATGGTCGCTGCACCTGAGGCAATACCCACAAGAAAGCGGCCGAGAATCAACATGTACATGTCGACGGCGAACGCCATGACCAGTCCAGAGACCACAAAGAGGCACGAGTTGGCCGACATCGTCATCTTACGACCCAGCGAAGCGTTCAACTGTCCGCCAATGACGGATCCAATAGGTCCACCGACGGCAAAACTCGACACGCAGAGGGCCCAGAGCATGTCAGAGTGTCCAGGAAACACCACGTTGGCATTCATGGCGCCTGTTACTGCCGTATTGTAGCCGTACTGGAACGCGTTGAGAACTGCTACCACACACGATTGGAGCAACGGATACGTGTAACCTGGCTCGAGACTTTCGTCTTGTTCCTCTTCAAGCAGAGGCTTGATCTCTCCATTCTGTGCGCCCCAACGGCAACAAGAACCAACACAATAGCATCAGAACTCGGCTCGACAAGCACTCAACCTGTTGAACTGAAGAGCCGACAGCACGCACCTTTTTCACAAGTCGCGACAGATTTGCCCAGGAACTGCGAGTCCGGAGTTGAGGGAACTCGCGCTCGCTACGGAACGACCGACGACGCATCCCTGGCAGCGCTCGGAACGGAAGTTCTTGATACAAAAGTTTCTGCTCTTCATCTACAGCAGATCAACCACAAAGGAAGAGATTGGGTACTTCTTGTTAGTACTTTGTCCGTATTGGTGCTAGATATCGTCAATCCGATAGTCAGTCAGAGCTCCTTCCTCCTCGTTTCGTACTCTGGTAGTTCATGTTCTGCACGGTATTCGCTCGTCCCTTGAGTCCTTCGGCCTTTTTGAGGTTTTCCCAGCTCCTGTTGCCGCCTTGTTCCAGTTCACTGCTGAATCCGGTTGACGCCATCACCAGTTCAGATGGAAAGCGGTCGTTGAAAAGGAATTTGAGGATCTCTCGGTGTAAGTGTCTGTCTAGAGGGAAGCAAAAGCTCGAATGGAGAAGTTGAGAGGGGGTGACTGAACTCCCGACAGCTCGAGTCAAGTGCGATCCAAGAAAGACGCGGCCAGTCAGAAGTATCTTGTAAGATGAACAGGTGTCGCTTCAACATCACATGTCGCAGCTTCCAGCGGCCACAAAAGATGCATTTAAAGTCTTAGAACGAGAAGCGGATCGTAGAAGACGTCGTAAGTGCGGGTGCTTTGAGCCTTCTAGTTTGATTAAGTTAGGAAAGATATAAATTATCGGATGTGCTTTGTGATAGCGATGGTACGCTCTTGACTTACGGAAGAAGGTAAAAATGTAGATCATATTATTCTAGACGGGTTCTGTGGTATGAGTATCCTCATTGAGATACAGTCAGCTAGCTCCCTCTATAACATCCTCCCCCTAAAAGATCCAAGTTGGGGGTGGACAAACAGGGATGTTATAGAGGGAGCTGAGTGTAGTACAGTTGGCAGCTATATTCCCCCGATCATGAGATTCGCCTTTGCACGTTGTGAGCGTAGACGAACGAATGTGACTGACGCCTGGGAGTTTCGGTCAGGTCACGAGTGTAGTAATACGGAGACAATGGTGCAAAGGAATGATCACTTGGTGTCCCCTAGTCGCTGCTACCTCCTTCCGGCATTGCTAATTATTATTTTACAGCAATAATAATTAGCAATGCCGGGAGGAGGTAGCAGCGACTTGAGGTCGAGAGTTGCTCTGCACTAAGTCATATCTTGGTCTGTTTTACATTCGTACTCCAGCAATGGGGTTGAGCTTCAATTCATCTCAAAGCATCTTCCAATAGATGCTAAAAGCCCATGTGTCCCTTTTCGTGATTGATAGCAAGGACAGCCTCCTGCGCACTGTATAACTCGTCGATTGTCAACAATGGACGCACGTACAAGCAGGAGAAGAGCAGTACACCAAGAGGCGATGTTTACCACATGAATGGATTTCTCACAAACACTACAAGCAGCCTGTCATCACATCGAAGTTGTGGACTTTTGGACCCTGACATTTGATCGTGATCCTGCGAGCATGCATGCCCAAATCCGAAAGTTAACGCACCGGGAGCACATGAAACCGCCATGTCCTTCTACAGCTAAGCGACGCGAAGCGGTAGAGGTGCTCATGAAGTTGAAACGACGGGTCAGGTGATTCTCAAACGACTCCACTGAACAATAGGCCAAGGTCACCAGTGTACTCCCTGCCACTTCCTCTTGTTGCCGTTACCTAATCAGTGCTGCAAAGTGAACCGAGTATCCTTAAAATAACAAACTCAGCTTCACCTTTTCTTAAATGGCTGGCACCCAATCATTCTTCCTCACGCGATCGCAGTATTGTTTTTCGAGCGAGCGACGGTTTCTTGGCAATGAGCTAACGCTTGGGGGTCAGACAAGAGATACAGCACTCAATATCTCGAGTTTGTGAAGCGATCGCGCGGCTTCGACCGACGTCGCAGTCCGTCGATTGAGCCCCTTACGCAAACGCAGATCCTCTTCATATTATAGGCGTCCATCTACGAAAGCGGAGTAACGCCGTCCAAAAACCATTCTGAGATCGAAAGCGTTGGGAACTCTACATCACCAAGTCAGGTCTCTCGAGCAAGATCGAAGCTTTGGATATCCAGACATTAATCGATTGACGGCTAAATATTCCGAACAACCGCCCGTCTAACAATCGCAACCTCGTCAAACGAAAAGAGGCTGACATTACAATCGCGTGATATCGTCTATCCCAATGACTGCACAACGGTGTCGAGGTACTGACTGTATGCGATCGTGAGGTCCCCTTATAACATAAAAGATAGGAATGAGAAAAAAGCATTTTTACGAAAAAGTGTCCGTGAGGCGGGCGGTCTCTGCCTCATAACAAAAAAGACTTGTATTGAGACAAGGTCTCACAATAAAACACAACAATTATTGGTAGTCAAGAAGATAAGGAAATGAGGTTCACGACCAAGTATAGTAGTCAAGATATGATCGGTGTACACGCATTGAACGAGTTCATGTTCAAGTTCCTTCCTTTTCCTTACCACCACTCGACAACCATAGCACCTTTTAATTGTTTCTTGCCAACTGCACCGATGTCTTTAAATTTACATCATCATCAGCTTTACTTCATGCTAGTAAATTAGCTCCTGATCACTCACACTTCAGTCTCGGTGGATTCCGTGTCCATCTCAGGATCCGATCCTCTACCAATGTTAAACATTGCGTGGAGCGCTCGAGAACTTGAATTCGCGAATTGATACGATTGACTCCGATCGAGCATGGGAGCCCGTTCACGGATACTTTCCACTCTTGCAGCGGTAGTATGAGCACCGGAAGTTCGCGTCGGCGAGAGTCGCCGCAAACCTGGCGTGACCATGTTGACGAAATCGCTCAAACCTGGTTCCGATTCCAAGCTCGGTTGAGGCAGCAAAGGCACTTGACGAGTTGTTGCCCGATTCGATCGAGTGCGGACAGTCACTCGATCAGAACGTGTACGGGAAGACTCTCGTTCCTCAACGGACCTACTCCTGTGCCGTAAAAGCGGGTGCTGGCGGCGCTGGCTTGCTTGATCGCTTTCATTCAAGACCTCGTTCTGTGCGAGCATTAGCAGTCGAAGGAGCTGGCCATACTCGACTTTCGTGCCGTTGAGCTCAAAGAGCATCATCGCGACGCTATTCAAGCGAAAGCGAGTCAAGCGGTAGTCGAAAGCAGCTAGAACCAGACGTAGTTTCTCCACGTCAATCATCCCAGTCTGTCGCGGATCGTACGCGTGGAGCTCTCGTCGCAAATCAATGATCGTGTAGTCTCGTTCCTTCAAACAGTCGAGCAACGACGACGCAAACTCCGACCGGAGCTCCACAATCTCGCTGAAGTGCGACACCACTTCGCCCATTGTGTTCGCGTCCACGCGAAGGATGCTGCAGACAATGACAAAGTACCGGAACAGTTGCTGCTGGAACACAAACGTGTTGAGAAACAACGGTAGGGGCACCACCAGAGCATGCACGAGTCCAAACTCTTTGTAAATGTCATCCAAGTCGTACACAGCACACTGGACCAGCAGCGCAATGAAGAATCCATTGAGAACGAGCATGAACATGACGGCCACGTGCCAAGCTTTCCGAGAAAAGAACCGCATCGGAATATCGGGAGTTCCGAGCTGGACGCCATTGGTAGCGCGACCCAGGCGAGTTTTCTTGGGATCCGCCACCTGATTCATATTGCGGAGACAAGTCGCAACGAGCTGCAGCCCAACGTCTTTCCGGAGTAAAACGTGGCGTTCAGCATTGCGACTGTCTTCCGTCTCTTCAAGCTCTTCTTGGACTCGATTCATAGTCCGAAGAGCACTATCTGCAGCTTCCATTTGCCATGCCGCCGCTTCTTGTTCAGCGACCGAGCGGAGGTTGGCAACCAACGTCGACTCATCATCACTATACCCTGCAGCAAGCAGAAGCTGATGGATACACGAGCGAAAGTAGAGCAGCACCACAATATGTAGGACTACCAACGCCCAGGCAAACACAACAAACACTTCCACGAGCTCGTGCTTTTCAGGGAGATCCACGTCCAGTTCTTTGAGAGCATCGAGAAACCCGCAAAGCGTCCAAGCCACTGCCAGCAAGAGCACCCACATGGATGGCTCGACTTCAATCATGTGCGAGATCTGGTTGGCTTGAGCTCGACGAAGGTACTTGGAGAAGGGGAAGAGCTGCGGCAGTCCAAAGCGCCGTAGAAACAAATGACGAAGCAGGCGACGCTCGACAACTTGCAGGTCAACCCCCTTTGTCGGTTGGCTCGACCAGCAGCTGAACCATTGGAACGACGACTGGGCTGGAGCTTGGGCTGTAGCGAATGGGGGCGTGCCAGCTGGAGGCGTGATGGCATTGATCAGATCTTGTGCCGTGATGAGCTCAATTCGATCGGCTTCAATGTTGTGCTTGCGGAGCTGCAAGAAGACGACTGTAGCTTGCAGGATGAGAGCTAGGGCCAGGATGAAGATGGTCAAGTCGGCAACCTGGAAGGCCAGCATGGTCTTGCTGTAGGCATTGACACCCGGTACTTCTTTCAGGAGTTTGAGACCCAGACTCAGTAACCCCAGCACCATGAGCTCTCGATAGCCTTTCCGAAGCATGTGATGGTACTTGTCATAGCGAGAGACCTTTTGCTCCACGTGATGGAGTGCCGCTTCAAAGATGACGAGACAGAAGACCAAGATGCTCAAGTGAACCAAGACGCGCCAGAATTCAACATCTTCGCCGACTTGGAAGAGGGAGCCGCCACCCATGTCGCTCAAGTCAAAGTGAAGGGGTCGACCCTATTGTTTTCTGGTGGAGAGGTTGGAATATCTCTGAAACCACGTGGTAGTGGTTCAGCCTCAGTGTCTGTCCGTCCACAATGGAGTGGAAAGAGGTCAACGTCCAGTTGATGGCCGGGGGAGGATGGTGGGATAAATAGCTCCTGCCGTTCGTTGGCTTGACAGCCGATCGATCGATCGATCGCTATCCCGTTCAACTCCTTCTTCCATACGAAGAAGAATCGTGGCAACAACGTGCGGTCGATTCGAAGGGATGGGAACTCGCTTTCCAACCTTGTTACAGCTTGGGAAGAGACGTGGTGTCCTTGAAGAACCAAGTCGTCAAGCCGGTAGTTGCAATGTGAAGAGCCTCGTGGACAGACTATATAGCGTGGACATTGTCGCTTGTCTCAAGTGTCGAAAGACGTCAAGCACAGGGACGGTCAAAAGGGCCATGAAGTTCAGTGTGTAAAAGCTGGAGCTGCGTACGACGGCATCAAGAAAAGAGGCGTAACAATCAATGTACGTGCGGCATGGGTATCGACAGTGCGTTCAGAGAGGGCTACAACTGACAGTAGAAGATGATGATGAGACGACAAGGGGGAGAAGTGGACGAGGTGGTCATTGTTGGTGCTAAGACGTGCACGGGTTCGCGTCGACCAGTAGTTCATAGACGTAAAAAAAGGCTCGAAAGCGTATGGGAATGAATGGACTGCTGCTGGTTGTCAAAGACTTGATTGCATCTCGACAAGAAGGTGGTGGACGTTGAAGGTTCTTAAGTTCTAGGTGATTTTGACTGAATACGTTAGTACTCAATTCTGTGGACTGCGTCTGGTTTGATAGTTTAGCTACTTACTACTACGCAGTTGATCATTATACTGCTAGACGGGAAGTAAGGAAGGGAGATTGACACTTGTACGGGGGATGTCGATAGGAGTTACTCCTTCGTGTACGGCGTGAGGTCGTTGTTTACCGGGAGAACGGTACGGTCAGGTTCGGCGTAAACGAGCCTGTTTCGGCGTGGACGTCTGGTACCACTGGCATAAAGAACGCACACGTTAACACCACGATCGACGCTCAGGCCTTTTCTCGTCCATCACCCTGCCACAAAATTAGTCCGACAGGTCGGACAAGTGGTCTTGTAGCACGAGAAAGGGTCGTGAGCACCCTAGGCCCAAGAGCACCTGCTGAACAGCGTTGGTGCCATGATGTTCGTCGCTTCGATGGCAGCAGCATATCCGTAGTCCACGCTCTCGGCTTTAGTACGCAGGGATGATGTAAAATGGCGTGCCGACAGGTTGAGGTCAAATAACTCGCCCCGCAATCGACTGCAGCACACACAGTCGCAACTGTGTTTGAAGACCCGCTCTCTACGTCGTTCGCTGGTTTCTTCTATACAAATGGAGAGGAGAAGACGCTTTGATAAGTGAACGACTTCGGACTTCGGAGCCATGAGTACGACCACAAGCCTGGTGCAGCTTTTTTCGTGTCGGTATCTTCACATACGTCGTTAACAGCAAGTCGGTACGTCCCAGACCAAGAAGCCGTGCCACATCAGATCAAGAGTCTACACGAACTCGAGCAATTGTAGGATGCACCATACATATTGACGGACTCGGGAGCCAAGAGCACGACGCGGCAGATGGCTTCTGACGAGATTTTCTCTTGTTGGCATACGCCATGACACGAAAATAGGGAGGACGACGGGCGTATCAAGAGTTCCCATCGACGTAGACGCAGCAGAAGACGTTGAGCTCCGTTTAAGCGTGACATCAAAGGTCTGGGTACAAGTGTTGAGGCTAGACTAGTGTAGTAGGAACAAAAGAGGAACAGCTTATGCAATGTTTCGGTGCTCTCATGAGCCGATGCTACGTACTTTAATCCTCGTGCTTCCAGCACAGTCTACTGTGCACTCATCAACGGGTTGGTAGTAGACTGAGTGCGGAATGCGTAGCGGCCGAATCCGGATTTGTTAACCTCCTCTTCAAGTAGTAACGTACTTCAATCACTATTTTAAGATGGACGCGTACACAACTACACTACGAAGTGTCCGCCCACTACAAATCTGCTAACTTGTTTATTAGGCTCAACCTCTAGGATCTTTGCACTTTCGTCCTTGGCGTATTGCAACCACATTGTACACAGACGATTTTTCGATTCTTCTTCCCACAATAACTACCGTACGGTATGAAAAATTGGGCAGCTCGTTAGGTGACCCGTGTCAGCTGACGGTGAGATGCTGACATCGTTCCAAAGGGCGTGGGATGGTCGCCCTGTTTGTCCCGTGCAACGCTTCTCGTGCTTCTTTATTTGTTTCGTCCTACTGTCACTGTCGTTATCGAGTATCTTCAGAGGAAGGGCGGAAGGAAAATGGAGACTGCTCTGTCAGTGGCTGGATATCCTTCCTTTCTTCTTTTTTTATTGGTGTTCGCTGTCCGAGGGACAATGTCGATAATTTACATGCGGTCCGATAGGAGTTCGCTATATCGATCGCTCGTGTCAAGTATCGAGGAAGTGCCAAGAATGGAAAAGAGGTGCAGGACTCGAGGGGAACACCGTCCGAATCTATGAATGAATTAAGTCAGAAGTCATGACAAATGCCACAGTCACTCTGTTGAATCATGATACTGCTGTATTGTGATATTGCAGTTTTTAAGTAACACTGTACGTACGTAGGATGTCATTCACTTTAAAGCGTGACGACGTGCAATCTAATTTTGCCCTGACGATATAGGGATGACAGCAACAGTTGTTGTGCTTATTGGCTAACGCCAGTGCACCACCCCAAGCAAATCATATTTTCGAGCAGTCACAATACCACGGGCTGCTGACGTGAATACCCGAGTCAACCGACGCGTAGGAGTTTCGAAACGATTATATCATCGATGCGTTTCCCGGTTCTAGAAGTAAGGTCCAGTGTCATATTGGCCAGCAGCACTAAGCCCACACGCTACAACAAAGCGATAGTGAAAAACAACGACTCCTGTAAGCTCTGCCGCAGATGCTTGAAACTGCGTCGAACACCACGACCTTGCAAACGATTGTATTGAGTCTCGATTGCTGCCTACGAGAGCCTCGGATACTTGCGAACGATTGTAGCGGGAGCCTTGATTACTGCAGGTATCAGCCGAACGAGAGATGGGTCAAATATCCTAAATTGTCTACAGCCTAAAGTCTAGTTTCGTTATCAGACACGTGGCTGCATTGACTTGCAAACAATGACGTTCCTCTGCGGGGTGCGCTGTAAATCGATGTCCATCGAAAAGGTGAGCTCGTGTGATCGTCCTTTTCGTCGAGAAAAGAGTGCATTTGCATCGATTTTCTACTGCCATTTTTACGATTGACGAAGAAACGTAGGACCCAAGTTCAAGTAGGTCGTGCGTCGTACACGACTTTACGACAGTCGCGCTTCGTCTTTACTCCAGCGAAATTTACGCAAGCTGAGCATTCCAATGCGATATTTGATCCCACAGGTTTACTTTAACCTACTATTTTTGGTAGTCCAAATCTTAACGTTAGATTAAAAAGAGGAACGGAAAGAGTAATGCAGAAGCATTACCGTTAGCTGCTAATTGCGCATATAACTGCCAAGTACAAAGCCTCAAGTGCCCTGGACTTACTACTACTACTACTATCTCGAGTCGCACCTAGCTTGTCCAGTGCCCCCAGTGCTCCCAATTATTAAAGGCGAATTTTGAATTTTTGCATGCTGCGGCGCTTTGAGAGATAGACAGTTTAATGAGACTGGTCGGAATCAGCTCGCAAGAGTCATCGTTGGCTACGAGAGTCTCGTCGTGACGACCTGAAACAGGCCATTCCACTGCATGTCGCACTGCTCGCTTCCCGATCTTTTTTTCGTGCGCCCAATCTTTTGTCTCCTGTGCTTCACCCGTTTATCATTTTTCTTCCTTCCTAGGTTCCCTCTTTCCACCCTTCATCCGTTCCTTCCTTCATTACTCAATTCGACTCGGAGCTCCCTACCGACCGATGAGAACACGTGAACGCCTTGCAAACTGAAGTGAGACGACGACATGGCAGTCAAATTCTCATTCAAGGCGCTTGCCAAGGTGACTCGAGCGGCCCTCAAGATCTGGCACCGCGTGGCAAAGTACACGACCAAGCCACTGCTCAGTCAAGGCGTGGACGGCGACATGGCAATGGCCCAGGACTCTCGACGGGTCTTTGATACAAGGGCTCAACTCGAAAGGAGGACGCATATTGCGTTCGATGATAAACTCAAGCTCATCACGCCGGACGAAGCGACCGTGTACCTGCCACCAGCATCCCCGACCAAGGTAGTGGCACTTGCCAATTGGGAGGCTGCACCCACGTTCGTGCTGGATGACCATTTGGGAAATGGCTTCCCTAGAGTGAGTGCCGATCGACTGCTGAACAAGTGTAACCCGTTCCTGTCTGGGAAGCGGAGGGCACGGAGTGATGACGACACGACGTCGGACGCCCAGACGGCATCAACCGACGGCTCGATCGTGCCCGAGAACGGCGTCAAGACCCGTGACGACGGGAAGGACGAGGTCGATATGGCTGAGAAGCGGAGGATTAGCACCCACCAGAAGGTGGCGGTGCAAGCAGAAGGTGAGCAGGTATTGGCTCCGTGCTTCGATGCATGTGCAAACGAGGACGTTGTGGCTGCTATACCCAACAAGCGGCCATCTTGCTGGATCTGTGTTGGTCATGGTCGCTATGTCAAGCGAGGACGTCCATTTCCACGAAAACTCTGTCGGTTGAGTCTAACAAAGAGCAAAGTTTTCGTGGAAGGTGCGATAGGGACAGGTCCAGAATAGGCATGGGCAAAGGAGAAGGACTGTAGTCTCAAAGTACAGTACAAGGTGCAATATTTGTGGTGACCTGCTGCTACCTAGCATAACTAATTGGATAAATGGGTTCGTTGAGTCTCTTGTCACTTGTGTTTGTTCAGTATACGCATTCTTCACCTAGTGGTCCATTCCACCTTTATTAATGAGTACATTCATTTATTCATGATGCCTGCAGTGCGAGGCTCGGGTCTATGTAGTATTTGCTAGCTGTGATCGGCTAGCGACCACTCTCTTGATTGGTGCAGTGTCGGAGGTGATGACAAGTGGAAAGGCGACACTCACGCCAGGTTTCGTGGAAAAGCAGCCGCCGGCTGGTGATCCACGATGCGACTATAGTGGGGTATGACGACTGGACGTCAGGAATCATGTGGCGTCAGTACTAGATCCATAATGAGCGAGGAGAGAAGAAGAAAAAGAAGAAAAGACAGAGCAATTGCGGGTAATTGGCGGTGATCAGTCATGATGAAGTGTGCAGAAATCACTGCGTGGACGGGTGATCTCAGTTACTTTTGACTGGATGGAATGGAGGTGGTGTCAGATAAAAAAGAACCGATTCAAACTGTGTGATCACGTCGTTTGGGAGCGATATCTTGCCGAGCCTGCGTTTTAATGAGCCACGCTCTGTCGTATAGATTGCGTGGTCTACATTTACCTTGTTGCAGCCCTTTTGAAATGTGGTGGTGCGTCAAATGTTCATACCTGAGCGTGACCTGAGAAATGTTTGTGCCTTATTTCTTCCTAGCGCGTTTTAATCTGAATCAATCATCTTCCACCCCTCACCACCTTGTGGTCTACGGCTGACAAGAAGCACATTGTCAGTGTAGTCCAGGTGCGTTGGGAAGGCGCGACGGCATATATTCACACATCGCGAGCAATCAAGAAATAGATTATAATCGAGTACAACAGTGGAAGAGATTTTGTGGACGACAAAACTGTTTAAGATGCTTCTTTTAAATTACGAAAGTGAATGACAGTGTGTGAGCCAATACTGACCTTGGCGTCTACAGTTGCAGTACAATTAATGTGGTTTTGGAGAGGATGGGGGCTGTAGAAAATACCTGAATGACATCCTTGGTCTTGATACCACTGTCAACCCGCCACTGGCGTCACGAAAGCTCTCGTTGCATCAAGCATTTGACTATAACCGATGTCTAGTTTTAGTTATTGGTTAAATACACCCCACTTTTTACTAAATACACCCATACACCACACCCATACCACACCACAATATGGTCTGTACGACAAATATCGCGCCACCATTCCTCCGTACGAACACTACCGCACAATAATCTACAGTTGTCATACAAATATTAAATGATTTACCGAGCGAACTTCACTTAGCACGCATGGACGACTGAAGCTCTTTGCATTCCTAAACGACTTGACCGACGACCACAACGCACTCGTCACTACGTGTCAGATACATCTGGGTTGCTATTTATATCTTTCAGAATTAGTACACCCAGGGTTCAGTCGAGAATGGTACAAAAATGAATGAAACGGAGGTTCACGTTTCACCGAACGTAATCGGATACATCCGTCGTTGCGAAAATTACCTTTTCGAAAAGAGAAAGTGTATTATTGCGATCCCGAAGGGTGAAGCTATTAGTGAGTGTGCGCAAGGTTGAATGCCGAGCTTTAAATCGTACTTATCGGTGTGTCTGTGTGTCTGTAAATAACGCGGTTAGGTGTACCTTACTCGTACTAAATACGATCTAGCCTGTCCCCCTCATAGGCCGATTAGCATAATAGGTGTCACTCTATGGCTAGGTCAATATTGTGATGCACACACCTGATTAGCCTAAAATCGATCAAAGCTGGATATGATCACATAAGCAAATGCTGGACGCTCATAAGCAAAGACCGATCGCGTTGCCCAAGTATACTGTACTGTGTTAATACATACATTGACAGCATCATACTCATTCTTCAGTGTCTGCCGTTGTACATTGTTTGCATTTTGATCCAGTTCTCCGAACTGAATTACTTATATCAAGGGGCGAGCTCCAGAACTTGCTCCCCTATCTTACAGCTATATGTATTTTTTGATCAAGCCTATCCTGGATCTGAGTTAGGAACAGGCATGCCCGTCAACGAAAGATCGATTGGTAAAATTACTTACCATTTGTACGATAGATGCCGATTGTTGTGCTATAGTGGTCGTACAGAGCAATTGTGGCGCGATATTTGTCGTACAAACCGTTTTGTGATTTGGCATGGGTGTGGGGTATGGGGTGTATTTAGTAAAAAGTAGGGTGTATTTAACGATACCCGTTACTTTTACAACGATGCATGCTTAATTACGTACCTGTATCGAGTAGCTGGACAGCTCCGGTGATATGGGCCCAGAAGGAATATAGTGACGCGTTTCTATGAAGGTACTACATCTCATCACATTAATTTATCCGATCGTTAACGAATATTAGATAAGGGCGCAAATGAAATCAAAATGTGCTTGTTTGACCATATCAACGACTTACAAGTTAGACTAATTTTACGATAAGTAGCGTAATTTTCGGCAACTATCTTAATACAGCTAGTTGACGCTTCTGCTACCTATTACGCACACGAGATGTGATATGGTAACTATACTTACAAAGATAATATGTGCATATTCAACGAATCAAAACTGCCATCTCTTTTTTGCTACCTAATTTTACTAGAATTCATGATATCAGTGCCGTTTTCAGACACCGAATGTTTAAACTCGCGTATATCTTCAAATGTTACAATACCATGCTAAGTCAGTTAGAAAATAGATAGTAAAAATTAATTAGAGAGGATATCGGATATTTAGAATTGAATAAGAAGCATATCATCAACAATTCTGCGGATCATCCGCACGATGGTTGTATTTATTTCTTTTCTATCGTATGAATCACCAAACCAAAGATACTTCGTACATAAATTCAGCAGGACAGGATAGTGTACATGCACCGTAACCGTGACGTACAATTACGGTTCCAAAAGGATGTGGTGGAGGCTGAACGGTTCTAGAAGCGAATCTGGCACATCCTTGCCACGATATGCCAAACGAAGCTGTGGACGGACAAAATGAAGCGGTCTACCTTGCGGCTCCGTTAATATACGTGGGAGAACAAACAGTTATTAGGCCACCTGCATCTTTCACATACGTGCGATCGCGAAGCGAGATCATCGAAAAGTATGAAGTCAGCGACCGCAACTTCGGGTGCCATGCTCTATGCATGCATTGAATTGCTGGAGCGCAAACCTACAGGGGTGCCAGTATTTACTGGCCCCAGTCACGGTCATCCCCCGGATCACCCACCGGCGATCACGGCATGGTTTACGATATAATAGATATCTTGAACATAGTTACTATAACCATGAAATAGACAATCTGAACCACCACCACATTTAGCAGGACAAACATCGCCAATTTTATTTATATATCATCATTTAATGCTACAAAATTTGCCAATGAACAAGTGTCAGATGCTATAGGTCGTCATGCCAACGGATTGAAGGAAAAATGAAAAATATTTATAAGTGTTTGAATAAAAAGTAAATTGAATCATCAGGCCTAGATCGATGCAAACTTTGCAAAACCAGGACTAGCCGCAAAATCAGGACCAATTAGAAATAGAAACAGTGTTATCCACCCGAATATGTTGTTTGTGTGATTGGTAAGTCTGTGGCTACAAGCGTTAACGATACAAGAGACAGTTGCGAAACGTATCACCAAGACGTTCGTTAAAAAGGAAGCGATCGAGTTAACTGCTATTTACAGTGCAAATAAACTGGCTAAGGGACAGGCCTTCCAGACTGGTGAGCGTGCAACACATTCATTAGACTACTGTTTCAACCATAACCGGCAATGCAAGGTGACAAAGAGCAGTGGCAGGAGCAAGACGTATGCGTGTCCTCAAGGATGGATGTCCGTGGGAGATTGGTTTGACGAAGAGAGAGCGAGTGGGTGAATCTCCAGAATATTACATCTCTACTCTAAACGATCGTCATTTTGATATGTGCATGGCCATCGCAAAACCAACAGCACGACAAATTAAAGTGATGTAGACTTTGACGCCGCGATTAGAGGAGACAAGAACATCAAGCTCAAGTCCATTGTGTCAATCGTGCGTGCTCGTGATGGTCTTAACCTACAGATCTACAGCCACAAGATTTACAGAGCCAAGGAAGTTGTTGTCAAAGGGTGGAAGGTGAATGGAGTATATCATTTCCGCTTCTTGCCCCGCACTTAGTGGAATGAAGGCGCGATCACCCCGGCCAGCGCTGTTGCGCTAGAAGTGGACCAAGCAATCTATTTTTTCGCTATTTTGTATATTTTGGTGTGTGTATCAGCAGTCATTCTTATAACGTTCCTGTGTTTGGGTTTGATGGAACACATTCGCGTCATGGAAAATACAATGGCGTGATTCTGTCTCTCGTGGGACGAGACGGAAACGATCAAAATATCACCCTTGCCACAGCTTTCGTGCACGTGGAGAATAAAGACAATATCGCATGGTTTTTATTCACTGTATTTAAGCTGGAATCAACTGGTCTATGTCGCAGTGATGTGTGATCGTGTAATAATTCAAGATGCAGTAAAACTTATATGGTTGCAGTCGGGTGTTAGCATTCAACTTCGTTTCTGCACGATTCATATTTTACGTAATCTGAAGCGCAACTTTAGCATTTATGGAAGTGAGTTCGAAAATGCTATTTGAATACTTCAGTCCACAGAGACTGAAATAGACTACAAAGCTGTTCTCACGACGATCCGGACAAACTTTGGAAATGATGTCTCCACATATATCGAATACATCCACCCGATTACCTGGACAGTATTTGCCAATATGCCGATGCAATCTGGTGATGCAACCGCAAGCACAAGTAACGACACGAATTCAAGCCTAAATTCAATTACGAGCATGCGTAACCCTGAAAATAACAACCCACCAATGTTACCATGTCCGCTTTTCGGCTGGCGTACTACAAACTTTGTCGAGAGCAATAATAACACTATCCTCGTCAACGGAATGCGAAATGCAACGCCTCTTGAGGCGCTAAAAATTCCAGCGAAGGCGGCTATGAATAAATTCAGCATGCGTCAAGATCAACTAGAGAAATGGACAGCTCAACATCTTACAGTGACTCCTCATGCTTGAGCGCTTTATCAAACTGAACATTCTGTCGCGTGCAATTATGAGGTGGCTAGGTCATCTAATGGGGTATGGTTCGCATCAAAACAAGGGTATGATAAATATCGACGCATTGAAACTGAAGCGATGAAGTGCTCGTGTTCTACGCACAGACAAATAGGCATACCTTGCCGCCAACTACTCGCCGTGCTACATGCGACTGGATCTATGTGTGACGTGACTGCAGCTTTTCATCCAACGTACCTGGTGAAGAATTTTAAGCAAGGATACATGAGAACGACAATAGAATTAGTTATCAGTACTAAGACCCCTGCAGTGTTGATGTATCCACCACTACCTACCAAGAATTCTCAAAGACGGCAAAAAAGACGTATCGGCAGCTCGGGGGAGACAAAACCCGTAGCTACGTACAAATGCCGCTTATGTACGCAAGCAGGGCACAACAGGACAATATGTCGCCGCCATGCAAACCCCGCTACCAGGAAACCAGAAACAATTTCTGGACATGCAGTTGATTTGGGCGATATTGTGGGATCTGTGATTTCCGTTCCACTCGTCGCGACAAGTTTCGAGAAGAACAACACCACTCTATCCAAATTCTTTGCTCGTGGATCCATTTCTTATATACTCGATTGATAGTCCAGCTTGTAGCTCGCTAACATCTAAAGTTCGGAATGCACATAAGGGTTCAATTTTCAACGTCGTTTATGACTTCTCCAACTATATGTACTGTACAAAATAGATTACACATAATATTACATTGCTTGCTTCTAACATACACCTAGAGAGGCTTATAATACGGCCGCAGAAACACGCTGAGTGCCTTCGAGCCTTTATGTCATGGTTGATACCTCAGGTATTAACCATGACAAAAGCATTCTTCAGCCTGCATAACCACTCAGCAAAATCATACCTCAAGGCGTATCAGGGGTCGCTTCTAAACGGGCGTGACTTTGGATCTTGTTGACACGTAAAACATCATGTGTACTCTTGAACGGATGGATAATGTCGTCGCAGGCCTAAGCAATATGAATTCAGATTTCGGTGTACAATTAGCTAACAGTTTCATTATAACTCAAGTCGTAACGAGTCCTCATCATGCTATACACATCCTTATCCCGTAGATCCACTTGCTTCCCTTTTCATTATGAGCCTGAAAGGATGAATCATTTCCACACAAGCGCACCACTTGGCAAAAGCAAATCCGGCCTGGTGCTGATTCTAGTGCTTGCTGCACAAAAACGACCAGCACTGAATCATTTCGGGGTCCACACGTCCCTAAAATAGTCAAATTCATAAACGCGGAGAGCGGGGTAGCGAGAGGGGCGACTAGTAAACGTCAGAAAGTAGCGTGGGCGCGGTGTACGTCACCAATGTTTCCGTTCCCCACCTCTGGGGTGTGAGTCGCTGTCGGGTCGCACGCATCGATTGTCCTCCCTGAAACATACACACACACACACACACACCACACCACACCACACCACACCACACCACACCACACCACACCACACCACACAAGATAAACATTAGTCGACTCCTTGCCTCCATAACAGATGAATTCGTTTCGTAAGTAGATAGATCCCGGTCGAGGCAGTGCTCCGTTTCCGTCAGTAGGCACTCGTTAGCGCTGATAGGGAATTGAAAGGGCATCTAACCAGACCAGCTAAAATTTAGCTAATAATGATAGGCCGTTCTCAATCATGCAGTTTCCTATCGCATGTTACAGTTATAGAGACGGTGGTACACTGTTTCTCTTTCTAATTGGTCCTGGTTTTGCGGCTAGTCCTGGTTATGCAAAGTTTGCATCGATCTAGTCCTGATGATGCGATTTACTCTTGAATAAACCTATCTATTCTGCTGAAACCACGAATGTACAGCAAAAAGTGCTATCTGTTGAGGCAATCTGCTGCAAGTCGCCTCGAGCATCAGTATATTGATAAAAACACCCTTCTCTACGTTCAGAACATGCGCAATCTAATAGGATCCAAGCAGACTGATCATACATGGGCCACACAAACTAGTTTTCAACGCATACATTGTTGTAGGAGGCGTCATCAACTTCTTGTTTTTATTTCGGCCACAACCAACTCGATGTCTTCATTTTCGTCGGATAGTGGTCTCATCGCGAGCACGTATATCATCTGCCCCCTTTTTGGGAGCCCCTAAGGCAAGAAATATAAGCGATATCATTCAGCATCTGCAAGTGGGGAACCGCTATACAGTCTATCGCGTCTCGTTCCACAGCCTGTCGGCCAGCCTGCTGCTCCTTCATTGGCTTTAAATCCGTCTTCTTTACAGTTTTGTGCGCCCACTCCGCGGCTACGTGCACATTGGGCTGGCTCTGATGCTTATTGGAAGCCAAACATTGATGGTGTCGGGACTGCTCTTCACGTTTTTGCCTGATGCTTTAGTTCAATTTTGATGGCATGGTGACGCTAAGGCTGCACCTTCGATAAAAAGCTATATAAAGAAGAATTACAAATGATTTTTATAGGATTACGAGTACGTGGTAAATATGCACAGGCTCTGCCGACCACTTGGATCTCGTCCAGGGTGAGCCACGCGCGGCAGCCGTCGAGATGACCACGAGTCCTCGTTCCTGGTCGGACGAAATCAAGATTATATACTCATTGAACATATACGAACATAATACACGAACAAAAACACTTATAAAATACGTTACCTTGTGGGTGCTCGGATTCGCAGACTGTGTCGCTTCATATTTCGTTGGCGTAAGCCACTCAAGTGCTCGTGCGGCGCCCCACAGGGTTAATCCAATTCAGCATATTGCGCAAGCCGTCCTTGATAAGCGTGCACTCGGTAGTGTCGACTACTATCCACCTGTCGATCTTTTTCAGCTGTAGCGCCGCTTCCGGGGGTGTAACATTTGATTAGAGTCAGGCAGCCCAACGACACACAGGCTCGCATGAATTCGTCATCGCCGTCTGCATGGCTTGCTCGATGCGCTCCAGCACCACTGAGTGACACTCTTGGAGCTGCTGGCTGATAGATATAGCGCCAACCTGCACCCCCGCATTCACCGACTCTTGTGTTGGCTGGTCCAAGTTTATCTCCGATGCGGATGACGGTTCTCCTCTCGACCAGCTAGTAATACAGAGTAACAGACCACAAAAACATAATTTACAGATATGATATCGCTTTCTTCGAAGCACTCACCATAATGTAGATGACGTGTCAACGTCCTACGACACACAAACCGCCCCGAATCCATCCCCTCGAGCGCAGGTAGCATCTGCCAAAGAAACACTCGTCTTGTAGGTCGCGGCTCACACATTGCAGACGAGGTCGTTATCCAGTACATCGACTCTCGCTCCAAGACGTGAGGGAGAGCAGTACAAAAGGTGGAATTGGACTTGTGAGGGAGAGCAGATCAAAGATTGAATTATATTAGTAAGTCCACATATATAAATCGTCATATATATTATGGATGAAGGCCAGTTTAGTGAAAACGAGTACTCTTTGTAATATCTGTAGTGCCTTGTAGTGTCGGAGTTACAACAATGCAGTGCAAAAGCGTGTTGCGTATAAGTCCCCACACGTCGACACTTAAGAAGCTCCGCCAGCCCCATTTTAGTCAAGTTGGTGGACAATATGAAAACGTTTATCAACCAAACGTCTCGACGATGAGTTTTATTGTCAAGTTATTTTCGACTATATCGATCGCTTAGTGCAACGTAGCCAAAATAGACGCAGCTGCATAGTGGGAAGGCGCACAAAACTGTATAGAGGGCGTATAAGTAGCCAATGACGGAGCAGCAGGAAGGCCGACAGGCTGTGGAGAGAAACGCGACAGGCTGTCTAGTGATTCCCTACATCGCAGCATTATCCGAATAGAATCGGGCGAAAATTCAACAGCTGTTTTGCTGTAAATTTTGCTCGCAATCACGCACATGCCATAGAGGGTAAGGTAAAAACCTTCGTGACTCGATTTAGAGAAAATTAAATGGGCCAATTAATCGCGAAAATAAAAATGCTCCACGTCCTAGTATACTCAAATTAACGTGGCACATATACCAACATTGTGTTTTGATGAAGGACTTAACCTTTTATAATCACCATTCACACGCAATATACTGATACGTCTGGCTTATGTCTGGCTTACTAAAATGGATGAGTTTGATTACGGTCACACGAACATTCACCGCGACAGAGTGGACTTACGCTATGCTCGCGTATCAATGTACATTACATCGATACATATTTGTAAAGAGCAAAAGGCTGCAAATTAGTTTCCGTAGAGAAAAATTAGGTCGAATCTTTCGGGTGTGTAGACCCTTATAAACTTACAACAAAACAATAACAACACAAGCTACAGCAACAGCAGTAGCAGCAACAATGACACCAGCAACAAAAACACCAGCAACTGATGCAACAAAAACAATAATCACAATAAACCAGTAATAACATTAGATAACATAAACAAAACAAAACAATACCATCAATAACAACAACATCAGCACCGACTGTCTACGGCCACGGCCTATAATATACGGTACGCGTTCACGTATTTCCTTTGTCGTCTGCACCCGCAACTGGTGGCTGCGAGCGCAGCAAGCCTGCCGTAGAACCCCCTTTTCGACTCCCCCTAAATGGCGGGCGTTGAGCACAGCCATAAAATTAGTTTTAAGAAATGACAGACGATATGGGTGTTTATGTGTGCCACGTTAACTTGAGTATACTATGTATGTATGTAAACGCGTTTCGCGAGCCGTCTTGCCACAAACGTGGTTCAACTTCCGTATGCGTCGGGTTATCTCTCTGTTTCTACAATTATCTCTCTCTCGGCCAGGGTCCATCAAGCGGCGTGTGCGCTACGAGCGCCTCGGTCAAGTTCTTCCAGGCTGCACGATCCTGTGCACAAAGGCGAAGGAGGTACAGGTCTGGGGCACCCTGCGGAAAGTGTCTGAAGGCCGGCATCGAGGACCATCGGTAGCGTTAGTCGGCGTCTGCCTCTGCATTTGCCGGTCTTGCTGGGGTTGAAGAAGGCTTCCATGAACCTGTATGCTGGAACGCCTGCAGTTCTGCGGAGGATGTGGCCAAAAAGACTCCATCGACTGCGAAGCAAGTGGAATTGGAGTGGCTGCGTCTTCGTACGGTCGTAGAGCTTCGCATTGGAAATCGTGACTGGATAACGTACTCCGATTACTTTGCGAAGCTGTTGACGATGGAAACTCTCGAGGCTACGTAGCACGGAACCGGTGAGGGCCCACGTCCCGCAGTTGTAGAGCAAAATTGAGTATACTATGACGTGGGGAATTTAGTTTTTAAGGGAGTTGATGTATTCACACCCCTTTTCCTTGAATTCACCCCCTTGTCAAACCTAATATTCACATCCTTTTTGCCAAACCTGGTAAGATAGGGGAGCAAGCTCTGGAGCTCGCCCTTTGGTATAAGTAATTCAGTTCGGAGAACTGGATCAAAATGCAAACAATGTACAACGGCAGACACTGAAGAATGAGTATGATGCTGTCAATGTATGTATTAACACAGTACAGTATACTTGGGCAACGCGATTGGCCTTTGCTTATGAGCGTCCAGTATTTGTTTATGTAATCATATTCACCTTTGATCAATTTTAAGCCAATCACAAGCATCCGGAGTCACTCTTTGGCTGGGTCACTATTGTGGTGCACGCACGTGATTGGTCTATAGTCGATCAAAGGTGGATATGATCACATAAGCAAATGCTGGACGCTCATAAGCAAAGGCCGATCGCGTTGCCCAAGTATACTGTACTGTGTTAATACATACATTGACAGCATCATACTCATTCTTCAGTGTCTGCCGTTGTACATTGTTTGCATTTTGATCCAGTTCTCCGAACTGAATTACTTATACCAAAGGGCGAGTTCCAGAGCTTGCTCCCCTATCTCATCTCTATCGCCAACCCAGTTATTACACCTCGGTACGTTTTCTTTGGCTAGTACAAGCAACTGCAATGGTATGACACTCAAACCCTGGAACTTAAAATCAGACGCAAATAACGACTGGAACCAGTCACACAGTAGGTACAAACGTTAGCACATTGGCGCTGTCGAACGATTTGGTTCGGCAACTGGGTGGCAGCTCGAGTCAATAATTCGTGTGACAAGTCACACGTTGTCCGCAACTTCTGCATGATGCTTGCAAGGTAAGCCGAGTGTATACTTTTTCGGTTGCCGGCTTGCCGGATCTTGGCATTTCCAATTTGGACGGCCATTCGCCAAAGGTTCAAATACAATGGCTGAGCCGGTAACGGGACAGAGTGTGTGTATTGATTTGACACGAGCACTCGTGCAACCGGTAGAATAATCGAGTGGATATTATTTCGAGCACTGATGCGATCGCCTACGGCCTAGACAAAAAGGACGAAGAATTCAAGTTCGATCTAGGTGGTGGTACTTCTGACGTGTCGCCGTAGAGCATTGGGGACAGCATCTTCTCGACGGCGTCGAGTTCAATAGGACCATTTCGCGTGCGAGATTTGAGGATCCATGCGTCGATTTCATTTGCAAGACTATGGCACCTGTCGCCCAAGTTCTGCTCGATTCGAAGCTGTCGAAGGGTCAAGTGAACGAGATTGTCCTGATCGTTGGCTGTACTCGTGCCTCAAATGTGCAGTAGTTGCTGATCCTTTCTTCAACGAAAAGGTGTTGTTCAAGACCATCGACCCGGACGAGGCTGTAGCATATGAAGCGATCGTCCAAGCTGCAATTATGAGAGGCGGTGAGGCCCATCTTCCAAGCTGCAGGATCTTCTGCTGTTGGATACAGCACCTCTATCGCTTGGATTGGAGACGGCAGGCGGAGTCATGATCAAGCTCATTCCACGTAACTGCGGTCCCTGCAAAGAAGTCGCAGTCATTCTCGACGTTTGTCGATAATCAGCCCGGGACCGCCCATGTCGAGTGGTGTGTGTGCCTCAGAAGGACGTCACATTTAATGTAGTCGTAGATGGCATTTTTTTATCAAACGTGTCAGCGGTCGAGAACTTGACGGTAAGAAAACTCGATCACAACTACACACAAATGACAAAGGTTGACTGTCACAGGCCGAGTTGATCGCATGGTGAACAATAGGGAGATGTACAAGGACCTAGATGAAGGCAACAAGCTGCGCAAGAGAAGGTTGCAGCAAAGATTGGTGCCGATGTCATGTAAACTATTGAGGGGCAAGGTTGTAGAGACTCTGCATTGGCTTGACACGAGCTAGTCGGCTAAGAAGGAAGAGATCGATGCAAAGCAAAAGGCAGTTGAGAGAGTGCTGACTTTATTGTCATCACGATACACCTGAAGAAGCTGGTTTCGGAATGGTGGAGGTGCGACTGGCGTGGGTGGACAAGCACGTCTTCTGGTGCAGTGGACAGCGAATACCCAAAAATCAAAGAGGAGAATAACGAGAGCGTGAACGTACATCAGTGGAGCAAGAATTGAGCGTGCAATCACTCCTAGTAAGTTATGGATGAATTGTGAATCGAGTCAGACTTGAAGACGACGCTTGAATTGGGATGAGCTGCTGCCGTCAGCTAGTATTCTATCGTAACGATACACAGAGTCCAATTAGTCTAGGCTGTTCAACTTTGGTCAAGTCAACTGGCTCAACTGTGGCCTTTACAGTGTACCGACAAACAGGACTGTCGCTTCGAGGTGGTTTCGAAACGTGTTCTGTCGCGATATTACGTACGTAGCGTCCCTTGCTACAGACCTCCGAGGGGCGCAGTTGGAGCGTGCAGCTCAATCCTCATTGACAGTGTGATAACAAAAATACGAATTGATCGCTCCTAAGGTGGTCTCTGACAGCTTTATCGGCCATAAAGCTCAAGACCGAAAGGATGTCCATCAGCGTGAACAGAAAACTGTACAGCATTAAAGCAGTATTGGATTCCAGCACCACTTTTGTACATCCGGCATGCGCGATGATACAGTCTTCACGATCGAGTACGATTCCGAGGTATGTTGAAGTGTTTGAGACGGGTGTCTATTGTCCTTGAGTTGGGTATCTTTCATAACCAGCTTGAGCCTGGTACTTTTGTACCGTGCAGGCTAAGCAACATCGACTAGGATCGACGAATAAACCAGAAGCGCTCTAGTATAATGTACGATGAATGAATGGATGAGTAACCTGTCGACAAAGTCGTCGACCTCTGACTATCTCTGGCCCGTGGTGTAATGTAAATTGATACGATGTCGCTTCATCGATTGGATATCATCAGAACGTGGCCACACTGCGTCGGCCAAATGGGCCTTGTCTGTTCACACCACTTCGTTATCAGAAGGTCGGTCTCATCCGTTGGCGTCAGCAGCTGGAGTTTCAGCAGCTTCTGGCCAGCTTGACGACAACTGTGAGATAGTGCGTTTTCACCGCTGGAAACTCCTATTCCTCCCTGCTTGACACATCACGCGCAATGGGCTGTCGTCTCTGCGTAGAGAAGGAAAGACCCAAGTTGCCACATAACATTGTACGGTATCATCGCTACAGACCGACACGACACTTGAACCACGACGTACTACAAATCGTCTTGAGCTTTTCAGCAGGACGGTCTCACTTCAACTTCAGCTTAATGCAGGGCGGATCACTCTTCCGTGTTGGTATCGATGTCGAGTTTTGGCGGGTGCTGATCCATTTGAGCATCTTGGCGTTCTGTCTCGTTCTTTTCGAGGCAGCACTCCACCACGTAGAACGAAAGCTCTCTCGCTATGACAAGTACCATCACATGCTTCGGAAGGCATATCGGGAACTCATGGCTCTTGGTTTACTGAGTCTTGGCCTCAAACTGCTCAAGGAAGTGCCAGGTATCCACCCCGTTGGCAAGACGATGCTGGCGTTCCAAGTGGCCGACTTGACCATCTTCATCTTTGCCCTTGCTCTCATTCTGCAAGCGATCGTTGTCTTCACGCAGCTCCGCAAGCACAACAAAGAATCCGACCAAACTGAGCTCATCACAGCGCAAGACTTGGTCAACGCGATGCGGCCACCGGCTGGAACGCCGCCACTTGAAGCCTTTACGCAAACGAGAGCGCCGAGATGGTTTTGCTGGACGAGAAAATCCGCCAAAGGATTTGACCTGGAAGTCGTCGAGCGTCGACTGCTTCGTCACTTATTTCTACGGCGCTTTGGGCTGCCGCAGCTCTTCCCCTTCTCCAAGTACCTTCGTCGAGCTCAAGCCAACCAGATCTCGCACATGATTGAAGTCGAGCCATCCATGTGGGTGCTCTTGCTGGCAGTGGCTTGGACGCTTTGCGGGTTCCTCGATGCTCTCAAAGAACTGGACGTGGATCTCCCTGAAAAGCATGAGCTCGTTGAAGTGTTTGTTGTGTTTGCCTGGGTGTTGGTAATCCTACATATTGTGGTGCTGCTGTGCTTCCGCGCGTGCGTTCACCAGCTTCTTGTCGCTGCTGGGTATAGCAAAGATCAGTCGACGCTAGTTGACAACCTCCGCTCCATCGCGGAAGAAGAAGCTGCTGCCTCGCGCATGGAAGTAGCGGACACTGCTTTATGCACCATGAATCGAGTCCACGAAGTACTTGAAGAGATCCAGGATAGTCGCAATGCCGAGCGTCACGTTTTACTACGAAAAGACGTTGGCCTGCAGCTCGTGGCAACCTGTTGCCGAAAAATGAACGAACCATACACGGGTATCAGCATCAGCCGAACACCAAGCGGAGTACAGATTGGGACTCCAAACATCCACATCCGATTCTTCTCACGCAAAGTGTGGCACGTCACAGTCATGTTTATGCTGATTCTCAATGGGTTCTTCATTGCTCTGTTAGTGCAGTGCGCCGTGTACGACTTGACCAATATCTACATGGAGTTTGGACTGGTTCAAGCCATTGTGGTTCCGCTCCCTTTGATTCTCAACACGTTTGTGTTTCAGCAGCGCATGTTCCGATACTTTGTCATCGTCTGCAGCATCCTCCGTGTGGACGCCAATACGTTGGGTGAAGTGATCGCGCATTTCAGCGAGATTGTGGAATTGCGGTCGGAGTTTGCGTCGTCCTTGCTCGACTGTTTGAAGGAACGGGACTCCACGATCATCGATTTGCACCGAGAACTCCGTGCTTATGACCCAGAGCAGACCGGGATGATCGACGTGAACCGACTTCGATCGGTTTTAGCAGTACTTGGCTACCGCTTGACCCGCTTTCGTTTCAATAGTGTCGCACTGATGCTCTTTGAGCTCAATGGCACCCGAGTCGAGTATGGCCAATTGCTGCATCTGTTGATCCTTGCACATAACGAAGCTATCAGTGATAGTGGTGGCCGCACAAGTCAGCGGCGCCAGCACCCGCTCTTGAGGCGGAGCATCGCTTCCTATGACGACTGCCAACGTCCAAGCTCACGAACAAATCGATCCAGCTCGCAGACATCACGCGAAGTACCTTTACTACCTCAACCGAGCTCAGGCATTGCACCTGGCTCGAGTGATTTCGTCATTTTGGCCACGCCGGGCTCGCGTCGAGTCTCGGTATCTAGGATATCCGAATTGCACTCGAGCACGACTATCGAACAGACTCCTGGACGGACTCCAGTGTTACATCGCAGCTACGCTTATCAGTTCCCTAGCTCAAGATCTCGAGGGCTTCAAGACGCTTTTAGTTTCTACAAAGGACCCTACTCCCAGGTGGACTCGACTTTGGTCTAGGAAGAGACAGTCTTTCACGATCATTAAGGTATCCGCTATTGAGAAAGCACGAAGGAATACTCTGCTGCACTTTTAAAATGAGTTGTCGATAGTAGCAGACGCATGTGCGTATTCAAATCAATTGAAGCACGATGGACAAGGTAAAGGCTGAATCTGGACGAACGTGTATTAGTAGCTTAGTGGCATGTTGGCAATCGCTTCATTTTCAAACATTTCATCCTTGCACTGAAATGTGCTAGAGATCACGCAACCTTACCCAGCCCGCGATGTTGACCTTTCTGGACGCAACAGTAGCACGAAGAAGAACCTGCTGGAAAACTTGTGGGTATCAAGGTGCGTCTACGAAGACGACCAGCGGTGACAGATTATCGTATCATCTGTCGATGTTTCTGGTGAACGAAGTGGTGGGACGCACAGATTCGTGGGCATGCGATACATAGACGGTGACGAACGCGGTGTAACATGCGGTAGTTCGGGTGCATGCTTAACTCGTGAGGTCAGTAGACTCGCGCGTTACGAGGAAGCTAATAGTATACAGTCTTCCCTCCGATAAGTTTCCCCCCGATAAGTTGTAACCTCTAGTAGGTTATCGATTTCCGCGTCTGCGGACCTCGTTTTATGGGCGCTAAGTTATAAGTTTTAAGTTATGATCAAATAGGGCAATATAACTTTAAAAATGACCACTAGTTTTCGTATCATAGAAGAGAAAAACTACTTGAACTACATGTCGAGGGTGGTGGGAGTGTTGCGAAGATCAAGCTGGAGGTTGCGAAGGACTTTATAAGCAGCTTGGTGACTTTCCTGGGATACGTCGAGCAGGGAGCAGGCATCACGAAGGAGGTTAATCTTCTCGGCTCTGGTAAAATTTTCTGCGACAGGTGCCGCATCTTCACTGTTTTCCTCCTCATTATCTGCCTCCAAAACCTCTTTTAGAATCTCGTTGTCGGTCAGCTCAGGCTGAGCAGTCTCATCCTCTTCGATGGGATCGAGAAGCTCCGAAATCTTCATGGGATCTCGGACACGTAGCTTCTCGAGCTGTGATATCAGCTCTTGCTCCAGCTCACTTTATTTCTCCTCGACCTCCGTTGCACCATCTTTACTCCTTTCCACCTCCACTGCACTTGAAATGACCGATTCAGTAGAAAAATCCCCGTGTGGCTGAAGCAGTTGGCAATGGTAGTGCTTGAAATCTCGTTCCAGTCAGCCACCGACCAGCGCATGGCAGTAAGTTGGTCGACTTTGTAGATGTTAAAACCCTCCCTACGCTCGTCACAG
The DNA here is from genome assembly GCA_000173235.2 of Hyaloperonospora arabidopsidis Emoy2. Lineage (NCBI taxonomy): Eukaryota > Oomycota > Peronosporomycetes > Peronosporales > Peronosporaceae > Hyaloperonospora > Hyaloperonospora arabidopsidis. Next base: position 541,536 of record JH598388.1, read on the forward strand.
TCGATCTCATTCTGCAGATGGTAACGGCGATACCGCCGGTTGAACGCTGCGATGACACCAGCATCCATCGGCTGAATCATGGAGGTCGTACGTGGTGGAAGCAGCTGAACCTTGACGTTAGTTAACGTAAGTTCATTCGTCATACGCGAGGGAGCATTGTCAATCAATAGCAGGATATTTCTACTTTTGATCTGAAACAATACAATATTAGAATAATAAATTTTCTAAGTTCAAATGGCTGCGCACCTTCATTGTTTTGTCTAGATTTGCAAGCCATTCCTGGAAGAACACGCCCGTCATCCAAGCCTTTGTGTTGTTGCGATAGAGAAATCCATGTGCTTGACCTGATTTCTTGTCAAAGCAGCGGGGCTTCTTGGCTTTCCCGATAAAGAAAGGCTGCAGCTTGTCAGAGCCATCAGCATTGTGAGCGCAATTGTAATCCGCGACTGCATAGGATGTCAGTGCGTACCCCTGTGTTAGTATATGGCAACAAGCATTCTGCAATATACTCACCAGGTCTTTTTTATGTCCTTCAATTTCTTGCTGTGCAATAGTCCTGTCAGGTGTCATGCTGTAGTATAGCCCTGCAATTAATTTTGTCAGACTCGGTTTCAATTAGAAATATAACAAACAAAATTTACCGGTTTCATCCATGTTGTAAACATCACACAGCGCGTACTCTGCGATGACCTTCTTTACATCAGGCAGAGCTTTATTCATAGCCACCACGTCCACCGAGCCGCTTTCGCTGTAAATGTCGATAGCGCGGAGCATGCGACGTTGCTGGAATTTATGAAGCCATCCGTGCGAGAAAGTGATGGTGTCATCAGGAGTACCAAGCAATTGAGCAATCCGATGAGCCTTCGCACAGATGATATCCCTGGTGATAATCACTCCGCGGTGTTGACATTGCAGGACCCAAAGAGACACAGCTTCTTCCAGTATGGGATGTTGAACCAGTCGCTGTCGCTTTGCATTTAGGCCGCTTGGATCCATATTCTCCAGATTAGACCGCTTTCGAAAGATCTTGTTGATTGATACCTGTGACAGCGTTTTGACAAGGCCGAACTCCACCGTAGCCCATTTCGCCATTGCCGTTTGAGATAAATCTGGGCTCATCCTTGTGTTTGCATATTTGCAGACGTTGTCCAATGATAAGACGGATCTGCGACATTTTATACTGCTCAGATATCACACCGACAGGCAAGACACGGTTAAAAAAATGTATATATGTGGCTTTCCCTGTTGTTAGCTCAGACGAAAGAAGCTATGGGTGCATCTCATACCGTTGGGAAGGTAGCAAACTAGCCAGAAGCCTGAGACTTTTGTTCTGTTCCAGCAGTGAAAGCCTTAGGGTTGGATTAGGCTTGTACTTAAGGGAAGTGGGGGGTTGGTTTGGGTGCCCAGGTCCGCTTTTTTTATCACTCAATTGATTGATTCTCCTTATGTACGATACACAAAAACCAATAAGTTATAACCTCTGCTAAGTTATGGTGATTGTCGTCCACCGTACCCATAACTTATCGGAGGGAAGACTGTATTATTGGAGGGACAAAGAAGATTCTCTATGTTCTGACGTATATGCAATAACAATACCTCCACGTCTTTTGCGCACATGAAGGGGAATCGCTAGACAGCCTGTACGCCAGCCAGCTGCTCCGTTATTGGCTACTTATACTCGGCTGCGTCGATTTTGGCTACGTTGCATTAAGCGATCGATATAGTCTAAAATAAATTAAAAATAAAAATTATCGTCGAGACGTTTGGTTAATAAACGTCATCATATCGGAAACTATTTACATTCCCGGCCCTACGCAAACATCGTACTTAAGACGCAAAAGCAGCTCTTCGGCGTCTACATTAACCCGATCGAGAAAAGCACTTCATTTATAACTTGCTGTTTATTATCGACTAGTTCCAACCGGGACTCCAAGACGTCGAATGCCGAGCACACAGCTCGATACGTGCATGAGGAGAAGCTCGAGCAGAACATCGATGGACAGACGGAAACTAAAATGCCGTGTCGATAGTTTTCGATCGATCATTCTACTGCGTCCGTACGTTGTGAATTAATATCTACGATGGCCCGTACATACAACATCAGTTGCTTTTTACACACACTCAAGGACACGTTTTTTAAGATCGCTTTTTTGTTTGGACCAATGTAGCGCGTGAAAACCAAATGAAACAGTTTCCGGAACGGTCAACAAGATGATTGCACGTTCAAGTTAAAAACATGTACCTGTGCTTTCAAACAAGCGTGATGGACGAAGAAAAACGACAGAAATTTCTCCCGAAAAAGCCACTAGATGCATTCAAGAGCCACACGTTACGGACGAGTGGGAGTCAAAAGAGACGCCTGGCTGGTAGACGGACCTGCTGGAACCAATGAACCAGAGTATAGTGCAGCAGGTACACGCAAAAATTTCAGATACTTGTTCACTTGCTTGCTTGGCTATTACATTCATGTCCTCGACTTGTTCCTCGCTTGCGCTACTCCACAGTGGACTTTTTTGTGCTAAGTTTGTTACAGGAGAGTGAGAATCGCAGCTCATGATAGGCGTCTTTACCCATCGTCCTTGCGGAGGTTCCCAGGCGAGTCTAGCATTCAGAAAAGACGTCCAGCAGAATAAACATACGAGTACAGACAAGTCTCGTCAATTGAAAAAGAGACTAAGGTAATTGTTATAGTCATGCATATGGGAGGATCACGTACGCATTCAAGCTACATAGCGCTTTCGGAACTAGCGGGAGCGGTAGAATCGGTTGAGGAAGGCATAAAATATTACAGTATGTACAGTACAAGTAGTGCGCGGCGACTAGGTCCACTGGCGACTCAGGTGACGTGTTTACATTATCAGAAATTTGTGTGACCTATGTACGATGTTTACGTAGGGCGGGGGAAATAAGGGCGGGGGATGTAAATAGCTTCATCATATTGTCCACCAACAAGACTAAAATCGGGCTGGCGCAACTTCTAAAGTGTCAAAGTGTGGGGACTTATACGCGAGCTGTGCTAGCCACAACACGCTTTTATTCTCAGTTTAATGAAGTGTCCGCTCTCTAGCTTCGCCTACGCCGGAGTTTTTTTTTTATCTCTTAGGCAACTAACTCTTAGGTTGCCTTTGTTGAAATTTGAGGGGTAATATGTAAATGTGAACTGAGGAAGTTATATGATAACCGAAAAAAGTAATCACTGACATGCAACACTTCCTCTCTTTCCCTACGCTCTGGTGTCTTCCGTCGAACACTGGCGACGCGGGAGGCCCAAGCAGACTATAACAAGCACTTTGTGTCATGATACCTCCAATCGCGTGAATATGATGATGCCAGGCAATAGTGTCGTCAACTACCTTGTGCCAGCTGCGGTCCATCTGCAATCGCTTTTGCACTGCATTGTTGCAACTCCGAAACTACAAGGCACTACTGAGCTTACAAAGAAAACTCGTTTTCACTAAACTGGTCTTCATCTATAATATATATGACGATTTAAATATGGGGAAGTGTTAAATGCACGCCTTAAAATTGTTAAATGGACGCCTTGTTATATGCACGCCTTTTTTGGCTAACGTAACCAACTGCAGGCTTGTATTACAGCCAGGAGAGTCAAATACTTTTGGGCGCTTTGTATAATGAACGCCTATTTCTAGCTAACGTTACCGACAGCCGGATTAGATTTATTGTGAGGAGAGCAAAAATTAATTAAAAGGTCGCAGAGTAAATCACAAAATCAAGATTTTTTGTAAAGTATATGCTGACCCCACCAGAAGAGACCTATGACACCTACGAGAATCTTTATGGCTCCGTGAGTGCCTTTACTCGCACTCAAGTGTACGCAGTCACCGTCGCAAGATCTACTGGAGGCCGGAAGTATTGGTTGAAGTGCGATCGTGGCGGACCACCTCGTCGGGTACTGGAAGAAAAACGCAAACGTAAAGTAGCTACGAAGACATGCTACTGCAAGTTCCAGCTGTATGCTCGGATTCAAAAGGATGGCCTTTTGTACTTAACAGTCAAATACGGCGAGCACAATCATTCTCCCACTCTGGACATAGCTGGTCATCCAGCCGAAAGACGCTTAAATAAGAAACAAAAGCTCATGGTGGAACTCAACATCACGGCGGGGGTGTCCCCGAGAAAGACTCTTACCGCTTTGAGGCTAGAGGAACCGGGGACACTAACGAACACAAGGACTATATACAAATGAGCGCGTTCGCATCCGAAAAGAGCACTTGATCGGAAAGGAACCGATGGAGGCACTGTTGGATGATTTTCGTCAAAAGCAGTACCGATTTCAGTATGAGTGTGACTGTGAAGAAAAAATTACTCACCTGTTTTTCGCTCGTCCAATTGCGATCGATCTTCTCCACCAATATCCATATGCGCTGCTTATGGATTGTAATTACAGGACTAACAGAGTTGGCATGCCTCTTCTGCACGTGATAAGTCTGACCAGCGTTTACACTTCTTTCTCCGTGTGCATTATTTTCTTGAGGAACGAAGACTTTAAATCGTACAAATGGGCGCAAGAGCGTGTTGCGTAGTTGTAACACCCCACAGAACGCCATGCTGCCCCCTTGCTACCCACCCGATCACCATTGCAACCGATTGCGATGATGGTATACTTGCCGCGATTGACAGCGTATTTCCGCGATCAAAGAATTTAATATGTCGTTGGCATATTGCAAATAATTTGCTCAAGAACTGCCGCCAGCATTTTACTGCTGATGACTGGTATATTTATGCAAAAGATTGGAATGAGGTAGGTAAATACAGCGCTGTCAACTATTTCTCTTGCTTACTCATATGTTTACCCTTTTAGATAGTGCGATCAGCACGGAAGAGACATTGACACAGTCATGGGTTAGTTTTCAAATACTCCGAGAAGAAGAGGGTACTTGACTACATAACTCGACAGTGGATCCCATTAATCACCCGCTTTGTCTCCGCATGGACGAAAAAGTTTTTGCATTTCAATAATGTGAACACATCAAGAGTTAAAGGAGATCATTCCGCATAAAGAAGTATATGAAGGTATCGACCATGGATCTGTGGGATGCTTGCAATAAGATTGAGCTTGCGTTGCTTAATTCTGTGGATGAATTGAGAGCTGCAATTGGCGGTTGTGCCATAGCGTGTGGAATGATCATATGGACAATTTTTTTGCCGGGGTGGTTCAATTCGTCTCAAGATATGCGTTGGTGAAAGTCCACGAGCAAACGCTGCTTCTAGATGATCTAGCATTGTGTCGGCAACATTGCTCTGGAGCCTTCAGCACCACATTAGGGTTACCGTGCGTGCACAAAATTGCCTCGCGGAAGCTCTCGGGCAGAGTACTCCATATCGATGACTTCCATGCTCATTAGCACCTTCGGCGTGTAGGGATTTCAAGAAATTTGCCAACCTTGTTTCTACATGCTGAAGGGGATAATGACAGCGTGGCTGTAGAAGATCTCGTTCAAACTATGCTATCAACTTACCTGGCTCCCCATCAACAGATGGCCATGCACCACCAGCTTGCAGAGATGGGGTTGCAAACATTTAGTTTGGCACATCTATAAGTGGCAAGATCGAAAGACAGCCCCAACGGAGCCAGAAACAAACGCCCACCGGGTATTCTTGCCACGGGATGGAGCTCAACTCAGAGAGAATCTTCACAGTTCGAATTAGTTGAAGCGGAAATTGGAAGGAAGTGTGGTGTATGCGGTCAAAGGGGTACACGGCATAATGCCAGAAAATGCCCGCAAAGAAACGGGCAGGCATCTGGAAGAACTGGCGATGATGCTGACAATATATCTCAGCACTGACGTTTCCATTTCAAGCTCCTGTCACTTAAGAATAAGGCAGATACAAGTTACAGCTACGTGTTAATAGCGACAGTGAGGGTAAACAAAGTATAATCCTACTTTCGAGATCACTTGCGATACTTCTATCGCATTGGGGCTTGTACAACGGTGGTAATGATAAAGGAATTAAATAGCCTACGTAAATTCGGCAGCATTATATCGGCTAGTATATCGAAGCATAAGATGTCTCACTTCCTATCAACATGGACTTACTCTTTCAGTTATCTTACGCTAGAAAAACTGATACGATCCACGCCGTAAAAGTCCGTGCGATGTAAAACCTTAATCGGCATGCCACTGTATAGCGCGTACGCAAACAAATTATCGACGCCATCCGCAGGATCTGCACGATCACCAGCAACTATCGCTTCACATAACACACATTTATCCCACTCCAACAACCGTGAGTACTGCGAGAAAAAAGATATGCTGTTTGATGTGTTAGTTCACTCGGAAATGATTGTGCTAGCATTGTTGCTAGTTCTTGTTGCGTTCATCACAACTCAAATGTACTGGGCCTATCACTAGCGCGCGCGATAACAGGTAAATGGCATGATGCCGGCGGGAGTCTTGTGCTGGTTCATCATCTCTAAGAAATTACACGCGATATTTAGACACTCGTTTCGAGTATCTGCAAGCTGGATTCGATGGGCTTGTCTTGCGACAGCGGTCCACGTTGATGGTTGATGGTTCCCTAACATTTACTTCATCACCCGCTCGTTTAAATCGTGAATCGCTTGTGATGATACCGTCAAGTTGCGGTACATCTGCATCAGCATCGCATCTCCTCTCAAATGACACAGGTGCTGTTAGCACAACTTGAAACAGAACTCGATGAAGGTCGACTTGGGCCTACCCGGCGGGTAATTATAGAACTTCATTGCCTGTTAAAATTCACCACAAGCTGCTGTATCCACCATTATCGTTGAAGAGCGACAGTGGCACCGTCCCACCGGGAAGGTTAGTGAGAATGTTCTTGCATAGTCGAAGTCAGTGAATCGTTCGCCGTGCAGCAGTGTATACAGCACGTGAAAGTAAGATACATTCTTCACATTTACACCATAAATCTCCATCGCTTAAATAGCTGTAGTGCTTGGACAGCCTCGCGCAAAAGGCCAAGAGCACAAAAATAAATTGTGGGAGCCGCGGTGTGAGCATATGCACGTATATTGTGCTATCTGAACGATCATTAGAGCGCCGACAACAGATGGAGAACTTACGACAACGTCCTGGAACCGTTGCTCGTAATCAGGATCCAAGACGTAGTGTTCACAAATGACACACCAATGCTTGTGCTGTCTTTGCAACCTGTAGTAGATCGTTCTCATACGCAAATGCCGCTTCTTCCACATAAGCGAAATGCTGTCGCTGTCCTACAGTGTAAAGCATGCGTTCCAATTTGCCCCTGCTTTTAACTGCCTCCATGCTCTCTAAAACCCCTCCTCCAATCAGGTCCAATAGAAACGCGATCACTGTGCACAATCTTGTTTAAAACGTCGACTTGGCGACTTTCTGGCGACCAACAATCACCATCTTGAGCGTTGCAGCTGAACGCGAGTATAAAAGAACTTATCAGCATGTTGTTGGCAGCCCTACATGCATCGTACCCGCCCCAGCTATGTATATCGTCCTGTGTAGTTGACGACACGACTAGCGCATGATACGCAGACGTTGACTAGTCAAATTTTATATGAAAAAAGGGCATGCATTTAACAATTATTATTAATAATTTCAAAAGGCGTCCATTAAGTAATTTTGTGGCGCATTTAACAATCCCTAAATATGTTGACTTACTAATATAATTCAATCTTTGATCTGCTCTCCCTCACAAGTCCAATTCCACCTTTTGTACTGCTCTCCCTCACGTCTTGGAGCGAGAGTCGATGTACTGGATAACGACCTCGTCTGCAATGTGTGAGCCGCGACCTACAAGACGAGTGTTTCTTTAGCAGATGATACCTGCGCTCGATGGGATGGATTCGGGGCGGTTTGTGTGTCGTAGGACGTTGACACGTCATCTACATTATGGTGAGTGCTTCGAAGAAAGCGATATCATATCTGTAAATTATGTTTTTGTGGTCTGTTACCCTGTATTACTAGCTGGTCGAGAGGAGAACCGTCATCCGCATCGGAGATAAACTTGGACCAGTCAACACAAGAGTCGGTGAATGCGGGGGTGCAGGTTGGCGCTATATCTATCAGCCAGCAGCTCCAAGAGTGTCACTCAGTGGTGCTGGAGCGCATCGAGCAAACCATGCAGACGGCGATGACGAATTCATGCGAGCCTGTGTGTCGTTAGGCTGCCTGACTCTAATCAAATGTTACACCCCCGGAAGCGGCGCTACAGCTGAAAAAGATCGACAGGTGGATAGTAGTCGACACTGCCGAGTGCACGCTTATCAAGGACGGCTTGCGCAATGTGCTGAATTGGATTAACCCTGTGGGGCGCCGCACGAGCACTTGAGTGGCTTACGCCAACGAAATATGAAGCGACACAGTCTGCGAATCCGAGCACCCACAAGGTAACGTATTTTGTAAGTGTTTTTGTTCGTGTATTATGTTCGTATATGTTCAATGATTATATAATCTTGATTTCGTCCGACCAGGAACGAGGACTCGTGGTCATCTCGACGGCTGCCGCGCGTGGCTCACCCTGGACGAGATCCAAGTGGTCGGCAGAGCCTGTGCATATTTACCACGTACTCATAATCCTATAAAAATCATTTGTAATTCTTCTTTATATAGCTTTTTTATCTAAGGTGCAGCCTTAGCGTCACCATGCCATCAAAATTGAACTAAAGCGTCAGGCAAAAACGTGAAGAGCAGTCCCGATACCATCAATGTTTGGCTTCCAATAAGCATCAGAGCCGGCCCAATGTGCACGCAAGTGCGGAGTGGGGGCTGATTAAGGCAAATGCTAAACGGCTGGGTTCATTTTTATTCGGCTAGGTCATTCTGATTCGTCATCAGAAGTAGCTCAGAAATACGCCCAATTTCGTCAGGAGTAGATCCCAAATACTCAATTCACTATTACGGATTACTCACTTGCCTGTTCAAAACCCAAAATGACGATTTCAGTGCAATTCGCGGCTAAAACCCTACTCCAGTCATTACTTGCTGGTTAGCGTTCTCTTACGAAGAAGATATCTCTTTTCGAGTCCACTTTGGACGCGATCGCTCAATCTAACGCCATAAACTCACAGTCAACTACTCCCATTAAAACATTGCGTCTTCACATAATTACAGATCCTGTGTCGCACAGTATTAAGGAACTTCTATAGTTGATATCATACTGCAAAGTTGCGTCCAGACTGGCAATAATAAATGTGTGTATGACTTTTAAATGCAGGAGTATACCCCGATGTGACGGACTACCAGGAAAAGGCTGCCGTTCTCATGGCGAACGAATCTAGCGACATTTTGCTGCCAAGTTGTAGATCACGAGGCGTACGCATTGGTGCAGCGCCAAAGTCTGGGTTATCCCCACATCGTTCACATCCACCACATTGTGTCACGCAACAAGGACGTAATCAGGGATTGATTACCGCTTTATTCGGCGTCAAATTATTCGTATAAATCTCTTTCAGATTCATAATAATCTACGGCGCCGTCACTCGCGTGCACTAATCTACGGCGCGCAAGCAAGTGGCCCCCAATTATTACCAGTACGTAAATGATCGAGTCCTTTATCGCCAAATGTTTACCCAAATATTTTTCAATGTTTGTTAGATCGCTACTACTTTGGATCCAAGTACTTATCAGGTCAACGCACATTTTTACATTTCCCCCAGTATAATTGGAAGCGGACAGTACGTCTCAATCCATGGAGTCCTCCCAGAGATCGCACTCAGTCCTCCAGCACACGCACCATTCGTTTCTTCTGACGTTGTAAGCGCCACAGCTGCTACATTATGAAAAAGTATCCACGTATCCTTCTATTAAATGAGAACAAATGTGCGCACGCACCGACTTGACCCAGTATTCCATTTATTTGGCTGTACTTGCTTGACAAAACATATTTGGTACAGGTCGACCCAGTATTCCATTGCTTTGGCTGTACTTGCTTTAAAAACATCTTTGGTACAGGGTTCACGACCTCGATACAATCGGCCTTAATATCAAAATAGCTCTTCCAGATGGTGTATCCGGGGTAAGATCAAGGTCGCCTTTCATTAACTCTATGTCATCTTCTACGTAATAAAGGAATCACCATCTTCATTGTAATTGGACAGATGCCCTTCTGTTAGTACGAATCAGCGCGTCTATGAAGTGGTAACGTGGGCATACTGGGTACGGCCCAGTTCATGAGGAATTTCTTTCTACGCGAGACGAAGGTGTTTGTGGCATCGTCATATAGACACGACGACGAGTATGTGGCACGTTAAAGTGTATCGCAGACGGCAGTGGTTACAAGGCCGCACTTACGGGTTTCCCGAGATGAATTATGTTGCGCGTACTAAAAAACGCACCTGTGTTGTTGTTGCTTATAAGATTGGATTTCGGACAGGAAGTAAGGAATGTAGTAGGGCTTTAGCCGCTAATTGCACTGAAATCGTCATTTTGGGCTTTGAACAGGCAAGTGAGTAATCTGTAATAGTGAATTGAGTATTTGGGATTTACTCCTGACGAAATTGGGCGTATTTCTGAGCTACTTCTGATGACGAATCAGAATGACCCAGCCGAATAAAAATGAACCCAGCCGTTTAGCATTTTCCCATGTTAATGTGAAGAGGACGCATTTGTAGCCAATGACGGAGCAGCAGGCTGGCCGAAAGGCTGTGGAGCGAAACGCGACAGGCTCTCTAGCGGTTCCCTGTGATGTACCATCTTTAACATTATGTGAGTATCGTGGCCAACCCCTGCAGTTACTGGAACTGGTCGATCGACATCTGTGTGGCCCACACGTTGTGACCAGGAGAACTGTATTCTCTCCTTTCTAAACCAAACCTCGCAGTTACGAGAAACAACCATTCGTCCCACTCGTCACGTGTTTACGGCCTCTACCGCCTTTGTGCTAACAACTGCCGATTCAAGAACTAATGTCGGCAGTGGGAAGAACAATGATGCTGTCAATATTTCCACTCTGTCTTTTCCTCTGGAAATCAATGCTTCCAACGGGCCAGGACACTGCATCTACAGGACTCTATAGTGGCAGCGAGCAACTTCGTTCACCGCAGAGACGAGGAAAGATGGTGAACGATGTACTGTCACATGGAATCGTTGCAATTCATCAAGTACAGTGGAAACTGATGACCTTGCAACAACAAGCAATAGCGAAGTTTCTCGAGCATCTTGATGTAGCTTTGGGGTTAAACCGGAAACTCATCATTTACTAGAATCTTTTCGAGTGGCTTGAGTATGTTGAGGCGTTCAACACTCAAGATCGCGCATTCGAAGACAGTGCGATAGTTGAGCATATGGTGAAGAAAGTCAAACGCAAGGCAGAGGAGATACAATTTTGTTATTGGCTTCGTAATGTCCCCGTATGGAAGGAGCGCGCCAACAGCTTGCTGGAAAATCTGGCTGTACACAACTCAGAAGAGACCGAGCAGATAAAGCTTTTGCGTTTGAGCTTGGGAACAAGTCCGGACAAAGTTTATGATTCGATGCCGATTGCAGCAATATAGAGACTGACAGGTGACGTCAGAAAAAACGAGGCAGCGTGGAGTTCTGTCAGGGTCAGACTTTTTTCGTGGTTGAGATATGTTTTGGAGTTCAACGACAGCTACCCGAAGAAACACTTCGACAGCAAATCCCTTGTAACCTGGCTTGTAAATAAAAGAGGAGTGGATAAGGTGATCGCAATCATTGATCAGGTCCGCCAATCGGAAACAATTCTCTATGGTTGGGAAAACAGCTAGCTGCTACACGCCCTGATACCGTGAGTCGGATGATTCCTATGTGGCTGACCGCAAAAGTGAAACTCAGGGAGGTCTTCAAGATGTTGCCTCACGCAGCAGAGATTCGTGCGCATGGTGTTGGAGATACCGCAAAGTGGCCTGCCATCCGTCGCGAGCTCAGGCTGTGGATTGGATATTTTGGTAAGTGGGAAGTTTTGGTTACGAAATATTTTTATTCATCGGGGATGCACGACTTCGTTCAGAAGAGATCGTACTCGACACACTAGAGTTTTGCAGTGGAGCAGAAGAAGTGAATGCATTCCTCCACAAACTTTGAGCCGATGACAAATTGAAGGATCTGGCGTCAAAGATGGAGAAGTTCTTGCCTGCCAGACGCAACACGCTGATGAAGGTCGAGTCGTGGGCGAAGGTGAGGATGATTCCTCGAACGGCGTTCTACAAGATGCCCGTTGCAAAGGTGGATCGTTCGATTGTGATACCTGGTAGCGCAGAGCGATTAGAAGACCCTGAAGACTTCTTCAATAATCTCAAACAGTCTCTTGGATATGTGGACACATACCGAGAAAATCACGGTGAGTTTAGTGACGATGAAGTCGTCGGCCTGCTGGACACGACAAGATCGCTGGTGGAGCTATTTGCATATTTTCAATTGTTCGGAAGCGTCACTGGGATGGAAATGCACGCAGCCCAACTACTAGAATATTCATATGACCGTACCACACCATATACCTCTCGATCGTTTGCAGGAGGACG
>JH598388.1:561926-577679 GCA_000173235.2 Hyaloperonospora arabidopsidis Emoy2
TCACGAACATTATCAACCTTTATGATAATATTCTAATTAACAAGTATCAAGGGTTAATTACATGTAACAGGCTCACCCCGTTACAGTGCTTGCATAACGCAAATGGTATCGACAATTACTTGCCACAGCGCCTTTTATTCTGCATTATTTGGCCAGCAAAGCCATGTTGGGCTAACTCTGTGCGGCAAATATGCGAGACAAACTGGAACGACTTCTCTGCAACAACTTCGATGCCATGTGTAACGTTGGCCAGTCAAGATATTTGCTCACGACGGTCGGCTCTTTTCACCGCGCTCGTTGCTGTAGGCGTATTTTACTGCACCAACATCTACATTCTGCGCAGACAGTCACACCATTGGGACCTTACAGTGCATGTCAGACTTGACGTTGTTCTTGACGAAGGCCAACCACAGTCATTATCTAAGGTTAACTTACAGCTCTAGAATGCATTTGACACCAGATGCGCCTACCTGCATGCTGCCATTCACAGCTCTCGTTCGATTCAAAGTCCTACTCGTCCACCGCATATGCCTTTGCTAATGCGATTGAAACGCAGCAAAACTGTCCTTGCATGTCGCTGACATCTCTCTGTTGAGTAATCGTCAAAGACATCGATATGCCACAAGCTGAACGGAAGGTGTTTGCAAGCTCCAGTGCGATGATGCCCTGGTGCTTTCTTCGATCACGTCGTGCTGTCGAGAGATCGATTCGACTCGCGGCATTGACAGCGACCAAAGTGGCTCACCGATGCCGGCAAGTAAAGTCGCGGACGTTTGTGTGTCTACCGGGTCGCAAAGTATCTTTTCTTGTGGCACTTCTGTGGGCATGTCGTCGCCGTCGTGTCTGCATCTCATGTAGAACAGCAACGACAAGTTCGTAGCCAGTATTTGTCACTGAAGATCGCGACTTTCCGCTTTTCGATGAGCTCCATACGAGGAGACAATCACGAGTTGCACTTGATCGACGGTACATCTGCACTCGTCTCCTGTAAAGCCGATCCAGACATGATGGTTATCCACGACAAACGCTGGTGTCGCTACCTGAATCGTCAGTGCCGCTATTTCATTGGAAGTTGTCCCGAGTGCCCAGCTGCAATATGCATTCGAACGCAGTGTGCATGTTTTCTTAGTCTTGGCCGGTGCAGCAAAAATGCATCGAGGCTCAGGTCGATGGTCGTGTCTTCTTCTACCCCTCGATGTAACAAAGGATCGAGAGTTTACTTTGCTTTGCACTGTCATGTGTTCCACGTTGAGCTCGGGTCCATTGGCAAGGCGGAGTGAATCAAAATCGACTTCCATGTCGTCTCACTTCAGTTTGCTTGGCAATCGAGCTGTCTCATCGATTGTTATTGATCGCGTTGTAAGCACCCGCAAGAGGAACAGCCAAAGCGATAGCAGGATGCAGCTTACTGATGCACCTTAACCAGGCACAACACGTGACCAACCTTCTCGTGTCCTTACTCGACCTTTCCGGATCAATCTACATTTACAAAAGGTACCCGGAACTGATTTGCATGGCGATCGCCATGCGACAGTACACCATCCATTCCCAATTGATCGAGTGGAATATTGGAACTGAAGCGCAGCGTGTGTGTTCACGATGCGCGAGCAGCACACCAGAGAAGAAATGGTGAAAACTCAAGCGTGAGTCAGCGGAATGTCAGCACTGATGTCCTGCTTGTGGGCTGGCTATTGAATCTGATGCACTACAACGACAATGCCGTCGAAGAATCCACATCGCATAGGAGGTATGTTGCGATAAAGTCATTCATTTGCCGATGTTTTTGGGAGAGGTCGTCTCTCTTACGCGTGCTTGTCTTGTCAGTCAGCCAGAAAAAAATGTTGGAACGTCTTAAGAACCTTAAACAGCCAGTCAAGACGCCTCCAGCGCATCCATCGCAAGACTCCAGGTTGCTTATTGTGTCTGGTCTGAGTGCATCAAAGCTACTCGAAATAGGTGAGAGTGGACCCGTCGACATACGCAACCTCCAATACAGCCGGTGAGGTTGATGAAGACTTAGGTGTTGCCGTGCAGGCCAAAGACGCCAAAGCCTGATTTTCACGATGCTCGAGTATTCTGCATAGGAGAAATGCATGCGCCTTGCATTTTTAATCAAGAAGAACAAATGTCCGGCTGGCTTCCAAAGTCAAGGACGGCCTTGTGATCAACGAACCGAGTTGCTGCACAGGCTGCACCTTCAAGGATGACGTCCAGCTTGCATTTTGAGCTAAGCCCTGTCTCCAGTGATGTCGTCACCCTCTCGGTTGGATTTTTCCACACAAACTAGCAGCCCACTCGACAACAAACACTATTGCAAACGACCCCTGCTTGATCCGGAGCAAAGTCGTCAGCGATTGCAGCTGCGCTAAAGAAGCAGCAATGCTGCGTACCATCGAGTATGTCAGCAATCTTACAATCCGATTTACCAGATGGACAGGCGTGTCTGTCATGGTAGCCCCTGCGACTGATCTCACTTCCAACGAGACATTTCTGTATCGTGAAGTGTCATCGTACTAATCTCCTTGTCTTGTCCGCCCGTGGACATGAATTGTAGCTGCTCTGTCTATACAGAATAAAGAACCGCCACTCAGGTTTAGAGACATGCGGTCGGGAATCACTTCAAGTTGAAGTGCAGGTCAACAGATACCAGCGTTTCAGCACCTTCGCTGTACTTCTTTGCTCTGCGTTCCAGTGACTTTAGCTGTACATTGAGTCGAGAAGTGCCTGGTACTTGTTGTCCACGATGCGACGGCATACAGCACCTGTATCCGGGTCCAGCTCGCCCGACTCGATGGTGAAGTCGGCAGCCATTAAAATCCATTTGCGGACACGATGACCGGATATGGAACAGACTTGGGGTAGTTTTTCCAACACTGTGTCAAAATGTACGGCCCACTGCTGGCAGCGGATCGCTTCTATTACTGTGGACGCAGCACTGCCAATACTGCGACTCACTTTCAATGCATCCTCGTCCAGTAGTAGACCCCTGCTGTGTTTATTCGCTGCAGTTGCTGCTCGATGACCCACTTTGTTGGTTTTGAGAAAGAACAGTGCGCTTAAAAACGTTCGGCCGTCGCCTACCAACATGGCACGGTCAAGCTCCGGCATCAGTTCCATCATCGAGCGCTCAAAAGGCTGGATCGGGACCCAGTCGCCCGTTGCGAGCACAATAAACTCTCGCGGATCACTGATTTTGAGGAAACAAGTCGGGGTCAGAAATCCACGTTGCCAGAGCCGAAGCCATCCATCCGGGTCAGACATCGACGTGCATTGGCCATCCACGTTAGCAGCACCAGAGCCAGCTGCCTGATTCACACGTCGACGTGCACTTCTTCGATAGCCTAGGAATACGTTACGGCCGCGTAGCACCGTTTCCTGAGAACGTTCGTCGCAGCGAATCGTGGTGCCGGGCAGCGCGCGACCTGAGCTACCGAACTCCCAGGCGTGCGGGAAATTGATCGCAGCAAATCCAGACGTTTCAGCAGTACCAAAGAGCTGGTAAATCGGTGTATCGACCGTTTTAAAAAGCCGCTCGAGTTCGAAGTCGAGCGGTGCTAACACGGAGTAGCAGGCAGCACAACTTTTGAGTCCAATCTTCTTCTTGATGTTGTTCAGTACAAGCGCCTTGGCAAGCATGTAGCCTAAACTGCGACGTCTGGCTCCTTTGCCTTTGGCAAAAAGCAGCTTCTGTGAATTATTAGTAGCGCGTGTTTTGGCCCAGCGATAAATTGTCGCATTCACCTCGCCTTTAGCGCAATAGACTTGCTGACTAAAGCGCGTCCAAGTCGCTGGTGCTGCGAAGAACACGGTTGGCTTGTGCTCTGTAACTATTCGTACAAGGGGCAGATCATACGTTGGCGCACAAACCACCATCAGTCCTGCGATAAGCGGCACGTAAAACTCCAGCACCTGCGACGCTACGTGATGCAGAGGTAAGTACCCCACGAGGCGATCACGGCTGGTCAAACCAAAGCTTCGGACCAAGGCAGCTGCTGTAAATATGACATTGTCATGCGAAAGCTCTGCACACCGGACGCAACCCCGACTGTCGTAGTTAAACGCTAGCAAGCAGCATTGGCCTGGCAGCACTTCAGATGCTAGTGAATCAAGCGAAGACGTCATAGCAGCCTCCTCAATCGCGAGTGTGTTCATTGCGAGTAGGTCTTGTGTTCCAATGACGTTGATACCGCTATCACGCAGATCAACGACAGCACAGTCCATTGCAGCTGAGCCCCCAAGCACCACCACGGCACGAATGGGTTTTCCAAGAGCCTGACGTTCATCGTATAGAGCTTCCAGCGCTTCTCGGAAGTTGTTTCCGAGTGAGTCAACAACCACAACTGATGCTCCGGCCGTCGGCAAAATGTCGTCCCGAAGTTCACGTGCACTCCACGAGCTGCGAACATGAGCGACCACGCCACCCAATGATACAACTGCAAGATTGATTGCATGCAGTAACGGACTAGCTTGTGCATAGATGACCACTCCTTCTCTCGTTTGAAACCCTAATCGTAACAACGTCCTTGCCACACAACGTACACGCACGGCATGTTGAGCCCACGAGTAGACCGCGTGCGTCGTGGGCAAACCATCCAGCGTCTGCACACCACGGCGGGCCCGAGCAGCGACGTGTTCCCGTCCAGTAACTGCCGGCACATCTGCAAAGATGTCTATAGTCTGCAGAAACGTGTTCCACACGGTCGTTGGGGTTGCCGTCACGAGCGCTGCAATCGTCGTACTATTGTCGCCATTCTGCGCGACACTCAGTGCTCGACCCCATACACGTCCGGTGCTGCCTCGTTTAGTATTACCAGCAGTAGTGAAAGTGGTACTAGTAGCAGTAGCCGTAGTTTTCCCACTTGCCTCTCGAGTGTCAGCATAGAAACCATCACTCGCAGGGCTACTGCCCCAAGAGTACATGTAGTCATCCCGTACCACCGGAGCGGCCGTCTCAGCCGTCGCCTCAATCTTCAGTTCCACAAACGGCCGCGACGTCGATGACGACGGGACCTCCAACGGACGACACCGCATCGTCACGTTTGTCTCCGACGAATAAAGCGCCGTCCCCGTCTCATCGTCTTCTTCATCTCCTGCTCTTCTTTCTTCTTCTGCTTTGTCTTCTGCTGCTCTTTCTGCAACATCGTTGTCGTCTGGTTGCGGACTCACAACCCCTTCACCCCGTCGTCGTCGTCGTCGTTTGTGCCGTGTCGCCACGCCGCACGACCGACGACTCCCGCCATCTCCAGAGCGAGTCAAACTCTTGTTTTTCTTCTCCTTCTCCTTCCTAGGGTCTTGGTCCGTGGGTTTGCAGCTGGAAGTGGAGCGACGAGGGACGTGCACGACCGTGGCCGTGAACGAAAGCATGTCGGAGGTCACGCAATGGCGACGACTGCACGAGAAAGCGGCATTCATGTCACAGATGTTAGTACTACTGTGGGGCGGCTGCACGTCGTCATGTTGAGACTTTTTGGCTCGGGTTATACCAGTGGAAGGGGACGGCGTCACGTCCGTTTGATTGGTGGAGGAGGCAGCTGCCCGCTGGCGTGTGGCCGCTGGATCTGGACGCCATTTCAGCGCTGGTGGTGGACGGTCCAGAGGCACGAGTGGTGCGGTCATGAGGAGCGCTATAGACGGTACGAACGTGACCGACGGGTTTTCGGTCTTTCTTTATGAGAGAGGAATAGAGAGTGAGAGAGGATGGTTTGTGATATTGCCAGTGGCGGTTGTTCGGAGATGAGCGTTTTGCTGGTAGGATTATTGGTATGTAGAGGCTATTTAGCTGGGGAGGAGGAGTTGCTGAAGGTTTCAAATGTAGCACGGTTGTGCTGTTGTATTATACTTGACAGGTTATCAGGTGTAACTGGCGCACGTCTTGGTCAGCGTCGCCAACTGCTTGGCTACTTACTGCTACTTCTTCCAAGTAAGACTACTACTACTACGACTATTACTACTACTGATAGTACGATTACTACCAACAATAGTTAGCTTATCTTGTCCCTAGTGACGGGCGGGCCAGTGGTGCTGGCAGCAGAGTAACAACGTGAGGGAGGCACTTCTTGTCGCCTGGTTCCTTCAAGTTGGTGCATTTGGCAAACCCATCAAGTCTTCCGCCAATATAAAGTCAGACGAGGAACTTGGGCAAATGGCACAGAGCCCAACGACGGCACGAATCGTCGTCTCAGCAGAGCAAGAACGACTCGATCTGCCCTGCACTCTATATCGTGTCTTGCTTGTCTGATGATTCGGCTCGGCTCAGCTCTGACGAATGTGAATACCAGTTTCCAGTCTCCTGGTGCTGTGGTGGCGAGGCACCGGCGTCGGGTCCGCATGCTCCAGCCCTAAGCTGCCTAAATGTTCGAAGTCGGCTCCGCAGAGCTCGGTGAGCCGCGACATGGGGAATGCGTCGAGCGCCTCGGGCTCCATTTCGTCGTACACATTCTGCAGCGTTGACGCTTTCAGGTCCTTGACGAGCGCAAAATTCCACTGTGCAAAGACTTCAAACGAGATACCCATTCTACACAAGGTAGTTAGTTACTCGAGCACGTACACACGTGTAGCACAACAGGCAGCAAAAGTCAAAGTAGGGAACGTACCGCTGGCGTATACGCTCCTTGATGGCGCCGACGGTATCGCGCTCACTAAAACGCACGACACATGGCACTCCATGCGGGTGTATCAACTTTTGGGAGGTGTTCTGGAAGTTGAAATGCACCACGCCCTTGTAATACCACATTGGGGCTTCGTCGTCATCAGGCGACACATCCTTCAACTGGCGCGGTGATCGTACATGAGCAGCTTCGGTCTTCTCCAGTGATATGTCTCCTTTTACTGTGACCACCTCTGTACTAGCGACACCGAACACCCTGTGCTCTGACATTGCGGACGCCTGCTTGTCCACCATACCGTTGTCGCTATTGATCTCGTACATAGGAATCTGTTCCACCAAAATCTCAGGCGAATGGGGGTCTGACACAGCACCTTGACCCCAGTAGCTTTGCAGCGGCACATCTTCCTGAATCAAACGCGTGATCATCGTTCCGTGCTGGACGGTCTCGCACGCACGCAACGGTGTGTCCTCTGGTAGCCGGCACCCTTTCCGGATAAGTTTGAGCAAGTCGCGAACCGTATGCGTGGGCTTGACAAGCACTTCAATATGGCGCTGGGGTGAAACAGGTGATGGCGACGCTGCCTCTTCGGTAGCAAAGCAAGCATCATAAATGCTGAGATGCACGAGTAGCTCCTTCTTCGCTTCAATCTCTGTAATAGGATAACTCAGCAGCTCGTAGTACAAAATATTGGTGCGCTCCATATATTCAGTAAGCAGCTCCTCCAATGTAGTTTGATCGTCCCCAGCATATCGGGAATGACGCAGCGGCGACTTCATGGGCAAATTGTTAAGAGGTGAGTGCTGGTACAATCGTACAAACAACCGTTTTGGACCAAGAAGTCCCAAGTGTGACGCCACAGCATCGATCACCTCATCATACACGTTACTGAACAAAAGTGAAAGGGTAAAGGACTCTTCCTCCGAGTGCCCATACCGATGAAAAGTCACCTCCACGCGATCTAGCAAGTATTGGAAGTATGAGGGCACGTCCGGATATCTCTCTGATAGCTGCCTCTGATGCTGGTGAAGCTTTTCAGCACATGACTGCCTTACCTTAGCCAACCCGTGGCTATGAGGGCCCCGATTGTCATTGTTATACCTGGCACTCGAATTCGGTAATGAACTGGTATCTACCAGATTATCGTCACTATCTGGACAAGTCACACTGTTCATTTCTTCACCATCAGGGCCGATATATGTCGTCCCCATCACACCAAGGTCATCGTCCATTCCTAGATTTATCACAACGCAGTTCGACACGTCTTCGTTTTCTGCGTACTGGAAGCAAATTATATCACCATTCTGAATTTCAGATCCCGTTAGTGTTGACTCCATGTCAATCTCAGACACAGAGGTCGGCTGGACCTCCTCGTACAACAGTAACTTCGCAATAATAGGAATTGATAGTGCATCGTGTAGATACTTCGCTAGCTCCGCACCAGTTATCCGCGAATCCACTACTACGTTACCTACATACTCCAAACGCTCGCCAAGTTTCCGCTTAGGGTCGTAAAACTTGATGAACAACACAATTTCGTAACTCTGCAGCGCCGGCGCGTGGTCGACTACGATGCTTTCACCAGCCGCAGCAAATGCAGTGGCCGCATCCTCATCACCATCCTCCGTCCCCTGGCTAGCTGTTGTATCACCTGTACCAAACGATTTGTTTTCGTTTGGTACAGGAGGTGTAAATTCATCCCAGAAATGCCGATGGATGACCGGTGCTGCAATCCTACTCAATTCCTCTACTTCAAGAGCATGGATGGAGGGGGATGACGGCGATGCGGGAGATTCCAACACGCTACTCAGTATCTGAAGGTACAGTTTAACAGGGGCTTTATGCGATGCATCATCCTCGATCAGCCAGTCCACACGACAGTCAAACAAATCGGGACCGAGAGGTTGATCAGGTCGAGTTGTACGATTTTCGCGCGTAATGACTTTCCACAAGCGCTGTCGTAACATGGGAACGCCGGTCTCTTTACACACCCGACGGTAGAGCTGCCGGATCGATGCGGTGCGTTTAATGCGGATACGCAACGTGTTCGAGTTATTAAATCCGGAAAAGTCCATCGTCTTTGTTATACGTCTCAGTTTGGCGATGCTCGTGTCAGAGGCAATACGAAGGTTCGTGTACAAGTGCTCTGTCTGCTGAGCCTTCTTGCGCCGGCTAACTGCTTTTTCCTCCTCGTGGAACCGTGTAACCAGCTCGGTCGGAATCGGCACCGGATCGCTCTCCCAAGTACGAATCTCCGGTTTGATAGGTGGTACTTCTGTTTTAATGTTGTTGGGTAAATGATCAGCCCCGGAAATCTCTTTTGAAGCACAAGGTGTCGTTGTGATACTCCCTGTATTCACAAAAGCCCCTTCCTGAATGGCGCTGATGTCGTTCTCACCGTTGCGCACGTACACAAGCATGTATGCGCTAGAAAAACTCCTACCAAGTGGAAGCATCTGGGTGCTTGACGAAGGACGTAACGGGACACTGCTTGTGTCATTACATTGGCTGTACTCATATCCTTCATCCGTTGCGCTGCCACCACCAGTACCGGGCTCGCCTGGTGCAACCACCGACGAAAATTCTAAGCCATCTATGCCACCCGGCTCATTAGCATTTTGATCATTCATATCAGACGGACCAAAAATTGATGACGAGCACATAGGCGACGGCGGTTCCGTAGATCCTCCTTGTGGTGTTACAGGAGTCCCAGCAGAACCATAATTTCCCTCGATTGCTATACGTTCATCCACGCGCGTGATCTGGTCATCGTCAAACTTGAACCAACTCGTACTTGTACTAGTATGCTTTCCAGGTCGAATAAATACGTAGTAATGACCGCCGTGCACATCACCACTGTGAACCAGAACGCTATGGAGATGATAAACATACCGTGGAGATTTCTCGTTGGTGTCTTTTGTTGCGCTACTGTGAGCGATAAATTCATCGAGAACAAGAACTTTTGGAAACTCGAAGCGATCATGAACCTTGACCATGCCATCACGCATGGCATCGTACTCAAAGCGCTTAAGCTGGATATTGAGGACAGGTGGAAACGAGGCAAACTCAATACCCTTCTTGGCATCCTGTTTCCCATGTCCTTCAGCGTCGTACTGATTGTCACCATCCAGCATTTCCACTTCCACATACTTACGAAAAGACTGCATCAAGTCCTTACAGCCTTTCACGTCTAGCTGCAAGTCGTAGAAACTTTCGTCACGAAACGACTGAAAGTCAACATTTACACACTGCACAAAAGACCGTACTGTGCCTTCAAAAAGCTTCGATATCGCCGAGTCCACTTTTGTGTGCTTCATCTTCTCCTCTAACCGATCGCACAAAATCCGGTATAGCTCCTGCACGTCATGCTGCATGAACGAGTCGATTGCACTCCATCCAAACGAGCGCGTCAGTTCTTTCGTCGACACTACCTTTTGTTGACTCTGTAACCGGTGAAACACACGCTGCAGTGCCAATGACACAGAATTATTGGTATCTTCCTGAGCCGTGGGTGTTTCATACACCATTTGCCGAAATGCTCGCAAGTGGAACAGCGTCTGCAGCAACGAGTTCAAGTAGCACGTGGCTCCCTGATTCTTCAACCCCACCATCTCTGTCTCCTCTTTCGAGTCGTACGAGTGCAAGTCCTGCATCGACTGTGAATCATTTGTCCAGGCTCCATCTTGACGAGACGATACCATTGACGCATGCACATTTTCCTCAATCTCCATCTCAACATCTGCAGTATCCGCGACAAACGTCAGCTGCACTTCAATCTCCACTTTTCCACCGGTCGTCAAGAAATGATTGCATGGATTCAGCAAGTCACTGCGTAAACAAAACTGACTCATGCCGAACATTGGCGTGTCCTTGGAAAACGCATGCACGCTCGTGTGTTTCACAACCGACGCACGACCCCTTTGATGCAAGAGCGCGATCCCAACCTCAGCCAGTCGTGGCAACACATTTTGATGCTCTCGCGCGTCGGTAACGAGCTCGACAAAGACACCAACAAACGAATGGTCCGTGAGGCTTCGAGGCTGCCAAATGACTCGCCAAGAAGTGCCTTGAGCGTCACGTTTCACTGGCGTCACGATCTGCTCATTATCAGGTTCCAGAACTTGAAATTTGCCGCTGAATACGAGTATTGGTGGCGGCACTGCGGCTGGAAGAAGAGCTCTTGGGGACGTGGATGTTGACGTGGAGTATGCAGGCAGCAGCGGCGCCTGGACCGCAGGACTTTGACTCGTGGGAGACACCGTGACGTCTAGTGACTGAATAGTGCGGTCCGACCCCGTCGTTTGTCGCTTGTGGCGCTGGCCATCGCTCGCCGAGTCGCCGACTGCACTCGGACGCTTCTCGACCATGATACGTCTGGACTGGACAGGGAATGATTGGCTTGACTGTCGATGGTTGGATGATAATGACCGTGTCGAAGTTATTTTGACCAATGAGCAAGCGATGGGTGAGAGACTGGCTGGACTGTGAGAATGAATATTTTAGTAGGAAGTAGCGAGCGACCCTTGACCGCTTTGACCAAGCTGACTTTTAATATCATGGTAGAATTCAGCACCTCGGCTTTCTTGAGGATTGTTCGGGCCGACACAAATCGAGTGGTATTTTTCTTATAGCGAGTATTTAGTTCTGCTTACTTTTGCCGCGTCGGTCGTACAAGGAACAGTGTATCGCTTGAATGCAGCTCCTTTTGATGGCGAAGTACCGTAAAAAACGTATCGAGAACTCATGGGGCGTGGTCTGATCAGTATTGGGCTCTAGACGCTGAAGGAAGTCCCAAGTTTCGATGGCTATAGCAGGCACTTGCTCTCGTCTTGGAGCCAAGAAGAGAGCGAATACGAGAGAACTGTTCCAGCTTTGTTTGTTCATTCGTCGCTTTGGACTGCCACACCTTTTCCTGTTCTTTTGTTACCTCGATCAAGCTTGAGCTGACAGTAAATTACGTGACTCGTCCGTGTAGAAGGGCATACATATGCGTACGCGTTGCATCTCGTCGCCATTGCTCGAAACAATATCGCAACGAAGTCCGTCGACGGCAGCCACATACGCTGCTTTGGCCAATAGCGTACTGTCGTACGATCATCTAGATCAGTTCAGCGTGCACTCGCATTCGATGCACGACATCCAGCTCGACTGGGAGCTGCCCAAGATGGCACAGTCCATTAATAACAACTTCACTTTCGCTGAGCGCTGTCACCATTGGCATGGCGAGCATGTCACAGCCGGACATAGCGCCGACTATCCTTACAGCCATACGTCCTACAACGATGAGCGTTCTCAACCTCCCCTTTTTGACGAGCATATATATGCACATTGAACCCTCTAACGCTTATGGCAAAGCTTCCTGGAGCTCTATCAACAACAGCCTGTTGATCAATGGGAAGAGCTGTGTCCACCTCTTTCTTTTTTCAGAAACGTTTGTACTCGTTCAAGCAACACTATGGCGCTTTCTTACGCTCGTGATCTCACTACCAAGGACCGTACAGAGCCTGAAAACAACCCTCGCGCACAATCTGAACGCTGTCCATGAATGCAGTGCACAATAATGGAGACTCCGACCGCCGTTTTTTATTCTCGCTGGCTCATAAAATACCACCCCAAGCTCGTGTTCAGGCTTTCGTACAGCTCCGAATTCCTAAGAGTAGCGGCACTCCAGTTCACAGTGGACGATTTATGCACAATGGGCAGGAGGCATATATTCGGTCGACAAACGGTGCGACGAGAAATAGCTTCGGTGCGACGCGTGTGTCGCCCCTGACCGTCTCCTGTCTACGTGCATGGTACCAACGTGTAGCTGAGATACAGAAGTATGCGTCTGCTACCTTTTGCATCGCTAGAAGCGCTTGGGTGATGAAAAAAGAAGCTATAGCCATCCACGCATTAAGTCAACACTAACCTGTATATTCGAATAAGGATCAACAATAGAGCTTGTCACCTACTTGGCAGAGAAAATAGTCGTTGGAAGAGCTGCACTACAGTAGTGGCAGCACCGAAACGGTATATAAATTAGTAGGAAGTAGTGCTACTTGCTACATATACTGTAGGTACAGTAGTGACGAGTGCTGCAAGGACAGGTCCTGCATCTACCTGACAGGCCAAATCGTCGTTACTTATTGTGTCCGTGTTATGTTTATGTTCGTAACTACTAACCTACTTTTGGCACGAGTGATTAAGCTTTTACATCAACAATCGATGAAAACGACAAATACACGACGTCGCCCATTGGCAGAGTCGTTTGCTGAGAATTTACATATGTAGGTATAAGAGCTGCACATAGCCAGCCGCCCTATTTTGTCGTCTGCTTGGTCGCACTCTCGTATTCGCCTCAGTGTAAAGAACAAGTCGACAGGTCGTTCCACTCCTAGTCACGACACATAGACTCTTTGCCAATGGACTGGGACCCCATGGCTACCGACACAGATGGCTATATCTGCCCGCCATGCCCAGTCCTCTACCCTACAGCGGTGGAGTTTGAGCACCCGCTGAAATATATTTCCAGGTGCGGTAATCTATAATTTGCAGTACTTCTTCCTTGCTTCCGTCTCAACTAGCCACAGCGCTTCATGGACGTCATCATTTCCAATGAACTTTACCCATGAAGTACAAAGAAAGGACACAGTACTTGAACGTCAACTAGTGACGTTTGACGTTGATGTGGTGCCAACAGCCGTGATGTCACTTTGACCGATAAAATGGGTCCACGACGCTGCAACTGGAGAGCTATGAAGCTTGAGACTGTGATGTCAAATGCTGATGGGCTGATGGCAACGAAGCTGGAAGAAGTAGAAAATGAACTCAAGAGCTGACATGTTGTTGTTTTCTATTGTATGTCATCGTGTGTGTGTGTGTCGTTAGTATTCGCCATATTGGAATGCAAGCTGGTATTTGCAAGATTGTGCCGCCCAAAGGCTGGAGACCACCGTTTGCGATCAATGAAAAGACCTTTCGTTTTCGGACACGTGTGCAACAGCTGAATTGCATTGAAGGTCATTCACGTGCAGAAGGCCAGTTTGTGGAAGCACTACGACTCTTTTTGTACCAACGAGGTGAACCAATGAAGGAACTGCCGCGTGCTGACGGGCAGCTGGTCAATCTGCACCTGCTGTATAAGACGGTGGTTTTACTTGGAGGATTTCATGCGGTGTGTGCAAGTGATAGATGGGAGCAGGTTGTACGTCGAGTCGGTCGCACAAAATCAGTAAGCGATCCTTCGGAAGAGCTGTGCTACACCTATAAAGCGTACTATGAGACGCTGTTACTCTCCTATGAGAAGGAACAGGAAGCCAAAGAAAACGGTGGCAGTAGTGGTGGCATACTAGAGACTAAAGTGAAGGGTGAAGCTGACGGGATAATAGCCACGGCTTCTGAAACAAACAGGTCTAGCGATACTGAAGTGACACCGTCGTCTAAGCCTCGAAGTCTTAGTAGAACGATGTCCATAAAAGAGTACAAGGGCGATATACGAGACGGTGATGATGGGCTCGTGAAGCGTGCTCTGTGTTCAGAGGGCGAACACACAAGCAGCGAAGAGAGTGACAGCCACCCAGCCACGTCGCCAAAATCTACAAATTGGCAACCAGACCACGACCGACAGATTTTGCAACGCGCCCTGGAGCCCGAATCGTTGAAGCCGTCGAGTACACGCAATGTGAGACTTGGTCCTCCAGAAATTCGTGTGGGGCAGAAGTTCTATCGGTTTTTCCCCGATTCGGGAGCCGTGTTGACTGAGGTCAAACGTGTCTTTGGCGGAAAGAAGCCACACGTTGCTGTGCGTTACTTGGATAGTGACTCGAACGACGACATTGAAATGTCTAGTATGGAAATTCTGATAGCTAACGGCTGGGATGCGAGTGCGGCTGAGCTTGCGTACAATAGTGAGATCTGTCAGGTTTGTCTGCGCGGCGATTGCTGGAACAAGATGCTGCTTTGTGACGGCTGCAACAGTGGGCAGCATCTTTTCTGTTTGGAAAACCCGTTGCCTGCGGTGCCTACCGGTGATTGGTATTGCAAGGAATGCGTGCGAGATGCAATGGATCCCGAGAAACGCAAGACCAATCCTAAGTTTGGTTTCGATATGGGAGCAGAGATCAGTATGGTAGACTATAAGGAACGTGCTGACGCCTGGAAACGGAAGTATTTTTCGTTGCCGTCCGATGTCAATCCGGACGAAGTGATTAGCGACCTGGATTTAGAAACTGAATACTGGAAGTTGCTGAGCGTTCCCGTGCACGAACAGCGGCTTGAGGTACAGTATGGCAGCGATGTCGATACAGGTTCCAATGGCAGCGGCTTTCCTCGTCTGGATTTGTATATGAAGAACTTCCGTACCGTGTCCAAGCGTTGGAAAAATCTGACTGCCGATGCGAAGAGTGACTACGTTCGTCAACTCAGCGAGTTCTTTTCGCATGGATTGCGTGGGGGTCTGTCAACGAACGCAGGAGGAAATAATGAGAATGCTGACGCTGCGCAGTCGATCGAGGATTTACTACATCGATACGCACAGGATGACTGGAACTTGAACAACATGCCCAAGTTGCCGGGATCGGTGCTTCAGCACTTGGACGTCGACATTAAAGGTGTAATGGTTCCGTGGTTGTATGCAGGGATGTGCTTTTCCACGTTTTGTTGGCACGTGGAAGACCACAACTTCTACAGCACGAGCTATTTGCACTGCGGTGCACCTAAGACATGGTACGGTATCCCTTGTGCCAGCGCTGAGCATTTCGAACGCACCATGAAGAAACTCACACCGGAGCTTTTTGGTAGTCAGCCAGATCTGCACATGCAGCTGGTTACAATGTTTTCACCTAAAACGTTGCGAGAACACGGCGTGCCTGTGTATCGCGCGACACACCGCCCGAATGAGTTTATGGTCACGTTCCCGTCAGCGTATCATGCTGGTTTCAACACTGGTTTTAATTGCGCTGAAGCGGTGAATTTTGCCACTATGGACTGGTTGCCCTGGGGTGCAAAGTCTTTGCGAAAGTATCGGGAGTTCTGCAAGCTGCCTGTGTTTTGTCATGAGGCACTGGTATGTACTCTGGCGGAGAGCCTTGTTGACGGCAGCAGCTTTGAGTTTGAAAATACCGAGTCGTTTTTGCTTCCAGCGGTAGAGCAGTTGCTGCAGAGTTAT
>JH598388.1:599432-702762 GCA_000173235.2 Hyaloperonospora arabidopsidis Emoy2
GCTGCGCTACACTGACATAACGACCCAGCGAGCCGTTCTGACGGGTCATCGTTCAGCGAGGAAGCAATCCTAGAGCAGCACCGTTCGCACTGCCTCTGACCGTGGTGTGCCGTTGCTATCCGCAGTTAACTGACGCATTCCGACGCGTACGTAGAGATATCTCGGCTTCATCGCGTTGTCTCAGCATTTGCTGCCGCCAATCTCTTGCTTCTTGCATTCCGCATTCGTGTCCAAAGCCATGTCATGGACTACCAACACGACCGCGCCGCAGGTCCAAACCACACCTTCTTCATCCACGATTGATGCTGTCACAGCAGTTGGGTAACGTTGGCGGCAGCGATCGCTCCATCATATCAGTCAACTCTAGCGGTCCAATCAGTGATGGAAGCGCGCAATAAGTGGTGAGCAAGACTTCAGTATACATTTTGTAGATAAATATGATTAAGTTAGGACACGTACCATAAACGTGAAGTGGCGCGCGGCACTGCTTACACTGAAAAAGTATAGATGAGTACACTTGTGCTCTGTCAGTGCAAGTTACCAGTGCCCTGTTACACCCGCCGCTTCTTGTGCTCTTGTATACTACTCATCTTGATCGTTTTGTCAGCTGTACATGGTGCTGACTGCTTGTACGCACGCATATCATTGTACAGCCTTAAGCTTCCCGCCGGCATATCACGACGCGGCGCCGCCCTCGCATCGATCCGCTCGACTCGTCGGCGATCGAATGGTCCAGGACTTTTAGCCCTTCTCCATCATCATGCACTTCCTTTATCCGTTGCCATCTATTTTTTGTTTTTGCTCACGACCCTTGTGTCCACACCTTGACTAAAGTGCGGAAGCACCAGCTATAGCTTTTCTGGAGCCGCTATCCTTCCTCCGTGTGTGTGATCTCCCTGAGAATTAAATTTCTCACTTGCGCATATCACTCAAACCGCTCAGTTCTCTGTCACTTTCTCTTACGTTCCACACCGGTGCAGCATCGCCTACCATGCCATGCGGCGCGCGCAAACTTGGACTTATAACCTATTGAAAACAATACGCGTAAAAAAGACTTTAAATGTGGACGCCTGCTAGAAGCATTTCTTCCCATCGCCGCGGGCCTCCTCAGTGGCTTACCGGTTGAAAAATGAGGTATCTCAGTGCATCGGCTCCACTGTCACACGCTTTACCTATTCATCGAAAAACCTAGAACTGCCTCTTAGACAGAATGATCTAGCACAGCCTACCAGATGTCACCAGCGTAAAAACTAGTTTGCGGCTAGATACAAATTCCACTTTATAAAAGTACATGTTCCGTGTGATCAGGTGCAGCAATACTTGGGCTCTCGTTAGGATCGCCGATTCATGGTCAAGCCTGTGGTATTACTGCCTAGGCTGCTGGAAATGATGAAGGTCGGCGCATCAGCCCGTTGTACTACCTTGTATTCTACCGACTTACATGCTTTATGAAATACCCGAGTGACTTTATGATTTCTGTCAGTCATCATGAGAGCCGGTATATGTCTTCCATTTAATATTGCAGAGCGCTAAAGTATGGCGATTTACGGTAGCCCATTAACTCAGATAAAGACACATGACTAATAGAGTCCGTTCGATAATCAGACTTGACAACAACGACTCAGTAATTCATGTAACTCGTAGAGACATAAACAATTCATTAGAAGATGGAAAGCTCGAAATACAACAAATAATTTCTAAAGCAAAATAAACTATAAAAGTATACTACGAGTTGAAATATGGATTTTTTGCGCTTAACCAGAAGAGCTAGTTTGAATTAAATTATTATGAAATGATAAATATGTATCACATAATGCGGAAATAATGTTTCAACAAGACGGGATAATAATAAAAATCCAGCAAATAATACATCAATAAAAATAATATCGTTATCTAGGTTAATGTAGGCAGTTTAAGGCAGAATTGTTAACATGTATAGTCTTCTAAATTTTAATTTATAATACATATCTCATGAATTGGCGCCAAAAGACGACGCACTTGCCACTTAATATCACACATTTATATTCGTGAGAGCATGCCCCTCTTAACCGCCACGTTTTATATTTTCATATTTGTCGATTTTACTTTATTTTGTTTGTAACGGGGTTAGTCCGTTACATGGTATTTTACGCAAGATAAATATTATGTTTGTACGACATCACTACTGATATCATCCAATATAGCCGGGCCACGACAAAAGAACGCGATGAGTGGTGAGCAGATAGTCACAATACATGTTTGTATTTAGGCATAATTAAAAGAAAACTAAATGGGATTTATTAACAGGAGAATAAATATTATAAATACAGTTCTACTTTTACCCTTACCTTGTATTGAAACCTTCCTCTGAGCGTACGTGTACACAGTAAGTATTACGAGGCAACTGCTTACCCTGCGTTCAAGTAAGTAGCTTGTACTGTGACAGTACAAGCAATCGGTACCCCGTTATATCTTTACTTGCAAGAATGGCATATAGATCGTACTTACACAAGACAGAAAGGGTAACGGGGAGGAATATCAGGCGAGCAAGAAAAAGAACTGTGTTCCCGCGGCGATGATCGTGACACGATGACGCCGCGGTACAATAATCCGTACTTGTATCATCTGGCACCCAATGAGGCCAAGATAGAAAAGATGCTAGTAAAGATCAAATGGCAGACGCGAAAGAGTTCGGAAATTGAGAATAGCTTGTCGTGCAGGAACATTAAAACACTGCCAAGATAAAACAGATATTAACGGTAAAACCTGTGAATCCGAGTCTTATCATCGATTTTACCTTCGTCCATCGATGAAGTGCTAAGAATATGTTTATTATCACTGAATACAAATTCCGACCGAATATCGGCAACGTGTCCATTGTCTGATACTAGTCTGCAGATTATCGTGACTTTGACACTACGCAGATTGCGCAAGAATCTTTTAGGTTATATTCATGGCATTTGAGTGATCAAAAATTTGAATTCGGAGGCGCAAGTAGATAATATGTACAAGAGCCTGCATTTGATTCATTTTCAGTGAAAAATTTCAGCGCTGCGTATACTTCCGGGGATATTCCTCTCGGGCTTCTGTCCTTCCATAAGTTGTTAAAATGGGAGCGCATTTTTCTCGAGCTTTAGCCACGCAACCACAACGAGATCTTCTACGATAGAGTACCTGTCGAGCTAGGACTCTTTTGCTTTTAATAGGCAACCAATGTCTTTTTTGTGGATCATCACCTCCAGGTAAGCATTTTGCTCCAGTCCAATCGACTTATTCGAGTAGTGAGTCTTCGGTGCCGCCTGTTTTATGCACATTTGCCGACAGCATTCTTCACCGTACTCATTTGTACTACACTCACAAGCGTGTGGGTGTACCGATACCGAGTTGGAATTCGTTGAACACCCGGCAGTCAATTGTACGATTTGATGACTCAATCTGATTCCTGGCTCGTATAGTTTGAGCCACCATATATAAAGGATATTTTAAAATTTGTTATCTCTATATTGTACGATGAAATCATCATCATTTCGGTCCTCTTCGAACGTGTAACACAAACCCACTAAAAGATTCAAAATTGTTATAGATTCGCCTTTGTTGCCAGGCGCCCGTCTCCTTTGTTGGAGGAGCGTCGCGCTAAACAAAATTGAGCCTACGGTCTGCTTGAGATTGGCGTCAAATAAAGATATTCAATGCCCCACAGTTGACTAGGAGGCAAAGTGACATTTTCCATTAAAAATCGATCTAGATATGTGGAAATCCACTACCCGGGTAGCAAGTGGGCGCTGAGAGTGTTAGGATATAACTTCATCAAGAGGCCTGTAAATTATCTTGTCGTTTCTGGGTCCGCTGAAGGCTTATCCACAACTAAACATGTACATTTTCATGGCACGGTACGCTGTAGGCGTAATGCATTGTTTCTGACAGTGATGGCACCTTTGAGACTGCCTGTAACAGATAGAGTGAGAATTCTCTATTCGACATAACATCGTTCCGTGAGATATGGTCCTCTTCTTTTTGCGTCCTAGTGGACGATAAGACCGTGAGTTCACGTACGCCTGTCTCAATCGGAAGTAATACTATTTGCTATCGACCTGGCTTGGGCAATCGTCCCTAAGTCCAGGCAAAGTAGATTAGTCTCAGTGGGATCAGCCGTCCGATCCTGAATGACCATCTTACCTGTTTAATTTCCATCCTTTGGCATTGACGCAAACTTATAATGTATCGTAAAATCTGAGCGTAAACGCTCATCCAAGATGGTCGTAGCAACCTTATGGAATCGTTTTCGATGCGACGAACCGTCTCAAGGAATATCCTTGACTGTTGAACGTACAGCTGTCAACTATCAAGCTTATGGATTGTCGCACTCTGTGCCGGCCCGGCAACAACAGATCAGATCGTAGTTATCCTCAATTTCTCGTACGGTTAAGTACCATGTTCTTTTAACAGCTCGGACTGTTGAGAGAAATGATGGTTAAGCAATGATGATTTTTTGGCAATATCGAGCTCACGATGCATGGAATTGCTAATCAATAAATGTTGCTCGTACCTCTTAAGAATGAATAACGTGGCTCTATGGGGCGGACCACATATCGTCGCGCTCTTGCTTTTGACTCCACTATATTCTATACTGCTAATATGAAAGAAGCCCGTGACGTTAAATTATCATCGCATAACTCTTGTATGGTGGATGACTTAGTGGTTGTTAGAGGCGCCACATGTAACAATGTGTACCATAGTACATCACTTGTACGGACAACAGTATAGTCTTTACTACACTGACCACAGTGCTAGCAGGAACCTCGAGACTTAATTACAGTAATATGTAGGGAGATAATACACAATACCAACACATAATGTGAATAAAAAATATTAGGTACCGTTCATCGATTCTAAATAAACTTTTTAATCTTCTTTAAGCTGTATCGATGGAAGAATAGCAACTTATAGTTATTCACACGCCACCCCATTGCGTACGCCTGCATTTAATCTACCATATAGTCATATTATGGCCTATATCAACCAATTAGTGGAGTGTTGCCTACTGCGACCGAATGTTTCTGGTAATAAAATATTTCAAAAATACCAAATCGACAATTACATTCTGAAATATCATGTATGGGTTGAGCCTGTTGCACTCTTTATCAGTTCCATAATTTAATCGACACTTATTATTGATTCTGATAATGATGCTCACTTTGTCACATTGTATATCTTGGTGATAAACGAGAAGCCGCGACCTCGCTCGAGCCCATAAATGCATCTCTCAGGAGTCACTGTTGGAATTGGCTTCATAAAACCCGCATTTATCATACCTACCTAATCGCTCTACTATTTTCACCGTGCTAGCTATAACTCGAGAAAATCATCCTGACTCATCTTGCTGAGACAACAACTCTCACAAAGATCATCACTTGAAGTCGTAAAGTCCACCTTGGGTACATTTTACGCGACTTTTTTCGATCTTTTTAAACGGGTGTACGGGGTGTGACCCATAATATTATGTATCGCGTACCAGGTCATCTTAGCGAATTCATCAAGTTGTTTTCACAGATATCATTCAATCTTGTAAATATTTCGGATCTTGGTAGATTGAATATTGACGTCATCATTAACACGTTTGGCGCATCTCACACTAGGACATTCAATTTGAACACCCTTGACGTCAATTTTTTTATCAATAGCAAGATGTGGTTCAGCTCTGGGGTGAACAGCACTTCTCAAAGCGAAACTCTTGTGTCGTCGACAAAGAATTTCTTACCGTGCCGACTCCTACGCATCAATGATCGATCAGTTTGCAGTGCTAATATTGATTGGGGAAGTCAACTCTTGGTATCGGATAAACCACGAGCGCCATCATGGCATGTGGAAACGAGCCCACAAGTGAAAAAGCCAAAAAGCACCACCTACTTTGTCAGTTGAAAATAATGCAGCTGAAAAAATTGTGAAGCGTCAATCTAGCGCATGTTCCCCATGTCCGTACTGTTTTCTAGCTTCTTCTTATAGCCCCTAGCCTCTTTGTGACCTTTCCTGTAATTACGATTTCATAGAAATGCTGTTTTCATTTGACTTCTTATAGCCAAGAAACGCATTTTCACATAGAATTCACTGCCCTTCGTCGTCTTCTTAAATTCTGATAGAGATTGGATGACATGAATTAGATCTAGTTTTAAATAATTCTTTAAGAAATCGAACGTGACGTAAGAACTACTAAAGGACACACAAATTAAACGCTAACTATAGAATTTTAATAGTTCTGCTGTTATCTAGCCTGCTGCAAGTCTTCAGGATAGGTGAAATCAGATAATGAAACTTCCGAGTGTCATTCGGCGCAAACATAAAATGACCAAAATGATACATGTATCACTCTGCGGTCCATCATATTGAGTCTTGCTTTCAACACTCCTCCTCTTTGACACTGCTTACGACAAAAGATTTTATTCGTGCTATGCCACAGACATCTTTAATAGATTTACTGTAAATCAATCACTTGGCGCAATTAATTTAAACTTGGTTCGTCCAATGCCTTTGGTAATATGTCCACATGTATATTTTACAGTCTTTCGATATTCTAGTTTTTATTTTTCAGACATAATGAAATCGCCGACAAATTGATGCGAACATCAATATTTAAGGCCCAAGCAAATTCCCTTTCACCGTCGAGCCGCTAAAGAACGACTTGGTTATCCATTCGCAGCGACATCGGTTGCTCAAACTTCAAATTTATCTCTTATGAACATTCGTGTACACCCATAACTCTCAAGATGTTATAGATGCAGTATTAAGTTTGGCTTCACTATCGAAAGTGACACACTACACGTTAATCCTTGCATACCCAGCATATTGGCATGTCATCACTCTTTATCAAACCAACAGTGACGGACTTTCTTCTATCTTGTCAGCAGAGAAATCTGCAAAAATGTATCCCTCCATTTGCAATACATCGGAATCACTGG
This sequence comes from Hyaloperonospora arabidopsidis Emoy2, assembly GCA_000173235.2. Taxonomy (NCBI): domain Eukaryota; phylum Oomycota; class Peronosporomycetes; order Peronosporales; family Peronosporaceae; genus Hyaloperonospora; species Hyaloperonospora arabidopsidis. The sequence goes on from JH598388.1 coordinate 606,365, forward strand.
TTTGAAAAATCATAGAACAAAGGTAAAATAAAAGGCTCATTTGATCGCGAAGATGGAGAAGTGCTCCAGATAATGAGAGATAATAAAATGCTCACGTCCTAGTAGGGGAGCACCGGAGGGGGTTGTACGGCGGGCGTGATGCGCTTGCAGCCACCAATTAAGAGCTGAGACGGTACAGGGAATACGTGCATGCGTCTTCAACTCGTCGGCCGCGGCTGTAAATGTAGACGGTCGGTGCTGATGTTGTAGTTATCAATGGTATTGTTTTTGTTATCGATTTTTTTATTGTTAATATTATTTTCAAATGTTATTATTGTTATTAATGTTACTTTGTTTCAGTTGATGCTATTGCTGGTGTCATGGTTGCTGCAACTAATGTTTCTATAGCTGGTGTCGTTGTTGCTACTGTTGCTGTTATTACTACTGCTGCTGGTGATTTTACTCCTGCTGTTGCTTTTGTTACTGATGCTACATTTGTTATTTCGCTGCTGATGTTGCTGTTGTTCGTACTCGTGTAGCTGTTGCTTTTGTCTCTATAGCTACTGATGAGACTGTTCTTGGTGTTACTACTGTTTTTCTGTGTTGTTGGTACTACAGTGCTACTGTTGTAGAGGTTTTAGTTGTGGGATAGGAATTCGCGTCCTGCAAATTAGCTCTAGCTTCTTTGGCATTTTAAACATCGAATATACTATCATGAATCCATTCTATCTGTTTGACCTTTATTTTATCGATTTGGAAGCTTTCAGTCTTCTCCGACTGCAGGCGTATACCAAACAGGAAAAGGTGCGATGATGTCAAAAGCATATAATTTCGTAGCTTTTTGTCATTTTATTGTACGAAAACTTTGCTTTTATATGTTTCGTCTAGACGTTTCGAATTGACATCAAAAATACGTGTATCTTGAATGTCATTTGCTTTGGATTGGATAAGATAGTGCTGTCTTTACTTGTCGCGTGCACAAATCTGTGTACAATGTGAAGGTATGATACAAAGCAATATAAAATTGGTACCATTGCTGTTGGAGACGTGTAAGTGATATTACAGGAATTTACCGGTGATGTTTATAGTTTTAAACCGTCAAGAACAGCACGCTGTACGTAGAGATTCCAAGAGGTAATGACAAAACACAAATGAAATTCGATTTGGTCGAAGTGGTACCTCAGCATAAATGTCATAGTTCTAAGAAACAAATACACTTTGCATTGTGACCTACGGTACAGACTCTACCAAGATTTTTATAGTAGCTTGTCGTACTGTATCCGTCAGCACTTGACATGCGGCCCTACCACGTTCATATTGGAGGGCCACATCACGTGCTGCACTGTTACGATGTGCTACCGAATTCCTAGACGTACTCTTTCAAACTTAATAGGTAGTAGTTAATGGCGCCTCTGAATGTTTAAGGGCTGTGAAACCGCTAAAATCGACTTTTTTCCCTAAACGCACCCAGATTTGCATCATTTTGCCCTTTTCTAATATATTGACGTAATGTAGCACTGAAAACGCGAGTATAGCATAAGTCCACTCTGTCGCGGTATATATCTGCGTGACCTTAACCAAACTCATCTGTTTTAGACAGTCAGAAGTATCATCATATTGCGTGTAAATGATGATTATGAGAGTTTAAGTCCTTCATCGATGCACAATGTCGGTATGCGTGTGCCACGTTAACATGAGTACACTAGGACGTGGGGTATTCTTTATAATCTCATTATATGGGGCATTTTCCCTAGAAAAACAGAGTTTTGGTGCCAGACAGGTACCTGGCAACTTTCTTAGCCAATTAGTAACCTTTCATTGTTGGCTGATTAGTACGTCTTGACGCTTCGTGCTTCGTAAATGAGATGTCCGTCCTGGTGCAGAGTCAAATTCATGGTAAAGTATCAACAAGTGGCTGCCAAATTTTACTTGTACTGTCACCGCACCATCTCCTCCGAAACCAATAGAGGTGCGGCAACCGATTCGTCGATCTCATTACGGGCTTGATTTACGGGTACACTTACAATATGTATAATTATCAAGACCAAGTTTTATGAGCATGTCTACACTACACACTTCTTGATCAAAAATGTACCGATATATTCGTCGTATTGGATTCATATGCCAAACACTAACAAAAACGTCTAGGTCCTTTGACGACAGCAAAGTTAGTCCTTCAAAGATATTTCCACAGAACATTAATCAGTTCCGGTAAATATTAGGCTATCCACGTAACTTCATCAATAAAAAAAACGATCATGTAGTCATCTAAATTAAACGCATATGTCTGTGTATATTTGAAGAAATTATACAACGACCAACTTCTGGTGCAGCAATTTACTCTGCATTATTCATGCTTGATTCTGAGCAAAAAATGCTTTATTCAGCTCCAATACAATTTATTGTTTCTGGGCACGCTTCATTTTGTCTCCATGTCTTTTCTAACCTGCATTACCTGTGGGATTTGTATGTAGGTGTAAATATCTTCTTTCTCTTTCTCTTTCACATAAGCGTTTGGGACATCACCGTGCTTTTTTTCGCAGGCACCCTCCACTTTTTTTACCAGAGCTTCCATCGTTATAAAGATGGACATGTCAATTACAGCGTCAAATTTAATCCAAAGTTCACTCTGAAAATTAGTTTGTTTCCACATGCGACTAGCGCCTAACTTCACCTTTAGCATCGAGCTAGGTCTTGAAAACCCGCCTTAAGTTCAATGCTCGAGCATTTTTTCGATATCCTTGACAATATCCCAGATTTTGTCGCTCCAAAGCTTAAATTCTTCTGGAATTGTGTTCATACACCATTCCTTGTGATTGATACGCTTGACTTGCCATTGTTGCTTGGGTCATAAGTTATGACAGATCTTGAAATGCACTCTTCATCGTCCAAATACTCAGTTCCTTGAACATATCTTCAACTTTTGTCCTTTTTCGTCAACCTTGTCACAACCTTTTTTTCGTATCAGCGAATTCTGTTTCTATGTCATCTACTTTTGTCTCTGACGACTCGTCGCCTCCTCCAATTATTGAAACTTGAATTACTCTCTTTCTGGACTTGGTCTTGCCCGGAGCCGTTCATTCCCAATTCAGGGTAATTCTGCAAATAAAGTTATTGAATTTGCTTGTTTTGACTCTTGTCCGGTGTCCAGTTGTTTTGATTCTTGTCTAGTGTCTCAATATTTTTATATACTGAGAGACAAGTACCACTTTATTGTTCGACAGTTAGACACGATAAAATTCTTTGGTCTCGTTACCAATGCCAATGATACATTTTTGTCCTCTCGGGGCAACCTTCTGTTTCATGGTGACCCGAATACAATAATCTCACTGAGCGACGGGGTTAATTTATCAGCATCTTCTTCGGTGACATTTCCCCAAAATAAGAATCAGTAGGAGCCAGGTTTTCGATGTATGCAGCATATTAGACGATATCACCCCAAAAACTCAGTGGTTATGTAAATGGAAAATTTCATGCAACCAGCCAAATTTATAATGTCCCGATTCATGGGCTCATCATTTCCATTGCTGGATTGATTTATTGCTTCACGTTACTGTATTTCAACGCCCGACTTTTTGTGGAATAATCTACTCTCAGGTTTCCCCTCCTGAGTCCTTGTGGAAGAACGTGCATACGAAACTTAAATCATTTCTCGAAAAGTATCAAAATTCTTCAAACTTCTTTGATGCAGCGTCTTTCGTGAGTGCATGGAAGTACTGCAATAACATATCTTATGATCAACAAAATTGATCATATAACACTTATTTGAAACGATCCTTTTAACTTCAGCAGGTTCTTATAGTGGAACGAAAAACGCCTCCAATCTTATCTATGGATGAGTGTTATCCAGAGTCTGTTCTGGACTGCTGTTTTGTGGTCTACTCACATTTATAGCAATCATGAAAATATTATGACGCCTGTCCGTAATCAAAAGTCGCACCTTAAGCTAATTTTTAATTTGGTCGTAGCTTAAGTGTCCATTACATTTGTGAAAAACATCCATCAAACTGCCATTTTGAACATCGAAGGAAACTTGGACGCCTGCGCCTCACCTAAGATCGCCATGATAACTTCAACCGGCTTCATAATCTGCACTACTCGACACGAAAACACAAGAAATGTTTTAGCCAACTGGACGTCAAAAATTATCGCCCAACACGTTCTGTACCATTGTATCCAAGTGTGTAACTTTTTTCGGTGCAAAAATTGTTACAAAATTGAAATACATTTAACTTTCTCAGTAAGCATACTTCCGTATAAGTCAGCATAAGTTCGACTCCATAATCTAGAACGTTGATTGTCACTGTGCCTTTTTCTTACATGAAGTGGCTGTCCGTCGGGTTGATGCCATTTTTCACATAATTCAACGTATTCAATCCATACCTCATCACCTACCTGATGTCTCCTGGATCCGCTATCCGAAATCCAAACATCATCATGTCTACTTCTAAATTCATTCAAGGCAAGAGACAAATTTGGTTGAGTCCCTTGCGAGCGTTAGCGTTGTGAACACGCTCCCTGCAAATGTCCTACCTTATAGCACAAGTGAAATTGACGCATTTCTTCGCGTCGTCAATTTAAGACAGATATAACAATTTCTCTTGACAAAGTTTATTTGCTCCCGATATTTCTTTCTCTTACAGTGTGCAACTCATACATTTGAGAAAATTGGGCTAGTTGTTCAGTCTGTATTATTAACCTTGGCCAGCATAATCGTCCGCATTCCCTCAGAAGCGTACTGCATAGCATTGTCCGAAACAAAATATCAGCATCAATTACACAAAGTTCAAAAATGACCATCAGATACACATAACGTTCTGGCCAACTTCGCTTTGAGTCCTTCCGTTGCATATTAAATTTTATCGCTTGGGCCGGCTTAATGCTCGTCTTGAATGCTTCCAGTGTCTTTTTTCCACCACATACTGCAAAATAGGTAATGGACTCCACTACATCGCAACTTGTCGGTTGTAGTACCTTTTTCTGCATTCCTAGATAGACAAAACAAGTAAGTATACCTTTACAAGTTTTGTCCATTCATATCCACAAGACGACTGTCAAATGTGTTTGCTTAAATCTTCAATCCCATTCCAAAACTTCGGCAGAAAGCCCTTTCTATATTTCACGTCCATCCAAAGATCGATTATTAAGCTTATTATGCTTTGCATACGGTAACCGCAATTGAAATTTGATTTTAATTAGCTTGATAATACCCAATTAGGTCTTGCAGTCGCATGTATCCATGCTTTTCACCTCCAGGTAACATACCTGGAATCCCAAGGCCTGGATCAAGTTGAGCACGAACATTGTAGGTTGGACCACCATACTCGAGCTGTCGTGCGCCAAACGGCATATGTCTTCCACCGGCCTCCTTGAAGTATATACTAGCGAATCCGAGGACCTTACAAATTTTCCATGTGCACTCTCGTGCTCCTTCTTAGGGCCGACACAAACTCGCTTGGCTATAAATGTGGAGTCAAAGGTGTCTCCCTATGTCTCCCGTGCCCTTCATTAGCATCCATCAACTTGCACGCGACTGCTAGAGTCTTACTGGACGTCTAATTATCCTTCTTATCAACATTAGAAGTTCAACGGCATCGTCACTACTGGTGCTGGTATCATCCATCGTATGGACAAAGCCTGGCTTGCTCTTCATTTCAAAATATTTATGCTCACTGGCCCTTTTGTGACTGACCGAAGAGGGTTATTTCGCATGTGTGCTGTCATGCGCACTTAACCTGTGCGCCGCGTGTTTTGGTCTCATAGCCTTAAGTGTAAGTAGTAGTTTTGCTATCATCTAGCTCGATATAAGCTTTAAGGCAGAGGAACCCTAGAAACAGCTTGACATTCTCTAGTGAGACTCCCCAGCAGCAATAAAATCTGTCGTATCTCATACATTCTTGTCTAATGGTCTATAATCTGGCAACTATCCCTGTAGACCTATCTAAATGATCATGCAAGCGCGTGCCATGTTGCATCTTAAAATTATGTTCTACTTCGTCACCAAAATTTGTTTTTCAGCGTGTTTGAATCGAAAGGTTCCTGAAGCATGCGCTTACCAGGATTAGTATTGACGGTGTTTCGAATATAATATTATCTACGTCAAACCTTTCTCACATTTAATCACTATAAGGGATTCTAGACCACCTTTCTTCCGCTAAATCGTTGGTAGATGATTTGCTTGGTATCATTCTCCGCACAGACGATATGTGCGAGCAAGCATTTTTGTGCAATCTTCACACGCATATTATATTTCTAACGGAATTTATTGACATCGCGAAGCTTGTCAATGACGTAGGTTCGGCTTCCAACTTCTTACAACACTACAATATAGTTTTTTTCATTTTTTTATACAGGAAGGAAAACTGTGGAGTAGATATTACGCTTCGCTAACATGCTATACGGCTGCCATTGATCATCCATTCTCGCTCATTAGACCCGGACGGTTTAGAATTAGACCAGCCCATTTTTGATTGTCCTCCATATATGTGCAGTATCAGAAAAATTCTACACTGCGTATTACACGTACCTTTTAAAATTGTTTAGGGGACCACTTGATTGCCACTACCTTGTTGTTCCGTCTCTTGCAGTTTACTCATTTATGCTAAAATTACCTGAATTTATACCCATTTTGGAATCACTTAGTCTCTGCTGCCCACAACAGATATGTATTTGAAGAAATCAGTTTTTACATCTATCCATCATTTTTATCGTTTTGGTTTACTTCTTCTTACGCTCAAGCCGAGATTACATCGCCTTTTGATTCCAATATTTTTTCATCTCGTATCCTTAGTTCTCGTCGTACTCTTGGAGCGACTCAGCTAGATTTTGCGGTGTTTAGGAACATGTTCGCGGGTTATGCTCAGATCAACGACAGATGCTACAACACCGAGCAACGAGAATTGGCTCAACCGCCATCCTCACATGACACAACTAAGAAATTAATCGCAACGTCAAGCTTCAAGGTAGTTAGTTCATCATGCCTGATGGCTGGCCGCGTCTTGTATTTTTTCTGGTTCATTAAAAGTGTCGTATTTATATTTTCAAGTTTAAATTGCTATTCCAAAAGCGGCTGTTTATGATGGGAAAGTAGCTCTGCATCGTACATCACTCTAACTTTGTCAAATTATTCTCGATATTCATAACGCTAGCCTAAATCAAGACGCCTCACAGTTTGACCCGCTATTGGTCATCAAAATCGTGCAGCCCGATCACGCCTAGAGGATTGACTGTGAGCTGATGAACGAAGTGCGACTAGGAAAGGCCCACGTTTGCTTCCATAGAGATTTGTGAATTTTACCATTGATGCACTGCGCAGTCTGAATCCTGTTCCGAGGGAGCGTTGCGCCATCAACTTTGAAAATCTGGGTCCAAGTGCATGTCCACAATTGCTCGATCGTTGGCATTGATCCGCCGCGCTACAGTCAGTTTTTATAGCACGCCTAATAAATGGCGGCTTAAACGACGTGAAAAATACCCGTCGACACATGGATTCACTTTTTAGCGTTTCGCGAGTGCTTTTAACTAAAGATGATGACAGAAGTCCGCAGTGTCAAATATGGTTTAAAGCTTAAACCCCATGACTTTTCTTTGCGGACAAGCGACCTCTCAGAAATGTAGATACAATGTGCGTTGGAGTACTAAGTAAAGTTCTATGAGCTTTTTGTACTCCGTCAAATTCTCCGCAGAAAAGATGGCATTCAAGAATGATATTGCTGCAAAAACCGCTTACGCAATTAAAATCACCCCGCTATTTTGTATATAAGTTTTTGCCTATGTGACACCGACACCACAGATTTATGGTTTTCGGGGTGGTGATAAAAAAAGAAGGCATGATAGCAAGCTTTTGGTCAGTTACAAACACTTTGGAGCATAAATTAAAACGATTAAACACAGCTCGTAAGTTTTCGAGTGCCCAGGCGTAACCAGCGGTACATTTACGGCGTATGAAATATTACGAAAGCGCGAAGGTAATTCTAGGAGATATGGTTTTAACCATTTGAAGAAGAGGCTAATAATTACGGTTCGTATTGTAAGTTACATATAACAGCCACAACTTTCCTCGTGTCAAGGTTACACATATCTTCTCAGAGTACATGCAACACGATAAACAATTCAGATAGTTTCGCCATCGCATCCCGAATAAAAAATGTTGCGTATTAGCCTCCAGTAATGTATCCAGCCGGACAGTCAAAAGAGAATGTCCAACAAGGATGTTTTCTCAACATCTAACACGGATGTTGTACATATCTTGCTGCATCGCAAAGCAGTCGTACTTCTCTTGTCCTAAAGCTGTTACGATACATGAATGGTGGACGTTTGCTCTTAATAGGGCAAAACGCGCTCGCGTTTCTCCTTGTGAGGAAATCAGCCGATAAGGTGCGTGATGGGCGAAATAATGGCTCGTCATCTTGAAGTAAATAAAGCAATTATACTGTTGAAGGGCGTCAAACGTACTGAAATCTTGAATGGACAATTGCATTGGAGCTGCTAGTGACTCTGTGCATTGCTTTGGACCGTGATGTATCTATCTTGGAGCAATGGACTTGATACTACCACGGAAGGCACGTACCGTCCGTCGAACTGACACAGAATAATCATTAACGCAGCCTTTTTCGTGTTCCACTGACATGCTCCTGCTTTCTGACCTTGTATTCGATATTTTCAGGTGTGTATACTTTCTTGTTGGAACCTGGGTTTGCGATAATTTGGTACGCGACATTAAGAGAGAAATAGTATGCTCGTATAATATTTGCGGTTTTAGGGGTTCCCCGGAAGGTCCCATTCGGTGAGACCAACTTGCAAGTATGGACGGTAATATAGAAAAAACGACACGCGTACATTTTCGGAGCTTCTCTTCAATCAAAGTTTCTACGTCAGACCGTCCCGCACGCTAAGTTGGAAGGCGTGAACGATTCATGGACGTTCAGCTTGCTAGCTGTTTGTGGATTTGTACTTAGGGTGCCGCTAAATCTACAGACACTATTACTACGGCCACTGAGACTAAGGCTACGTCCACAGCCATTTTAATCCATCCAATTATAGCTCAGAAAGTTGAAAATATGTGTCCAGGAAGAAGCTTTGACATCGAATTGGGTCGTAGACCTTCACATTCCTATTAAAAAGCATTCGTTAGCTATAAAAGCGGTTACCTTTTAAGCGACATAAAAAGGAAAGGCGCAAATTTTATGGTACCAATTTACGAACCAACATACATTAACGGCAAGATTAACAATATTTATAAATTGAATTTGAATGTATAGGTCAGACTCGGATCCATGCATTTTTTTGCAGACGTGTACATTTCAGCAATTTTCACATCTTATACGAACATGAAACATTCATCGAACGAGAAATTTACAATGTGGAAGACCATAAAAGAATATATGAACATGATAGCCGCTGCAGTGGTCGTGACATCTTCACTAGGTGAACATACGAGCGACGATATGGAGGACAAGTTGTTCACTAAAAATGCGATCGTGAGGGTGTATATCGCCACCGTCACGGACTTGTCGAGGAAAAACAAATTCGGAAGGCGAAGGGCAGTCCACGTGTTGATTGTCCTTACAACGCATGTAACGGGATGAGTATGTTACATGATGTTTTACATATGGAAAATGCTGAGACAACTTGCTAACTACACCTATGATAGATATAACTATGTAACGGCTATAGGATCACATTGCGCAAAATAGACATAACAACATTTTTAATTGATTTGAAACTGTCTTTAATCTGGTCATATATATAGGGAGCCGTTATACGTACCACAGCCCATATTCCGTAGGAAATTGGACCTAAAGTTGTCGCTTATAGAGAATCCGGTTTATATATAAAAGTTTAGATCCCTCAATTGTGGCTATAACCTTATCTGCGATTTGTCTTTATTATTACGATGTGGAAAGATATACGAGAGATGGACAAGACGACCGAGGTCGTCAACGGATTAAAGGATGAGAGCATCATCTCTGCCACAACGAGAACTTATGCGTATCAAATACGTATTTGTATTCAGCCTCGAACGTTTAGCGTAGTCGCAGTACCGACCTAATGGACGAAAAAGCTGCTAAGAAATAGAACAAAAGCGTCACTAAAACAATTGCAGTATACTGATGTACAATATTATAGATAATTGATAAAGGAAGTGTGGATAATCTGAATGGGCTCATTAAAAGACAACTATTTAATGCTTGATAGGAAGAGGATGCCAAGATGGGGCAGTTTAAACAATTTAACTTCGTAAGGTGCGTCTATATGAAACACCGCGGCGAACAGGTGACGCCGCTGGAGCTGGTTGTCGGACTTCATTGGTCAAAAAGAATGAGTGGTAGAAGCTACGCGTGTGTAGTCACTGAAAGATGTTTGTGGCGTGTTAAATTGCATTCTGTCGCACCCACAGCCCAGGAAAAGATCAAGATCGAGTTACTGTTGTCATTTATTAACCAATTGATGCTGATGTGCGAGAAGTACTTCTCGGCAATTGCAATGATCGAAATGGAAAACATAATCATCGCTAGTCTACGTATTTGCTGTTAACTATAAATATACCATAATCCATTGTAGCACCCACTTCAATGGATGCTTTCAGATTTGTCAAAAATCTCACGCCAGTATCCAGCTGAAATCAGTTACGAGCACTTCCAGTATCAATTAAATGTAGGTATACCGATGCTAGAAGGACTATGTGAATTGCATTAGTAAAGCTGTATAAAAAGTATCGTCTTGCGCTTATCTTCTGAATCAGTTAATTAGATATAGCTAAATATAAGTAGTGATATGAATGGTGCGAAGAAATTAAAAAGTGGGTGCTAAGGTGACCGTTACTTTGATTAGATCCCACTATCTAAAAACCAGAATAATATCATTCCGGAAGATACAATGATATTTTCTAAAATTACAGGGATCGCTCAGACGTGGTTGTTCCTCCAGAATCTGTGCATGACATCCGTAAGAAAGTACTGTCTAGATCTCTAGTTTGGGCATTTAACTAAGAATATGCAGTGACTATAATAATACAATATACAGCTGAATTGTGTGCATGCGGTGGTGCAATTGATGTCCCAAAAATTCTAATAATAGCGATAGACGACAAGTCGGCTCCATTAAGTGCTCTTCCCTCTTCTCTGAGAATTTTGCGAAGGAAACTGGAAATTGGAATCCGATGACAAGAGTCGGCGATCACAAACCACCAAGAATATCTAAACCTCTCAGGACATTATAGCCACATAATGTTCACGGAAGAGCAGGCAAAAAAGTTCAAGCATTGATCGGACGCGGGTGTTAAACCGGTTGCAATTTTTTCATCCTTGAGGATGACTAATAGTGTTATCGATGCAAACTTGCACACTCTATATAACCTAAGATATAAGAAAATGTTAATCAGCCCCCACGTATTTGTTGATAATTCCCCACCCACCAATACTTCGTATAAATGTATTACTCTTAACAAATGGTGAGTTTTATGTAAAAAAACTACCTTATACGCAAAGTAAAGTAGAGAATAGTTCGAGTAGCTTATTGCCACTACATACAGTATGAAAGTGCTACTAGACTAGTCGATCCTAAAATGAAATGCTTTATTTCAGCTTCATCTGACCATGTTGGTTTCGAACAGAAATCTATGGATACTTTGCACTAAATGGGCGTATAAGTGACGAGCGATGAGCTGCCGCTTCGTCTCATGGTGTCAGTAAAGAAATTATTGAATCAGTTGCTTCAGAATCATTTGCCACAGTTGCTAGAGGCTCGACCGGAAAACGGGACCTTGTGCTGCATCATGTTCAACCAGGTAGGGTTTGCAGGATTCAATGAGCGTGCACTGGATTGATTGAAGGCTGCTCATTTGTTGTTGTTTCGACGAAGAGCCGTCATTGCCATAATCATTAGCCACAGTATTAACTTTTACTGTGACGGTAAATGAAAACTAGAAACTGCGTTTGAGCTCAAACGCTTTTGCGACATTTCTTTTGAATTTGGTATGTCGGTTTTTTGTACTGATCAGTATGAGAACAAACTAGCTAAACAATTCTGGTGTCACCTGCGCGGCACTTATTTAAGTGACTTCTTAAAAATATATGCCCACGGCACAGTAAGTATCACAGTTTTTTGCGCCCAACAGCGACGCCAAGACAGCCTCCTCACGTAGGGAGAGCAGATTCCAATCAAGCGACTTGATATTCTCACAGCGCAATTATCTGGCTAAACCGTTCTTCTGAATCAAGATAGCAGTGCTGCTCCACCTTAAAATGTACGTTTTTTGTTTTCTATGCATTAACTATACAATTTGTGGTAAATAGCTCATTTGAAACAGGTGGATCAGATGTGTACGTATCAAAGAATAGGTGTCTCTATACTTCATCTAAAAATTAGCAAAAACACATCATTTATCATTTTTACAGAATAGTCAATCAATGTCAAATGAAACACCGCTTAATATTAATTGTTGGAGATCGGAAGATAGTTAATGAAAGGGGATCACTTGATTGCCGCTACCTTCTTGTTCCGTCGCCTTCACTCTTATCCAAATGTACTACAATTACCCGAACTTGTACCCGATTGGATACCACTCGTTTGCTGCTCCCCAAAACATATATGTATTCGCCAAACTCAGTTTCACATACATTCATCGTTCTATCGATTTATTCTATCGCTTCTTGTATGCAATTGATAAGTAGAATTAGCAACGAAGAAGCTGTAAAAGGTGCTTGAGCAGGCGGTCACGGAGACGTGTGGAGGAATTCATTATCCAAAAATCTTTAATTTAGAGTTTTCAGGAAATTTAGTGGATTTATGTCCTGTACGTGCTTTAACCTCAAAACCTTATGCTTTTAAAGCTCGTTCTTGAGAATTAAAACGAAGAGAAGGGGTTGATATTTTAGATAGTACTGTTTCAAATATTCAAATTAATATTTTCAATAATGATATTGTAAGAATTTTACCTTGAACAAATTTTAATATTAATAAAGAATGGATAACAAATAAAACGAGATATTTTTTTGATCGAGAGCATTTAATAACAAAGCAGCACATACATGAGTATATCCTCCATGCGATGAAAAGCGCAAGGTTGCCAACATGGCCAATATGATGCGCTTCGTGAGAAGTAAGCTACAATAACGCGTTCAGCTACAAGGCTGAGGGTCAACGCCACTTCAATATTCTCTCGACTAGATTTCTCTCGTTAAGGAGAGCAGAGGTATATTTCATGTATCTAGTGGAATGTTCTTTGCTCCGTAAATAACTCCTTTATTATACAGAAAAAGATAAAGCGCGTGGCGACAGGGTTACCCGCGTAAACGATACGTAGCCCTGTCTTTTTGATGACTCCCGAATAGCGTCGATGGGGTAGTGACTCGTTTGCTACTAGCGACATGGACGAAAATCCCTTTGGGTAACGGATTCAGCTCCTAGGGAAATCGAATACCCCCATCACATACATATGCGTTTAAACGATCTATTGAGCTTAAAATTATGGGAATGCAACAATGTTAAATGAATCAGAAAGAATCCAAGCATGCAACTGACCGTTAGGATTAACAAACCAACTGTCTTTTAGATTGACGCAGCGATTATTTTTAGAATTTGAGCATGTGGAGCTGGCTGTTGAGCCAATTCTCGTTGCTCGGCATTGTTGTATGTGTCGTTGCGCTGGACACAACGCGCGAACCTGCTCCTCCACGCCGCAAAACGATATCTGAGTCACGGCCAAGATTACAGCAAGAACCAAGGAAACAAAATACAAAGGCGATAAGAAAAGACTGCGCAGTCTCGGCTTAGCACAAGAAAAAATAGAAGGGATGGATGAAAACGATGAATAAACATAAAAACTGATTTCGGTGAATACATATATGTTTTGGGGGGCAGTAGGCGATTGATATACAATTGGGCACAAGTTTGGGTAATTGTAGTATATTCGGGTAAATCTGCAGGCGACGGAACAAGAAGTTAGCGGCGATTGAATGTATCCCTTAATGAATAGGTGGGGGCTAAGAAACGATTCCCAAGATTTAATCCGCGAATCGAGCTGCTTGCAAAGAGCGTCTCGTGAAAACATTACTTGCCAAATTTCAAGAGATTAATTGGACATCCGGTACGAAAGCGAGCGGTTCAGAAACATCGCTGGCCTTTCTATGCAGTTCTGGATAGTGTGAAAAATTTCCGATCGATATAATCACGTTGTTTTGATGGACTTCATATAGATTTGAGCGATATCGAATGTCTCTTTATAGAAATGACAGCATGCAACATTGGATTTGATGATTCCGTGTTGGCAGTGGTAAAAGTTGTCCACAGAGTGGAATAATAGATCTACACGAAAAGTGATCTTCGTAGGCCTGGAACTGGCCCTGATGAATTCTATACATCAAGTTTGTCTGCTGTATTTGAATTATATGCATGTTTCATACCAATAGAAACATCCTTTCCTAATGTAAGAGATGATTCGCCGCCCAGGAGTCTCTAGACGAATTAATGCAAATATGGAGCGTACTCGTAGATTTTAGTACTAAAAACATATCAAAACAACTTGCCCGCTTTTCTTGGAGGGTCTCTCAGGTAATTCAGAGACTTTCGAATATCGTATGGTGACGATGTGATTTGTCTTCAACAAACAATTGTTGAAGGCTTGGGTTTATACTATCCATATTTTGTTGCCAAGTGCTTATCGCGTGCAGAAGAATCACATGCATTTGTATAGAAGGTATTAAAAGTATCTACAGGAGATGTGGTAGATTACAAAGCAAAATTAGGACATAGATCGTGGGCCATTTGATTGAGGTCCACTCAAAGTAGGATGCGATTTAGATCTTAGTGGAAATTTATGGCATGTGCGGCAGGGCAGTTCGGAGCACACAAAGTGTGATATGTCAACGTTGCTATACCCCGTTTAAGATCAAGTGTTCTCAACCGAACAAAATATGTTGTCAGGAGATCGGACAGAATGTGACCAATGATGGCAAGAACAATTCAGGGAAGATAATCTGGGACAGGTCAATGCAGTTATGGTCAATTTTAGATGGGGTTAATCTGGGACAGGCTAAATAATTACGGTTGATCTGAATGGAGTGATATGGGACGGGTCAAGACGGTTACGGTTGATTTGAATGGAGTGATCTGGGACAGGTCAAGACAGTTATAGGTGATCTCAATACGAACGATACTTGCTGGTATCACTGAGTAATTCGAGATCAATCTAGAAAATGGTATATGATGTCCGCGGGATGTCGATCTGAATAATATTCGAAAGGAAGATGGACGTCGATCTAAATATCGGATCGGCCATAATTCCCCGCAACGATAAAAGTATACGATGAAGATACCTGGTGATGATGAATATACTCAAGTGACAGTATGGAAGGGTGTCATGAAAAATTTCGAATCGAAAAAGTCAGCAGACCGCGTCCAAGGCAACGTCACAAAAGTGTACATCCTGACAATTGGATATATTCTCGATCTTTGGATATATTCTTGATAGTGAAGAATAGTGACTATATGGAGAAAGGAGTGTCATTATTTGGAGAATAAATCACGGAATTTGGAAATGTGTTCAAGAGGCGACTGGGCTGAAGTTGATATCAGTTTGAAGAGTATTCTGCAGGGTAGGGTAGGCGTAGTGAGAGTTTGTCCGCTATTAATTGGTTGGTAATAATAAAACTAGATTTTATTCCTTCTGCAAACGACACGCGTCCCCCTTATCCGGGAAAATATCTTTGGCTTCCCGACGGCTGAAAGCGCACGTGTCCCAATGCACAGAAGACCGATCTCGGAACGTTTGGCCAAAATCGCGAAGACCTATCCCGGATTGTTTGGCTAGGATCGAGCAAGCTCTCAAGACAAGACAACTGCGATCGGACGCAGCAAACGAAGAAAAGGACTGAGTGACCAAGCTCGACGAGGCGATCTGGCAAAGACCGATCTGACGATCTTGAAGCGATCTATACGTGAAATCAAGCGCGATAGGAAGAAAGAGCTAGTATCAAGTGGGATCGATCATCTGCGACAAGAACAAGGAATTTCAAGTAAGATCGGGCCTATCTCGAGTTAAATCGATACAAGAAAACCCCGATTGCTGTTTTAAGATTTCCGCACAGTAATCAATCCCGATCTCAAACCCTAAGTGAGATCGACATCTCACAAAGCCGTAACGAAAAGCCCAAGCCAGCCAAACCGACGGGTACAAAATGTGGGCACAAGGCTATACAACAAGGCAAGGATCGAATTATCCCCTCCGTAAGTCGACAAGTCTGGGCAATTCCAAGATTAAGACTCACATCAACAATTTTGTGA
The DNA here is from genome assembly GCA_000173235.2 of Hyaloperonospora arabidopsidis Emoy2. Lineage (NCBI taxonomy): Eukaryota > Oomycota > Peronosporomycetes > Peronosporales > Peronosporaceae > Hyaloperonospora > Hyaloperonospora arabidopsidis. Next base: position 622,628 of record JH598388.1, read on the forward strand.
GATCGACTTTGCCACAGAGACATATTATCATCTTTTAACGAGCAAAAATAGCGATTTATCACCAGATCATATCAGAGGTATATAGACAGAGCCATGAGAGAATCCATCATTTGCTATATTTTGCAAATATTGTTGCCTCATATGTAAAAAAAAATCGTTGGTCGCTATAAAAAAGGTCTTTTTTAGCATGGATAACTTCGACAAGAATATGATTGATGCACCTGTGAATTTACGTCGTAAAGGAATTCCATACACGTGTTATCTTAATGTAATCATTAGACAAGATTAAAACTGAGAGCATACAACTTAAATACGCAATGGCAACTGGAAAGGAGCTTAAAAGTGTAAATGACGTAAGTTCTTTGATACAATGCTTTAAGATACTAATACTTTCTTGAAAATATCAGAAGAGGGGATGAGTATTGATGATCATTGTAAAATGATTCGATCGCGCATCCATACGCTTATATCAAGATAGTGTGATTTATAATGTTGATAAGGTGCTCTACTGTCGGGGCAGCGTTGTCGAGTTCCAACAGATGTTACTAAACTTGCAACCCTGCGGAAGATATTCGGCTCCCAAAATATCCACAAAAAACACGAGGAGGGATCCTTATTTATTCAAACACAAGTAATACTGATGATGAAAACGAATTTATGGGTATGAAGAGTGATAAGGCACAACGGACGCAGAGGCCTATATAAATTGCTGCATTCCGATTCTAAATACATCCTAGCCTACGTGACCACTATAGCGATAGAACTAATTCAGCCTTTTAGGCTAAAGCAGCGTCCATAATATAATCGCTTGCTTTATCACCCCCTCGACATCGCCGTTGACTTATTATGCTTTCCATTTGTGTTGATTAAGTCTATATTCCACCTTCTTGACGTTATTGGGCGTAGTAAGTGCATAAATGACCATTGTGCAGTCACTTTCATCCAATTTGCAGAATCTAATAATTTTTCACGAAGAATTTTAATCTAGAATATAAAGGCGGTGTGCTTCACCAGTATACGATGCGGAGGAGGACTAAACGGAAGTTACAAGAGCACGAGCGGAGCAGCTGTCAAGTTTTGGAACAATTAAATAATGATTATATATATATGTTATAGAAGTGTTAGATTGTAGTTGAATCGCATATCAGTACGTGTTACTGTATAGTAGGCTGCACGGATATGAAGTTGATAATGAACAAAATTCATCTCCTTACGACCACTTCTTGCGATATCTCATATACGGCGATTATACACTACAAATTAAGTCATTCATTTATTTAATAAAATCAATTATTTGATCCATCTCACAAGGCTCGTTATATGCGCGCCCTGTATGCAAAATTCAAGATTTGATAGAAAAAGGGTGTGTAATTAAAGGAAGGTATTCATAGAGAACCTCGTAATTTTTAATGTTGAAAGTGAGTATGAGCAAATAATATACAATTTTTGTGCAAAAGCGAAGAAAGTATCAGGTTTTGACGAAAGGGCTGCATGTGTCATATTTACGAAAGGGGTGCATTTTGAGATTTGTCATAGATCAGGCACGGAAACGGTGTGAATTTAAGGTACAGGGGTGTGAATATATCAATTACCTTTCTTATTTTACGTATCTATCATTTATTAATTTTGCTATTTTTCTACAGACCGGACGTTATAGCCAACATTTGCATTTAGAATAATAATGAAACACGCTCGGGTACTAAATAAAATTACGGCGGTCACGTGCAGCGCGATTAGATGCACGAGAATCGGATTAGCAGCACCAATAAGACGATGGATTTGAAAAAGGAAGAAGAATGGAAAGAAGAAGACGAGGAAAGTAGTGATGAAGGTATAGACGGCAAAAGGACTGTTACAAAAGATGAAGTAAAAGTAACAGCAAGAGAGAGTAAACCTGACAAGAAGGTAAGTATTAAAGAAGGTACTGGTCAACTACACATTACGTAACCATTCTGATATTTTTCTTATGGACTTTATATGTGGAGGATCGAATTCATGTCCAAAATGCTCAGCACGTTCCCGCACAATCCCGTTAAAACATTATGCAAATGGGTATCCTGCACAGGTTCCGAGGGCCGCCGTGTCGTTTACCCACAATAACGTTAGTATGTGTCGACTTACGACTTCTTTCACTAACTTTCACGATATAAAGCGAGTACGATATAAATTTTTGTTCTGGCTGCAGTTATTGTACAAGATGAAGCTAAAGCTGATCATATGGATAAATTATCGTGTCATTTATAATCTTATAGTTTATACCGTACAATAAATTCTCATTCCATCGAGATGGTACCATGTCACATGGTTTGATGCTTAAACTCTAAAAGATGCTGAGGAGCACGTTCGTAACCGACGCAAAGACGTGTACAGTGGAATATTGTATACTGACAATACCGATACAATGGTATCAGTGCCTACAAACTTTTGTAGGCAACGAAGATAATGTATGATAGACTATCACGCGAACAAGAGCTTGGACAAAACGTTAAGATGGTGGTAAATGAATATCTTGTCAGCCTCGAGTCCGACATAAGAGGTAAGACTAGCTACTATGAAACTGCTGAGGATACACCATGCCACTAGCAATTGTATGGTATATAATACAAATTCCATGTGGCACACGGACTGTTAAAGTATTGAATTTTCACTCGTGCCAGGTAATATCAAACACCCGCATTTTTCGACTTCTGAGTTAGTTTTATGAGTTTGTGGATGGCGTTCATATACGAATGTTATTGGTAGGAAAAACCCTATATGTGTCAACCGTGCGATTTCGCCAAGAGTGAGGAACCTCATATACGTATGTTTTTCCACTGCGACATATAAGATCGTACATTTTAGCATGCATTCGAATAAATACTGCAACACTATTACTGTATCGTTGTACAGATAGCAGGGGTATATGCCATTTGGCAACAAGATGTTATCAGAGAATGCCGACGGGAATGTCAACTGAAAGCCAAGACTTACCGAGCACGACGGGAAAGGATAATTAATCTTCTAAAGGCCAGTAGGAGCTTGAGCGATATAAAGAATACCACCTTATGCAGCATTGACACTGTACGTCGAATGGTCTTGTCTGAATCGCCCTCAAAGAAGAAATGCCGAGGACCCGCTACACTATTTCTAAGAGCTACGTTCGAATTTTCTTGCGCACCACAGCTAAGGGTGCCTGTCTTCCGCCCATATCAATGTAGAGATATGCCTTCCGGTGTCCTTACATACCGTGAAGCAGATTGTGGTCGATGTCAAGTGGCTCGTATAATTTAATATGGGGTGATCTCGATGACAATCCCGGCCCGAAGATACGGGTGCGCGCAAATTATGGGCGAAGTACATGCTGTTGCGTAAGGATTTCGGGTCCATCTGGGACTCCATTATTTTATCGGAGAATTAGGCAATCGAATATTGGCGGACATGACATCTTCCAGCACTGCTGGCGAGATCTTCGCCAGTACATCCACAAAAAAAAGCTGGAAGTGACTCCATCATGTTTGTGACACTTTTAGCACCCGTGGCAAGTCACCACTTGACGTGATAGAGGAAAGGAACAACTTAGACCACTATATGTAGACAGTGCCCTAAATATCTCCTTCTTTCGCGTAACTGTGGGACGGTTTTCATATCGAAGCAAAGCAGCACAGGCATACATGGTTCATATTCAATGAAGAAAGAGACGAGTGCTCTACTGGCCGCCAAAGTCACCTGATCTCAATTCCATCAAGAATGTGGTCCATCATTAGAAGACAAGTGCACGCTGATGGAGCACAGTTCGGGAGCGTATCTGAAGTGAAAGAAGTGATAACTGAAATATGGAGTAAAACCCCGAATACTACACTATTGTCGCTTGTTTACTTGATGCCGTGACGATGCATTGAGGGTTTCAAGTAGAAGATCAATAAAGTCACTATTTAATACAGCGATTCTTTAGTTCTTCACCATCAAAAATCAGTCTTTGTGTGATAATATGTACGAGCGTATACGATGCAGTGGCCAAAACATTAATCTGTGAATAAGGTTCTCTACTCTTGGCAAAATTGAATTGCTGACACACAGAGTGTGTTTCGACCAATAACACACGCCTCTTTAAACCAACATCCTCAAATTCGTTAAAATGTCCAGGTAGTCGACAAAAGCGTGGGCTTACAACGTTACTTGACACGGAGTATAAATATTTTGATACGAAATTTCGTATATCACTTTACAATAGACAATTATTGATCTACATTGGTAGACTCGCATCTGATGTTGATAAAGTTTCGTCGTAAAATTAAGTCTGTGGCCTCACTATGAATACCTTTAGAATTCAATATCACGAACCCCAAGATATTCAAACTGGTTTGAACCTTTATTACAATAAAAAGTATCAAATGGGGCAACAAAAAGGAGATATCATACCTGTTATAGATGCTATGTTTAAAAATGTGCTGGACAGTGATTTTGGATTCATACAAAGATTCTGCATCACCGGTAATCGAGCAACGCAAGTTTGTTCTTGCATGATTGCAAGCCCGAAGGTCGAACCTATTAGTGACTGTGCGCAAGGTGAATGCTGAACTGTCAAATTGTACCCATCTGTGTCTCTGTCTATCTGTAAATAACGCTATGTACCTTACACGACTTATTAATTGCGATTTAGTCTTTTACCTTCTGCATATAAGAATAAGGCCAGTTGTACCTTACACTTCGCACTAAGTGCGATGTAGCGTGCTCGTGAGCAATGCACTATGTATCTTACACGTCGTGTTAAGTGCTATTTAGCCTGTCCTCTCATTGTATGCGTCTGTAACTAAACGATAGGTGTAACGTACAAGTCGTCCTAAGTGTGATATATCATATGTCGCCTCTTCATTGGTCAATAGGCATTATTGCGAGCCCGACAGTGAAGCTATTACTGACTGAGCCAAGATACTTGAATATACAGAACATGATTTATCTCTTCGAAATGAATTACTGATATCAAAGGGCGATCTCCAGAGCTCGATCCCTTCTCTTAGCTAAATACCTCGTAGAATTACGCGCATAATATAGATACAAATACGTCGTCAATAAATCGTCTTCTCAGATTGTTCTATCTGCGCTGCAACATGATAGTATAAATCGCTCATTTTATGACATCCCAATAGCTACTTTTTGTAGTAACCTTGGGCAACTCTCGCAGCGGGTAGCGCAGGAATTGCAAAAATAATATTTTTTATACCACACATTTAACAATGAGATGCAGGTGCAGTCGTGCGTGCGTAAATAATTACACCCACTTATTGCGTGGTATTTCGATGGTTACGCAAAAACAATTGTGGGAAAAAGTGTGCAATACTGAGAATGGAGGCAGGTTTGTACAACGCGCCCATGTCAACAATATCATGTCAAAATTTTACTGTGTTGCAGACTGTCGTATAAATTTCCGAATGGCCTGCCGTTCGATCAGCAGCGTGCATATGCTAAACCGGATTCATCTTTAATACACATATATGTATATATATATGTATATTTATATGGAACCGTTATACATACCACACCCTTCTTATAACGGGGTGCCTCCGTTACATGATAATATACTTAAGTAAGTATCAAACATGAATATTATGTCAGGACAAATCACAATATTCTCACAATATTATCCTAATAGATAATATTGCCTCGCAGATGTAACACACTGCTCATTGGTTGATATAGGATCGAGATATCAACCAATAAAGTCTAGCCACGACAGAAGCACGCAATGAGTGGTGCGCAGATAGTTACAATACATGTTTGTATTTAGACATTGTTAAATGAAAAAAAAAGTCAAATAGGGATTTATTAAACGGATTAACTATACTAAATACAATTCTACTTTTACCTTTACTGAGTACTCTTACTCCGTATAGCAATCTTCCTCTGCACGTACGTGTACGTGAGGTAGTCGGACGCACACACCCTTGCACTGTCAGCAGTGCAAGGTTTATTCGGTTAGTTGAATAAGGGGTGCCCCGTTACACCTGGTAGCACTTCGTAGTCCGTTCAACGACCATGAACAAGTTGGACGATGAGGGGGATGATTTTCATCCCACGCATGAAAGCTACTCCCATTTGAGTCAAATCAAATGGAACGCTGTCGAACGCTTGAGTTCAACGATAGGGCAAGAAGCCGTTGGCGCATTGCTGTCCGCCCTGGGGCCAGGCGGACAGCACGCCACCATCGCCAAGTTCGTTTAGAATGAACTTGACGCCGAGCGGGGAAAAGTAACCTAGCTTCACCAACAAGGTTCTCAATAGATGGAGCTGTTGAAAGAACATAGTGCTCAACGGTATGAACTGTTGCGACAACAGCAGACCACTGCTACCAGGTCGACGTATACACGTCGACCCGAGACTTTAAAGATTGACATCTCAACGTACAAGAGAGCCGATGAAGACTCTCTGTTGAGATGGCTCGTGGAACTAGATGATGCCATAAAGGCTCGCCACATCGTCGATGATCAAATGCAGATCGCATTTTCTCAATCGAACTTAGCAGGGCGTGCAAAGACGTGGGCCTTGGGCCATAAGTTACACGACCCATTGTCTTTGGATCGTTGGAAGTTTTCAAGTCCCTGCTAAGGCAAACTTTTGAGCCGCCGCAAGCTCAGTTCAGGGCTCGCTCTGAACTCCTGAGAATCAAGCAAGGTAAACGTGACGTACACTCGTACATTCAGTACATACGTCACCTTACCAGTTGCATAACAGTCGTCCCACTGAACCAACAAACGTTGATTACGTTGTTCATGCAGGTTCTGACTGATGGTCATGTTAAGACCTACCTGTTCCGGTTGGAATTCAACACCCTGGAAAAGGCGATAAGGGTTGCGGGACAGGAGGACTTCAGCGTGAAACAGGCTCACGCGAATTCGAATTCCTATCGTCCGTCAAGACGACAGGAAAATGGAGGCCCAGAACCAATGGACCTCTGTCATGCTGGGAGCGAGAACTCTCGTGTTAACAACTACAAGAAATTGCAAAAATACAATAGATGTCAGAGTACAGGGCATTATGCATAAGAATGCATTGCCCCGAGCGCGGTACCACGTACCACAGGAAACAATAACCGCCAAGCGGCCAAGCGGGATCCAAGGCGTGGGTCCGACGTTGTTGTGAAGACGCAACAACGTAACGGACAGCCAAAAAACGGTTAGGGTCAGTAGGTGCGGAGCACCCTACTGATACAGCAACATCAAGTGAGTTTGTAGGCCTCTTAACGAAAGTTGCTTCCAACACTCAGTCATTATTTGCTACTTCTGGTAATGAGGTTTCCTCATTACCTTGAAACTCGAAGTGACACAAGGCATGTCGCTTCGAGCTCTAGTCGATTGTGGGACGTCGAACAACTTTGTACGACGCCAATCGCTAGAAAAAAGAGAGCTCGAATATGTTGAGCGAGAGATCCCTCCAACGAGGATGACGGTGCGCCTCGCGACAGGCGCATCCGTAACAGTGATGAAACGTGTAGTGGGTATTACCTATACACAGAAGGGAGTCCAATACGATGATGACTTCATCATATTAAACTTGGATGACAAATTTGATGTCATCCTTGGACTGCCGTGGCTCAGAAAGTACGAGCCACAAGTCAGCTGGCAGTTGGTAGACCAACAGTCGATATGCCTGTCACTTGTTCGTCAGATGGCCATCTAATGAACTCCATGGAGCGCCCACAAACATGTTGGTGTACTATAAGCCAGTGCGATGGCCTCGCGTGTGGTTCGGTCGTTAGTACGACTGCACATGGCCACGGAGTGGCTGATCGCCACACCATGGAGCCAATATTCCGGCGACTGCATTGAGGTGCAGGTCGCGCCGAAAGCCCACCACCCGAATAAGTCGAGTGGACTGGAGCATGGGTGTTCTCCGAACGGACAACACCCAAGTGAAAATGAACCGATTGCCAATGATTGGCAATACGATGATCTTAGTGCGATTGGAGAATCGCACGTAGGAGACCTGGTCGCGGTAGCGTAACCACCGCCAGAGGATAACGAGGGAGCAATTCCACTCGTGTCAGATGACTAGATATCCCAAGAGGCTAGTGAGGGAATAAGTCCCCACCCAACTGTGGAATAAGTTCCCAGGAGACAACAGAGACATTGAATATCCTAGTCAATGACGGATCAAGTATAGGGACATACCAACTTGATCTGATCGCGCCTCCGAAGACAACTTCGGAGATCATTCAATTGCCCACGCTCAAATAGAAGCGGTTCTTGCGTGATCTGCGTACTGGCAAAGTCAAGCAGATTTGCGTACTCGTCGCGGAAGATGAGTACGTAACCGATATTCGGTCGGCAATAGTATTCGCTGAAAACGAAAGGGTTCTCAGCAGATTATCAATGGACGAGAGTGTCCTTGATGAGAAGACTCGGATTGAACGATACACATCCCAATCGTGGGAATCGCTCAAGACAAATCCTCTCTACGATGATTTGATGGAATTCAGGGATGTATTCCCAGAAACAGTGCCGTGCGAGCTACCCAAGGATAAGGGTACTCGTCACGAGATTGACCTGAAACCAGGTTCAAAGTAATGTGTCATGAAGCAATGGCCATTGCCTCGTAAACAAGTACCAACGATTGACAAATTCTTTGCCGATCGCTTAGCAGCGGGCCATGTAATGGAATCTACTTCCCCACATAGCTCTCCGACCTTCTGTGTCCAAAAGGCCACAAAAGGATGGCGGATAGTACATGCCTTCAACAAGTTGAATGCTGCCACTGTACCGGCTCAAACGCCGATACCAAGAAAGGATGTCATTATAGATGATATGGCATGCAGTACCATCTTTTCATCGATGGATCTGATGGACGGGTTCTATCAGATCCTTATGCGTGGAAAGGACATTCCGTACACAGCAGTGAGCACCTCGAGCGGTATGCTCTGGGAGTGGCTAGTTATGCAACAGGGATCAAGTAATGCCCCTGCTACTATCAACAGGTGCGTTACGGATCTGTTGTGATCTGTGCGAGAATTTGCACCTAGTTATTTTGATGACGTGTTCGTCCATAGCCGGGCTAAGGGTGGACAGACGGATGTGGAAGTACACCGACTCCACGTCCGAAAGGTTCGTACACTGATGCGTGCGCAACCTCAAGAAGTGAAAATTTGCTGCTAGCGAAATACCACTTCTTGGATGCATCGTGGGTAAGCACGGCGTCTGGCCCGATCCTAAAAAGATCAAGGCGATCACTGACTGGCCGGTGCCTACCAACATAAAAGGACTTCGAAAAATCCTTAGTCTAGCGGCGTATTTGCACAAATACTCGCACAATTACGCCGAGATGACTGTCCACCTCTCTCGTTTATTGAAAAAAAACGAGAGTGGGCATGGAGTGCTGATTGTCAGCGCTCATTTGAAGGTATCAAGCACAGCTTGTACGCTCGCCAGTTTTGGCGATTGCAGACCAAGACATACCCTTTCATGTGGTCTGCGATGCAAGTGATTTTGCCATCGGATGTGCACTAATGCAGTATGACAAAGACGGTGCTGAGCGTGTCGTATGCTATCAGTTACGTCAGCTGAAACCGGCTGAGCGCAAATACCCGGTCCATGACAAGGAACTCCTTGCCATGAAGTATGCTTTGGCGAAGTTCAGGGTCTACCTGCTAGGCGATAGACCCTTCATCGATTACACGGACGATGCATCCTTTCGCACGGCCGTTAACAGTCCACACTTCACGCAACGAATGACAAGGTGGCTGTTGTTATTCGCGAAGTATAACTTCTCCGTGGAATATAAGCCATGACGATTGAATGTCGTCGCTGATGCACTGTCGCGCCGGCCCAATTTCGAACCGGCTGCGCAACCCGACACTGGTCCGACCACTGTCGCGGTGTTGAAGTCAAGTGTCCCCTCGTCAACCATATTAGAAGATATACGCAAGGCGTACGATCCGGTGATGGTGTGTTTGATGGATCATCTCTCGCAACCATCCCGTCAATCCCTTAAAAGGTTGCCCCCAGTATATCGACCCTCCATGGATAGATATACAGTCCACAATGGCTTACTGAAGTATTCAGTCATTGCCGGCGACACACCTCGTGTCGTCGTACCGGACCATGGTAACCTGCGACTGCGTGTCATGTACGAATATCTCGATGCACCTACTTGTGGACATTGTGGTCGAGAGAAGTCATATCTCACAGTTAGTCGCGACTTTTACTGGCCCCGCCAGTATCAGTTCGTGCGAAAGTACGTCCGCGCATGCGAAGTATGTTAACGAGTAAAGTATGCGCCGCTGCAACCCTTGCCCATTCCGGCGGGATACTGGGAACCTGTCTCAATGGACTTTGACTTTGGATTTCCCGCAGACCCACACAAGAATACAGGTATTCTTGTGTTCGTTGATAGATTCAGTAAAATGGTACACCTGGTCGCTGTACCTGAATCCATAAATGCATCGGCATGTGCTCGTGTTTTTATTGACACGATCTTTCGTCTTCATGGGTTGCCTCGTGAACTCGTTTCTGATCGAGACCCACGGTTCACTGCTGAGTTCTGGCGATCCGTGTTCAAAACACTCGGAAATCGCCTTCAGATGTCGACCTCTGACCACCCTGAAACAGATGGTCAGACAGAACGTACAAATCGTGTTCTTGAGGACATACTTCGGAATTAGGTCCATTCGTTTACGAATTGGAGCGAATTCTTGCCAATGGTGGAATTCGCCATCAACAACTCGGTGCATGCATCGATGACGCATACACTGTTCTTCGTGAATGGCTTGCACCACCCACGCCTACCCACCGTTTTAGAGTGTAACTCTAGTTTGAGGGGGGAATCATTCGAGCGAACGCCAACTCGGCTCTCACTCATCACGTACTGACCACGATATCACTACGTATGACGCCGATGTCGATCACATTGACTTCGGTGAAGGAGTGGAAAGTGAGAGCGAGGGTGATCTTACTACCCAGGTCACTGATCTTGCCGCAGTGCGCTCCAAGAGCACTATAGCCAAAGACTGCGAGCCAGCAGATGAATTCATATTGGCTCGCGAAGCGGTTGTCCGTTTTGTGCAAGATTCCATTGAAAAAGCGGTGGACTGACAAAAGAAAAACGCTGACAAAAATGGATGAGCAAACGTTCTTTCATTAAATGAAGGTGACCTAGTCCTACTATCTACGGTAAACTTACCTCGACACATCGTGACTAACGTGGGTAGCAACAAGTACTACCCAGGTTCATCGGTCCATTTTGTGTGCTGCGCCGCTTAGGCAACGCATACACGATTGAACTGCCATATAAGATACGCACGCATCCTACGTTTTACGTCGGTCGCCTAGGCCCCATCACCAGTGCGGAACTTCTTCCGGTGAAAAAAATCCTTGCGCTCAAGCATCTCCAAGAGATACTTGTGTTCGCGGTGCTGACTATCAGCCCGAGTCTGAAGCTCGGATATCTCCCCGCGAAGCCGAGATATCCTGACGATCTTCCACTAGCTCGTCGCGAAGAGAACGCTGAGTCTGCTCGTTCTCAAGCTGAGCAAGCGCAAAATCAGATCGATCTCTCTCCCGTTCTGAGGAGAGACACGTCACATTGTCGTTCAGACCCAAACTTCTGCTCCTCTCGTGCTCGATGTCCTCGCGCAACTCACACGTTCCGCGCTCGAGCTGGCTCACAGTATCAGATTGAGCCTGCAAACCCGTCTGAGAACGTGTTTCCTCCTTCGCCTCATCCATTGATTAATGCGCGTGGTGGCCAACGCTTCCTCGTGGAACGCCTGTTGAACCACCGCGATGTGAAGGGACGTCGGACGAGTTACCTCGTCCGGTAGCACGGGTATCCACCCTCGGTAGATAGTTGGGAGCCTCGCTCTTGGTTGATGTTTTGGGCCTTGCCGAGCAGTATGACAAGGCGCATCCGATGCCGAAGAAGGCCCATCGAGGAAAGAACGCCCAGCGCGCTTGTATAGGGATTGCAAATTATCTATTCCCTCGTACATCTCTTTAGTGACACGTACCCTCCACCAGGGGTCATTCATCGATTAGGCTTCCTTTGGAGCTCGTGCCAAGTTATTCACACAACTTTGGCACGTATCACCCCAAGAGAGGCATGGTAGCCTGGCCTCTCTTGACAACTGATGCAGTTTGAAACGTGCACCGGTAGAGGTCCGTTTCTCAAAACGATTTCGAGCTACCAATAGCTTGTCTAGCCAGGCATCACGCCCAATCTCACCGACGTTGTGGATGAAAGCTTTCCATACCTGAATCAATGAGGGACCATCAAGCTTGTGATTCCCACTGTACCATCGATGCTTGAAGAACGCATCGATGAAGAAATCATGTTCAGTGCGAAAGTTACTCGCACTAGGATCAAGCTTATGAAGCTTTGATGAATCGAATAATCTTATTCGATAACGATCACTCGTCGTGCCAGACAGACAACACTCTCGGAGGAGGTAGCCACGGCTTCTTCTCAACAACACGCAAGATGTTGCAATCCACCGTCTCTTGTCTGGTGTCAATAGAAGTACCGACACCAGGATCATCCCGATCACTCGGACTATGATGCATGATTGCATCACCGTCACGGTCGTTCCGATGGATTATCTCGCTTTCGGTAGAACGACTCCGTCTCGGAGACGGAGGGTCGGACTCGTCGGACGATCCGAAGATGTCACAACGATCTGCAAGGCTTAAAGCGCTTCGAGAAGCCGACTTAGTCGGCTCCGGTTTAGCCAACTCTGGCTCTTCCTTGGCTTTCGCCTCCTTCGAGTCGGTCTCACCGTCAGACTCGCCAGAGTATGTGAGCTCAAGCTCATAATCTCCGATGTCACGCGGTGCATCACCGCGTGCGCCTGCAGCAGCGACTGCTGCAGGATGAGTCGTGGAAGCAGCAGACGAACTTACGTCAGCTGCTTCGGGTGATCTCCCTTTCCTTGCGGCAGTGGAGCGGAGTCTCATGGCTGCGTTCTCAGCAGCTTTGGCTGCACACTGCATGGACTTGTTAACCATGCGATGAGAACGAAGAATGGATGTACTGACCAACAAATGCTTCCCTGTCCCAGAGCCACTCAACAGTGTCATTCAATAGTCAATCAGTCACTAATGTGACTGATGGTAAGGGGGTAATGTAACGGGGTGCTTCCGTTACATGATAATATACTTAAGATAAGTATCAAACATGAATATTATGTCAGGACAAATCACAATATTCTCACAATATTATCCTAATAGATAATATTGCCTCGCAGATGTAACACACTGCTCATTGGTTTATATAGGATCGAGATTTCAACTAATAAAGTCTAGCCACGACAGAAGCACGCAATGAGTAGTGCGCAGATAGTTACAATACATGTTTGTATTTAGACATCGTTAAATGAAGTCAAATAGGGATTTATTAAACGGATTAACTATGCTAAATACAATTCAACTTTTACCTTTACTGAGTACTCTTACTCCGTATAGCAATCTTCCTCTGCACGTACATGTACGTGAGGTAGTCGGACGCACACACCCTTGCACTGTCAGCAGTGCAAGGTTTATTCGGTCAGTTGAATAATTTGTGCCCACCAGTTGAATAATTTGTGCCCCGTTACACTGCTGTTATAGTAGACACAAATTAATGCCCACCGATAGTTTTTTTCACTCACCCAACAACCTTCACAGTGATAATAATTCACTTAGGCCCACCCACCCCATCAGATTCACTACACCAAGTCATTTCTGTCTCCACGTACAAGTCGAACCACGCATAAAATAATCACATGACGACGATTTCTTACAACAGGCTGACTACTCCATCAATATCATATGTAAGTAAACTGCCACCTTGGCCTTAAGCCCCGTCGGCTAGCGATGCAACCAGTGCTACAGATCTCGACTATGGCCAAAGGCCTTAGTTTGTGGCGGCAGTCACTTCAGCGTGGAGATTTTATCTGCTTCGCTTGCCGTCTGGATGTGATACTGCATAGTTTAAAAAGTTACAGAGAAAGTTGTAGATGCACATCATGCAGCAGTAAATGAGCGAAATATATTCTAATATGATCTTTTAAAATACGACAGGGTGCTGGTGTCGAACAGTAAATTTTCATAAATTTTTGTTTTTACAGTGTGTGAGGTTACCGGTATGACGGGGTTTAAGGCTAACGCTATAAAGGGACGCGGGAATAGCTAAAATAGTGGGTGTGAGCGTTATTTAACTAAAACGGAGTGTACCTAACCGAAAACGGAGTGGACCAGACAACTTCCTTTTTCTATTTCCCGCATTTGTTGTATTTACATTAGGGAAATTAAAATAAATGCTCCATTTGATCACGGAAATAAAACGCCCAGACAATCAGTAAATGAAAAATGCCCCATGTCCTAGTATACATAAGTTTACGTGGTACACATGAAATTTCACATCTTCAGTCATTTTCCAATTCCCATTTTACGGCCGTGCCCAACCCCCTCCCTGTAGGGGGACCCTCGGAGGGGGTCCCTCTGCGGGCGTGATGCGTTCGCAGCCACCTAATGAGAGCGTAGACGGCACAGGGAACACGTGCATGCGTTTTCTAATCGTCAGCCGCGGCCGTACATATAGACGGTCGGTGCTGATGTTGTTGTTATTGATAGTATTGTTTTTGTTATCAATTTTGTTATTGTTAATATTGTTTTCGAATTTAATTATTGTTATTTTTGTTTCAGTTGCTGCTATTTTGTTGCTAGCTTTGTTGTTGCTGGTAGTGATGTTGCTGTACCGTTGTTGTAGTAAGTTTTTTATGTTTCCCTGTTGTATTTGTCTTATGCTGCTGATGGTGTTGGTGTTACTGCCGCTGCTGTTGTTATTATTATGTTGCTTTTATTACAGATGCTACTTCTCTTGTTGTCGCAGCTGTTGTTGCTGTTGTTGGTACTGGTGTAGCTGTTCTTTTTGTCTCTATAGCTACTGATGAGACTGTTCATGGTGTTACTACTGTTTTTTTGGTGTTGTTGGTGCTACAGTGCTACTGTTGTAGAGGTTTTAGTTGTGGGATAGGAATTCGCGTCCTGCAAATTAGCTCTAGCTTCTTTGGCATTTTAAACATCGAATATACTATCATGAATCCATTCTATCTGTTTAAACTTAATTATATTGATTTGGAAGCTTTCAGCCTTCTTCGACTGCAGGCGTATTGCAAGCAGGAAAAATATACGATGATGACAAAAGCATATAATTTCGTAGCTTTTTGTCATTTTATTGTACGAAAACTTTGCTTTATATGTTTCTTCTGGACGTTTCGAATTGACATCAAAAATACGTGTATCTTGAATGTCATTTGCGTTGGATTGGATAAGATTGTGCTGTCTTTACTTGTCGCGTGCACAAATCTGTGTACAATATGAAGGTATGATACAAAGCAATATAAAATTGGTACCATTGCTATTGGAGACGTGTAAGTGATATTACAGGAATTTACCGGTGATGTTTATAGTTTTAAACCGTCAAGAACAGCACGCTGTACGTAGAGATTCCAAGAGGTAATGACAAAACACAAATGACATTCGATTTGGTCGAAGTGGTACTCCAGCATAAATGTCAGAGTTTAAAGAAACAAATACCCTTTGCATTGTGACCTACGGTACAGACTCTAGCAAGTATTTTTATAGTAGCTTGTCGTACTGTATCCACCAGCACTTGGTACTTGGTGCCCTCTAACGATCACATGTGGTGCCACAGCAAGCGCTGCGTGTTTCGATGTGCTACAGTACTTTTTTAAATGTATTCTTACAAAGTCACTTGGTAGTTAGTTATCAATGGATATTAATAGTCTACACAACCGTTAGAATCGACATAAGTTTTCGCTATGGCACCTAGCTTGCCGCTTTTTGCCCCTTGCAAAGATGTATTGACGTAATGTAGCATTGAAACGCGAGCATAGCATAGGAGCACTCTATCGCGGTGAATTTTTGCGTGACCGTAATCAAACTCACCTGTTTTAGTAAATAAGATGGATTATCATTTTGTGGGAGAGTGGTGATTAAAACAGATTTAGTCCTTTATCGAGCTACAACATCGGTACATGTGTGCCACGACCGATTGTGTGCAAAGCGGCATACTTCGTTCGTTTGGAAGCTTATCGACGATACCACTCTTGGGATACAGAGTACCGCTGCGATAAAGGAACAGGAGATTGATGTTGCAAGAGGAGGGGTTGTACACATTCTAGTGGAGTGGTGCATGCCCCATTTCCCTGAGAGTATGTGTACCTGCCGAGCTTGGTCCAGCTAGCAGCGTCGCTCGCCATTCTCTCTCTTCTTCTGGTGTCGCTCGCTCGCATTCTTCGAGCCAATCAATACAGTGTGCACGGGCTCTTTCGCCTCACCTTGGAAATACGACGGCTTCAGTCCAATCGACACGCGACGATTCTTACGACTCTAGCAATAGAATAGCAGCAACTGAAACAAAATAACAACAATAATAAATGTGACATTAGAAAACAATGATAACGATAGCAAAACGATTAGAGCGCACCGCACGAGATGTTCAACTCTATGATGTCGGGTTGAATAACTACCACCTCTGAAAGGTCCCCATTTTTAAGTGAGCGATCAAACTCATCGACTGACAACTCTCGAGTTAACATGAATGTACTAGGACGTGGGATATTCTCTATTTTCCAATTTTCTGAGGCATTTCTATTTATCCTTTTTATCACCCTCAAGAATTACACCCATGATATGTGCTATGACCACGAGTAGACAGATGCAGGTTGTCAGGCCATGCAAATTGTTACAATTTTGCTTTATAACCTATTCGATGAGCGGAATTAATGCTGAATAATTGGAAAATATTCTGGAAGATTACGGTCGTACCACTGCTGCGATGAGGCGAGTAAAGTTTAAGGGTCGAGGTATGAAGTGCCGACCGCAACTGCGTTGACAATCCAAAGGATGCCACGTCAGTTCCGTAGAACGTATCAGTTTTGGGAACTACTGACGAAACCTGGACTAATCTCTGGTGACGTTAGTCAAAAAAATGTACGACGCATTAACCATCTTAACTCACGAGTATACATGCCACTTAGACAGACGCATCTGTCGTGTTGCTACAATCTCCTTTGCTATTCTACTAGTCTGTGTTGAAACCCTCGTGTACTTTGCCTGTCGGCGATCTTGGGTAGGGTTGGCGAATAAAGTATCGATTGTTTGCTCTTATCAATGAAGGGTACTGATAGCTAAGTACCCGGGAGCCTCAGCGAAAGATCAAGCGTAAAACCGGGATCGTCCTTGTGTTCGTTTTCCGTCAAAGATATGGTCTCCCTGTGCATGCGATCCGAGTCCAGAATTTGTGCATTCCGGCAGTTGCGTCTCTTGTGTGAAAGATGCACTTGTCCTCTCACAAGTCATCGAGATCGAAAATTGGTCAGGTATAGCAGATGTTACCGAAACTTGCGCTCGATTCCAATGATTAATCCTTAAAGCTGCTATTCTTTTTCTCTTGAATACGATTTTAGCAGAGCTAGCAATCTTAATGGTTAGAGAGCTGCCTTCATTCCGATGTCCTTTGGCACACAAGTGGTGTGTGGCATCTGAGTCAAGTATTCATTTTGGCCGTGGCACCGAATGGGGATAAGCTGAAGCTGCTAACTAGAGATGATAGTTCTAATGTAGTACATTAATACTTGATGTCGCTTAAGTTTGTGCTATAGATGGTGCATTATGCGCTTGTCACTAAAGTGTGTTTGCGACCTTCACCATCTGCAGATGGGGCATGCGGATCCACAATACCCTTGTACCTCACACACAACAATAAATTATTTGATAGGCCAATCTAAAGCGGCATAAGCCTTTCCTTGTTCGTGATGCGGGTCCGGCCGTTATTTGTTTGTTCACGTGTATGGCTGTTGAAGGTTCATTCGCTATATCCTGATTTTTCATGATCGTTATGGATATGTACTGGACGCAGCGGCAAGTTGCGTTTGCATCCATCCCCACACAATTGTACCAGAGAACAAGCAGGCGGTCGGTTTCCAGCAGATGTTCCTGGTAGGTTCGGTCAATCCGAGCGATCCGATGTAGTGCTGACTTGGGCAAGATTTATTAGAGAAGTTCTTTATCAGCAATGGACGGTGTCCGGTCTTGAGGCGAGACACATACGTCATAAAGTCTAGACATTCGGACCACAAACTTTGTGGGTATTTGACGGAGGATCCCTTCTATATTTGTGCTTGTTTAAATTAGTAGCCAAAATGACTTGACCTGGGCCTTAAAGTCTTAATAGTTAAATTCTACCCTTTCCTTTTGCCATAGGGTGGTGTTCGCGTTGTAAAACTGGCCGCGTTGCCTTCCAAATGGTTTACATGAATGATGGCTCTACTTCGCGAAGTTCATCGCGACGCGCTATGCGATAATTAAACTCTAATGGCGTGCTCGTACCTTAAGATTAATTTTGCAGAGCCAGCACCAAGACCTGGGTACATGTTTGTGCCCACTAATTAGCGGTAGATGATGTCAGCAGTTTTTGGTGTGATGTGTGCAGGTGCAAGTACTTAGGGGACCTCCGGCCGAAACTTCCCGCTGTTTATAAGTGACATAAACATGGGCAACTACTGGGTGTAGCTTTTTGGTATTATGAGCTCTGTACTATGAGCTTCGTAATATCGGATTCGTATTGAGATTAAACGACGCTAGATCTACAATTGACTAAAAAAGCTGGCCCAATTTTGGAAATATCTCCGCTACCATGTTGCGATTATCGCGACCTGTTGGCGCAGAGCGGTGAGTTCTGCTTAAAGTTGTATCAGCTCTGGATTTGGGTAAAGTACAATCTCATTGGCTTTGGGATATTGTTTAGTGGTAGCTGAGTAGAAGGCGGTATAGGCCGCGTCTAGATGACGTTTTTATTCTCGAGAGCCGTCTCTACGGCTAAGTATAAATACGGTAAGATAAACATGGTAATTACGCAAGCGACTTGCGACATGATCCATTTACCGGGGTGAGTACTGCACCAAGGATGATGCGCGTGCAAGTTCTACAAGTACAGCTGGTTGAAGCTGCTACATATGGTAGATGTAACGAGGTAAGCCCGTTACATAAACTTGGTACGAATGTATCAATTTGAATATTATCTATTTCGATGATATTCAATCAACACCACTTGAGAAGGGGTGATGTTGGCAGAATATTACCTCCGGGGTTAATATTCTCCACTTTTGCTTAAAGTAGATACAACATCAACCAAATTAACCACCAATCGCTACTGGACGCGCGCAATGGGTGGTGAGCAAGAAACCCGTATAGGAGGTTTCAGTTTAATATAGTTAGATCAAGACAAAGACAATTTACAAAGAAGCGTAACTACATTAAATACAGTTCTACTTTTTCGTTAAACAGAGCTTTCTAGTTCTGTTTACTTTGCTGCGCTTCCTCACGCCACGTGTACGTGACGTCGGGAGCACACAGCATTGTGTTCAGTGAACAAAAAAGCGTGCCCCGTTACACCTGGAAGCACTTTGTAGTCCGTCCAGCGACCACAACCACCTCATCTGATATGAACATGCTGGATGAGGAGGATAGCATTCACGCCACGCGTGAAGACTTTTCCCATTTGAGTGACATCGAATGGAGTGCGGTATAACGTATGAGCTCTACCGTAGGCGAAACCGCCATTAGCGCATGTTGGAGCCTCTTGACAGAGACCAACAACATGCCGATATATCCAGGTTCATTCAAAATGAGCTTGTCGCTGAAAGGGAGAAAGTAGCCTTGCTTCACCAGCAAGGCTCTCAACAGGCCGAGCAGTTGAGAGAACTCGGTGCTCAACAATCAGAGCTGTTGAGACAGCAGCAATTCAATGCTGCTGTGGGAGGGACGACACACACGCGTCTTCCCGAAATCTTGAAGGTTGACATTTCCAAGTACAGAGGAGTCGAGAAAGACTCCATGTTGTTATGGTTCGTCAAACTAGACAGAGCCATAAAGGCACGTCGTATCGACGATGAGCAAATAAAACTCACATTTGCTCAATCCAACTTGGCGGGACGTGCCAAGACTTGGGCCTTAGGGCTGGAGATGAACGACCCATATGCTTTTGGTCGCTGGAAGCCTTTAAAACTCGACTCAATAAGACGTTTGAGCCGCCACGGGTTGAGTTCTGGGCTCAATTAGAGCTTCTGAAACTCAAGTAGGGTAAGCATGATGTGCACACTTACGTTCAACACATACGACTCCTCGCGAGTAGTACAATTGCTAACCCAGTACATGAACACAAGTTGATTACTGTGTTCATGCAAGGGCTCGCAGATGGGACCGTCAGGAACCACCTGTTCCGCTTAGAGTTGGATACGCTTAAACAGGCAATCTCATCTGTGGAACAGGAGGACTTTAGTATGAGACAGGCTCATGCTAGCTCGACTACTTATCGTCCACCGAGACGACAAGAGACTGGAGGTCCAGAACCAATGGAACTCTGTTATGTCGAGAGCGGGAGACCTCACTCTTCAAACAACAAGCGATTGCAGAAGTGCAATCGCTGCCAGAAGTTGGGACACTACGCTTACTAGTGTAGTACCCCACGCCCAGTACCAAACAGTACAGAGCGAAATGATCGGCCATTTGCGAAAAAGAGCAATGGGCGTAGGTCTAACGCTGTTGCGAAACCGCAACAGCGAAGTGGACCATCAAAAAATGGTCGGGTCAGTAGGGGCGGAGCGCCCTACTGATCCAGCAACCTCAAGAGAGTTTGCAAATCTCTTGACGAAAGTTGCTCCAGATACACAATCATTGTGTGTCTCTGCATCTGTTGATGAGGTATCACTCATCATCTTGGAGTTGAAAGTGACAAATGATTTGTCACTTCGTGCTCTAGTCGACTGTGGGGGTCGAACAACTTGTTTTGTCGTCAGTCACTAGAGGGTCGTAGGCTCAAGTTCGTTGAGCGCGACATCCCTCCAACGAGGATGACGGTGTGCCTTGCCACAGGCGCTTCGATAACCGTTGAGAAACGTATAGTAGGAATCCACTACACGTTAGAGGGCGAACAGTACAATGATGATTTCATCGTACTGAATCTAGATAACAAATCTGATGTCATCCTGGGATTACCTTGGCTCACAAGGTACGAGCCAAGAGTGAGCTGGCAGCATCGATCCGTGAAAATGCCTGCCGCTTGTTCATCATATGGCCATCTGATGAACGTCATGGAGCGTCCACAAGCGTGTAAGTGTACTGCGAGTGAGTGCGATGGCCTCACTTGCGGTACGGTCGTTAGCACGACTGCACAAGACCTCAGTGTAGCTAATCCCTACACTGTGGAGAAAGCTCCCGTCGGCTGTACAGAAGTACAGGCAGCGCCGAAGGTACACCACTCGAATAAGTCGAGTGGACCGGGACATGGATGCATGCCTAGCGGGCAACATCCTAGGAAGAAGAAACCGGTTGCCACCAAATGGCAACACGGTCATCCTAGGTCGACTGGAGAGTCGATCGTAGAGGATCAGTACCTGACTGAGGTTGCACAGCTACAGTCAGAAAAGACGTCGAGGGAATAAGTCCCCACGTAATTGAGGAAGAAAGTCCTCAAGAATTTATTGGTGAGGTAAACGAGACCTCATCAGCCTAGGGAATAAGTCCCCAGCAGCCTGTGGAAAAGGGTTCCCAGGAAGAAACCGAGATATTAAATGTCTTGGTCAATGAAGGATCAAGCGTAGGCGCTTATACGCTTGATCTGGTTGTGTCTTCGAAATTAACTTCGGAGATAACTCAGTTGCTAACGCAGGAACCGTTTCGGTTCCTGCGTGATCTGCGTAGTGGCAAAGTCAAGCAGATCTGCATCCTCGTCACAGAGGATGAGTATGTAGCCGATATTCGGTCGGCAACAGTATTTGCTGAGAACGAACGGGTTCTCAGCAGGTCGTCGATGGACGGGAGTGTCCTAGAGAAGACTCGGATTGAACGATACACGTCTCAATCTTGGGAGTCGCTTCAGGCAAATCCTTTATGTAAGGATTTGATCGAATTCAAGGATATGTTCCCTGAATTTGTTGAAGAGTGAGGTTGCGGCTACGTGTGTAGGATGTATAGTTTACATGTTGTAGGGTTGTATTACAGTTATCTATAGGTAACCATTGCACGACGTGGCCAAGGCACAGATTGGCTCAGTCGTTTGGGAAGGGGGATTCGACGCTACTGAGTGTGGGTTCGAAATCTGCCGTGGTCAAGTTAATTGTGGCTGACTACCGCGACCTGGTGTTTGGGGTTCACCAGAGCCTTGACCTCCCCGAGGCTACGTCCCCCATACCACGCAATGACCTTTGTTCTGCATAGGCTATAGTAGAGTTTTTACTGCAGGTATCACAAGAAGTAATTACCCGTGGTGGAGACAGGGCACGAAATCGGTGGCTGAGAGTCACCGGCTTCTAATGACCATTCGTTTCGAGATTAAGAACTATTTGAATACAACTCACTTTTCGGTTTTGACCTAAGGCCGTAAGCCGTCTTCATCATTACAACAGCTCCATAACCTAGGTATAATTCAACAGAATCCGTGCCATGCGAGTTGCCTAAGGACAAAGGCACTCGACACGAGCTCGAGCTCAAACCGGGCTCGAAGTACTGTGTCATGAAGCAGTGGCCACTGCCTCGTGAACAAGTACTTGCGATCGACAAATTCTTTGCAGATCGCTTAGCTGCGGGTTATGTGAGGGAGTCAACTTCACCTCAAAACTCTCCGACCTTCTGTGTGTGTACGGCCACAGGAGGATGGCGAATAGTGCACGCATTCAACAAGTTGAATGCTGCAACGGTACCGGCTCAGACACCGATACCGAGGAAGGACGTAATCATAGATGGTATGTCAAAAAGTACCAACTTCTCGTCCATGGATCTGATGGATGGCTTCTATCAGATCCTCATGCGTGAGCGGGACATCCCGTACATAGCAGTGAGCACCCCCAGCGGTATGCTGTGGAAGTGGCTAGTGATGCTACAGGGGCTGAGTAACGCCCCTGCAACGTTCAACAGATGTGTAACCATTCTGTTGAGACTGGTGCGAGATTTCGCACCGAGTTACTTTGACGATGTATTCGTCAATAGCCGGGCTATGGGCCGAAAGGCGGACACAGAGGTTCATAGAACTCACGTTCGTCAGGTTCTTACACTTATTCGCAAGCATAAGTTACGCCAACCTCAAGAAGTGTATATTTGCTGCAAGCGAAATACCACTTCTTGAGTTCATCGTGGGTAAACACGGCACACGCCCTGATCCCGAAATATCAAGGCGATCACCGACTGGCCCGTGCCAGTCGATGTCAAGGGACTAAGGAAGTTCCTTGGGCCAGCGGCGTACCTGCACAAGTACTCGCGCAACTACGCCGAAATGACTGTGCATCTTTCTTGTTTACTCAAGAAAGATGTGAAGTGGTCACGGAACGCTGACTGTCAGCGTTCCCTTGATGGTAACAAGCAGAGCTTGATGCAATCGCCCATTCTGGCGATTGCAGATCAGGACAGACCATTCCACGTGGTCTGTGACGCCACCGATTTTGCGATCGGCTGTGCGTTGATGCAATTTGATACAGATGGAGCAGAGCGCGTCATCTGCTACCAATCGCGTCAGCTGCAACAGCTGAGCGTAATTATCCAGTGCATGACAAGGAACTCCTTGCCATGAAATACGCACTGGCTAAGTTTCGTGTCTATCTCTTGGGAGATAGACCGTTCGTTGTCTATACGGACCATGCATCACTACGCAAGTCCGTAAACAGTCCACACCTCTCGCAAAGAATGGCGAGGTGGCTGTCTTTCTTCGCGGAGTACAACTTCTCCGTCGATTATGAACCAGGACGACTAAATATCGTCGCTGATGCACTTTAGCGCCGACCCGATTTCGATCCGGGCGCGCAATCCAACAGTGAGGAAAAGCCCACTGTTGCGATACTTACAGTCAGCGTCCCGTCGTCAACGTTACTTGACGACGTAAGTAAGGCCTACGCAGAAAATAAGGATCTTCTGCGCTTGATGGATTATCTGGTGAATCCAACTCGTAAATCGTTAAAAGGTTTATCGGCTTTGTACCGTTCCTCATCAGATCGGTACACAACACGCAATGGGTTACTGTACTATACAGCCGTTGCCGGAGACATGCCTCGTGTCATCGTACCCGCTCATAACAATTTGTGCTTGCGCATATTGTATGGGTACCATAATGCACCACCTAGTGGGCTTCGTGGGTGTGCGAAGACTCATCTCATGGTAGGTCACGACTTTTCCTGGCCCCGCCAGTATCAGTTTGTGCGCACGTACATTCGTGCTTGCGAAGTGTGCCAACGAGTGAATCCCAGTCCTTCATCCCGTCCGCCACTACAGCCTCTCCCTGTCCCGGCGGAGTGCTGGCAGTCCGTTTCCATGGACTTCGTCTTCGGTTTCCCCGACGATGACCACAAGAGTAATGGTATTCTTGTGTTCGTAGACCGGTTCAGCAAAATGGTGCATCTTGCTGCTTTACCCGAGTCGATTACGGCACTGGACTGTGCTCGTGTCTTTATCGACACGATATTTCGACTCCACGGAATACCCCGAGAATTCGTCCGACCGTGACCCTCGGTCACGGCGGAGTTTTGGCAATCTGTGTTCCGATCACTCGGAACGCTATTGAAGATGTCAACATCTGACAATCCCGAAACAGATGGTCAGACGAAACGTGCAAACCGTTTCCTCGAAGAGATACTTCGAGGATACGTCCACTCGTTCTCGAGTTGGAGCGAATTCCTCCCCATGGTGAAATTCGCCATCAACAATTCGGTGCATGCGTCAATTCAGCACACACCGTTCTTCGTGAATGGTTTACACCATCTACGTCTGCCCACCCTCTTAGAGTGTGACTCTTGAATAAGGGGGGGGGGTAGGCTCGCTCGAGCAAAAACCGTTCTGGCTCTTGCTCATCACGTGTCGACACTAACGTCGTCACGTATGATGCTGATGTCGATCAGGTCGATATAGAAGATGACGGTCATCTCAATAATAGCGATGACGCTATTAGTGAGTCAGATGATGACGACGATGTTGGTATCTTCAGCATCGCCAATGACTATTCCAGTGAAGGTGATGTGAGATGTTCTTCGTCAGTAAGGACCGTCGGCCATTCGTACCAAGAAGTAGGAAGACGCTGCGGGCGTAGATCGACTAAATGCCGACAAGTATGCGCCAGCTGAA
Source organism: Hyaloperonospora arabidopsidis Emoy2 (assembly GCA_000173235.2). Lineage (NCBI taxonomy): Eukaryota > Oomycota > Peronosporomycetes > Peronosporales > Peronosporaceae > Hyaloperonospora > Hyaloperonospora arabidopsidis. The sequence continues at coordinate 647,758 of JH598388.1, forward strand.
GCGCTTCAGTATAGATTTCATGACAGCTCAGTCACCTGTGAGGACATGATCCAACCATGAGGTATCACGTGCAACGCAGCGATACTTTGTCGTCGATTTGGAACTTAAGTACGCTGAGCACTACTTATTCGACGGTCGAAGTCTGGCGATGAATGATTATGTGTGGTAATTTGTGAGGCGTGCGTTCAAATCTGGCATCGGTTCTATATCGAGTGTCGCTGTCGCCTGTTGTCCATTCGTTACAGATGCTCCTTTTGATTCATGTGATTGGACGTGATTACAAGATTTGTTATTTAATGAGTTCAGAGAGAACGTAGCAAGTAAGAGCAAAAATAGATATGAGTGAAATATATTCGAACAAATGAAGAATTGGTCAAATTAAAATAAATCTTGATCACGATGTAGTTCGTATAATTTCCAATAATTTCATGAATTATTAACTTTCTTTATTTACGCTTAGATCATAATATCAAATTTGTGCTACTTCAATAAATTCTTAATTTGAGTTTAATCAGGCTCTCACATTTAATTGCAAATATATATGTATGCTGCCACGTAGATCTGAACTACTGACTTTACACTTTTTCGAGAAAAACCAACTTATGGTAAAGAGAATAAACTCTTTGACCTAAGCACATGTGTTATTTAGGAAATCCGTTACATTTAAAGTGAGCAATGTATGTGCTCTTAGACAATGTCTTACAGAAAGTGTTGACGTACCTATCGCTAAAAATAGACCAGGCGCAAAACATCGCTTTTTCTATAATCCATTTATGGAAGAGGCAATGAAAATCCGCACTTTTCTAGTCTACCACTAAGTACGACCATCAGACTTGGTCAAGTCCTTGTCACTAAAAAAAATTAAGCTCGCGATACACAGGTGTTTATAAAGCCATAAAAATGATGAAGAAGGAGCTGTCCAGGGCGGCAGCCAGTGGCGACCCGTTCTACGTCTTCAAAGAGTGCGTTTGTCTTTTTATCTGTGTCTATGTGCTTTCTCGCTCCGTATCCTGATGCTCTCTGCTATAGTGATTTAGAGACCAAAGTAGCGGCTGTGAATCAGAAACACGCCAAGTGGCGGGTCTTTCGTCAAAATGTGAACGGCGTTTCATCGACCAAAGAGCTAGTGAATTTGACACACCGTGTGGACTGCAATAATTGCGCTCATTCATTCCTATATTGCCTCACCGTTGTGAACTGCTGCTAAAATTGTTTGTTGCTGTGCTGTAGAGATTGAAGGAGCTGTGGCAACTGCGGAAAAGGCTGTCAAGTTCTTGGAGGAAACGATCGTTATGGTGGAAACTAATCGAGCCAAGTTTGAGCACATTGACGCGGTCAGAAGTAGAGAGAGAATGCAGTGATGCTGGTGTTGATTTTCTGACGTTCGTTTGTGGTTGCAGGCGGAGATTGCAAGTCGAAAAGCTTTTGTTGCTGCTACCAAAAAAGTAGAGAGTGGATTCGGGCTTTTCAGGCCAAGAAGCTGTTGATGAGAGATGGAAAAGAAGAACTGACGTACTGTTGCATGTAGGAGCTGGAAGGTGTTTCAGCCGATGTCTGCACTGATGCTGTGAAGGCTCAGAGCTGCAAAAAAGAACGCGAGGTGTGTTTGTAGTTCTCGACATTGTAAATATGTTATGCTGAGGCTTCTTTTAAAGTTGGGTGATTTCCAGTCGATTGTGCCCGTGGAATTGTCAACGTCTTCCAACCCACACCTGACTGACCAGGAAAGGAACGAGCGATTGCTGGAGCAGGAAAGGCGTCAGGTAAGATGGAGATCAATATACAATGTGTGGGTTAGTGTGACTGTGCCTAACACGCGGCTTGGCTGCTTTGACGAATGGCACTATGTAGCAAATCATACAGCAGCAAGATACAAATTTGGCAGGGCTTCAGACTGACATCACGCGCTTGCACGGAGTGACAGTAGAGATTTCCAATGAGGTTAAACAACAGAACAAGTATGTATGGCTGGGGTGCACCCCGTTCAATAATTGTGAACTTCTGTCTTACCATGCTGCGATCTTGCTCGCAGAATGCTGGACGATGTGACTGACGATGTGGACGAAGCACAAGGGCGCATGAACTTTGTCATGGGGCGGCTGAGTAATCTCCTCAACACAAAAGGTGAGTAAGCGTGTTGTGAGAGTCAACATGATGCTGCATTCTAACTCGCTTTTCATTTAATTGCTTTAGACAAGTGTCAACTCGGACTCATTCTTTTTCTGGTGGCCGTGCTCGTGGCAATGGTTTTTCTGGTCGTGTACACATAACACAGCAGCATGTGTGCGTTGATATACTCTTACGACATCCAGTCACCATATTATTATGCCTGATGCCTTAGACAAAGTAACAGGCAGCCTGTGCCGTTGTCCCATCATAATGTACTGTAGCTTGAAAACTGATTCGAAATACGCGCGCCGACATGGCCATCGCGTGTTGTATGTTGCTCTAGTTATCCATGCAGTGTATATTCTATGGAGGCAGGTCCGGCTCAAGTGCAGTACCCGATACCGCAAATGTCGTCCAGCGCGTCTAATAGCTGCAGGCGTCTTCCTGCTTGGGGCGTACACAGCTCGTCGTGCCGGTACTTCTATTCATGCGGGTCTTGTCTGCTGCGTCTTGCACCGTCACGTCCATTGCAAAGAGCGGACTGAAGTGATGCCGCGGCTGGGAGGCCACAAGCGACGCAAGCGCCGCCGCAGCTGCATGCGACGAGGCAGGAACAGCAAGCTGCTGCTTCAAAGCGCGTGGTGAGGACGTGCCAGCTAACATTGTGGCCGTGAGTTGCTGCTGTTGTAACAGGCGCTGCTCCTTCTTCTTCCGATCGAGTTTGCGCTGATTGGCATTGGCTCGAAGGCGATGGTAGTTGCACAAGTTGTGGTAGTCGCCACACGACTTGAGCGCTCGCACATTGAGACACTTGCCCGTGCGGTACTTGCACTTGAGCTCCAAGGCCATGACCGACTCGACAAAGACGTCGTCCGATACCAGCTCTTCTTTCGGGAGCTGGAACACAGTCCGGAAGCTCGGGAGCTTGGCGCTGTCCACGTCTATCTCTGACCCGTGAACGTCTTCAGCCTCTTGCGTCTCCTCGTCCTTCATCCCGTGCTGTAACTTGCGCTTCTTCTTGAGCGTCACGAGCAGCGACTTCATCGAGATGGTGCCGTCCAGGAGCTCAGCCGAGGCGTCGGCAAGGGTCACTTTGGCTTGCTGTGTCGCAGTAGCGAATTGCGTGGGATTGCTCAGATTGACGAGCGCAATCGCCTCTTGCTCGAGCGAGCGCGGGATGTCGTCGTCCATCATCCGATGGGTGTGGGTGGGGGTCTGTATGATGATGATACGTGGGACTCACTCGTCTGGCTACCTATCGCTCGGTTGAGAGGCACCGTGCGATTGTTACTGTCGTTCGTTGTGATCTGAGTCAGGAGCGAGGTTTCGAGGTTGTTTTAGTGGTGGACACGAACCTCTCACCCGGTTTTGCACAGCTTTGGACAAGCCGCGCAGCAACTGAGAGAGCGGCTGAGGGCGCCCGACACGATGACTTTATCATGCTGAAGTATTGTATGTGTCACGTAGACTAAGTGTAGTGGTATATGCGCGGCATCTCTAGGGAAACCGGTAGAAGATGGGGGTCGAGTGTGATATTTAAGCACCTGGTTATAGAGCGCTCTGAACTTGAGTAGACGCCGAGCTGTACCCACTTCAACTATGCCGGGCGTACGACAAAATCTGATGCGACGGTCGAAGCATCGGCTGTAAGTGATAGGTAAGTTTCTGCGCCAGCATTTGGAAGAGTGGTGTGAGACAGCACTTGACGCGTCACCGATGATGTGGTTCGGTCAAGGGCTCACTTATCGTTTGCTGTCGATCTCAATACTTGTTTTACATTCATTGCCTCTCTCTCTCCATCGATTTGATTCGGCTCTTGTTCCACCCCCTACAACGCGAGCAATCAATCGTAAAGCTTTTGTTTCGCATCGAGTGAGCATCGATTGCATCTATTCTTGGTGAGCAGTAGCTGTATAGAAGAGCATACTGTATATGCGTCGACTGTCCTGATAGATTTATTTAAATTTTTGTAACTTATATTTAAGCAAGTTCCTTAGACAAATGTACGGTATCTTGCCCGAGTGGTCTAAGGGGGCGGACTTAAGATCCGCTAGACATTTCAGTCTGCGTGGGTTCAAACCCCACAGATACCAAGTTCTTTTAGTTGAAATGCAGTCACCATGGAGGAGATGTGGAAGTGAACACGGCACATTCGCGCGACAATTGTCAGTTTAGGCTATGGGATTAACCGGAACGACGCGGTCAATCAGAATGCCACGAAAGACATCACAAGCACCACGACCAGAGTTTTTGGACTACATGCATCTGCCAACTTCGCGCGATCGCGATACGAGGGCATCGAAAGTGTATTTGGCTATTAGAGCTGCCATGCTGTATGCATGCATTGAGTCACTCGAGCACGAACCAAGAGGATCATCAGGCATTACTGGGGTCAGCCCGGATACTCCGGCGTTGACATCATGACCCAGTCTACCAGTGAGTGATCTTGCACATAATTAATCCCATGTAAAAAGCCCATCTGAAAAAAGCGATTAAGATGCAGGCGGTACACTGTCTTTGATTAGCCGCTACCGCTTTTCCGATAACAGTTGAAGTTGTTTAGCACGTCTTGCATTTTGCAATCCAGCATGAACATTACGGGCGCTGTGGCTGGATGGAATGCAAGTGTCGGAGTTACAATGAACTATGTGACATCAAGTTTGACACGATTCGGCATACTCGAAGCAAATAAATTATGTGTAGTGGAGGATATGCGATCATACTAGCGTTCAATCAATTAAACAGCGCTGCTCGTGTCGTAGTCTCGCTCAAAATCCAATCGCCCAGCACCATGAACTGGTTATGATGTTATGGTTGGTGTCATAGCACAGCAATTAACCTTTTACCTCCCGTCTATCCTACGCCAAGGAAGAATCGCATCGAACTTACGATGCCTTACCCGTATTTAATGCATCGTCTGATCTACTTCTACTGTGCGTAAGCAAATTTGGAGCTACAAAGTGAAATGTGGCGCAAAACTCGAATGCTCGAGCGTCGTCGCGCAGGCCGGACCTTCACGTTGAAGGATCCCACTAACATAGTCAACCTGGTCACACACAAGGGCGAAGACAGATCATAGAGCATTCTAAAGCGGCATCAGTCGTAGGCACCGCGTAGCCAATTCACCTGTCGTCGGCTGTGCTGTGTACTATATAGCATTCATTCATGTGCTGCAGCCATTCCAAGCATGTGTTGCATCGACAGATGCAAGATGAGACAAATGATATCGTCCATATGTTTTCATAGCATGTACTGTGCGCAATACCGGAGCCGACTACCACAATCCACGAGTTCTTCCTGCTCATATATTCATCAATTTGTCTCGGCCACCCCTACTGACATCCTCTTCGCTCAGACCATACGCATTGACACCGTCCGCTCCTTCCTCAATCCACCTCTTCAATTTTCGGGCCCTCTTTGTCCTTTGCACCGAAAGACGCACCTGGACCACTCGCACCAGTAGCACCTCCACCCATTCCAGCACCTGCTTCCGCAGCGTATATCTTTTGCATAATGGGGTTCGCCACTCCTTCAAGCTCCTTCTGCTTCGCGTCAATCTCTTCCTTCTCAGCCGAATGGTTCGCGTCAAGCCATTGCAGAATCTCCGCAACCTTATCCTCAACAATTTTCTTGTCGTCGGTGCTAAGTTTCACTGCAATCTTTTCATCGCTCACTGAGGTGCGCACTGAAAACGCATAATTCTCCAGTCCATTTTTCGATTCGACGCGTAGCTTGTTGCGTTCATCTTGGTCCTTGTACGTCTCCGCATCGTTCACCATGCGATCAATCTCGGCCTGTGATAGCCGACCTTTATCATTTGTAATCGTGATCTTGTTCTCTTTCCCCGTCGACTTCTCGACGGCTGACACGTTTAGAATGCCATTCACATCCACGTCAAATGTGACGTCAATCTGAGGCACACCACGCGGCATAGGCGGAATGCCGTCCAAGCTAAACTTGCCTAGAAGATGGTTATCGCGTGTCATCGCCCGCTCACCTTCAAACACCTGGATCAGTACACCAGGCTGATTATCGGCATACGTCGAGAATGACTGCGACTTCTTTGCAGGGACCGTAGTGTTGCGTGGAATGAGCTTGGTCATGACTCCGCCTGCCGTCTCCAATCCAAGCGACAAAGGTGCTACATCCAACAGCAGAAGATCCTGCAGCTTGGAAGAGGCCCCACCGCCACTCAGAATTGCAGCTTGGACGGTCGCTCCATACGCCACAGCTTCGTCCGGATTAATCGACTTAAATAATTCCTTTCCGTTAAAGAAATCGATCAGCAACTGTTGCACCTTTGGGATGCGAGTGGAGCCACCGACCAGGACGATCTCATGCACTTCGCCTTTCGACAGCTTCGAGTCGCGCAAAACTTGGGCGACTGGCTCCATTGTCTTGCGAAAGAAATCGGCGCATAGATCCTCAAATCTCGCTCGCGTAATGGTCGTGTTGAAATCGATGCCGTCAAGAAGCGAATCAATCTCAATGTACGCTTGCGCAGAAGTGGACAAGGTCCGCTTGGCTCGCTCGCATGCCGTACGCAGTCGACGCAGGGCACGTTGGTTCAACGTCATATCTTTGCGATGCTTACGCTTGAACTCGGAGACAAAATGATCCACAAGGCGGTTGTCAAAGTCTTCACCGCCCAAATGCGTGTCACCGGCAGTGGCTTTCACCTCAAAGATGCCGTCCTCAATGCTCAACAGCGACACGTCAAACGTGCCGCCGCCCAGATCGAAGATTAGCACATTGTGTTCGCCGCCCTTCTTGTCCAGGCCGTAGGCGATCGCGGCAGCCGTTGGCTCGTTGATAATACGCAGCACGTTCAAACCAGCAATGGCTCCAGCATCTTTGGTCGCCTGACGTTGCGAGTCGTTGAAGTATGCAGGGACCGTCACCACTGCATTCCTCACTTGCTTGCCAATATAAGCTTCCGCAATCTCACGCATCTTGATCAGCACCATGGACGAGATCTCCTCAGGCTGGAACCTTTTGGTCTCACCTTTAAACTGCACTTCCACCTGAGGTTTGTCCGCCGAATCTCGAGTCACCTTGAACGGCCAGTGTTTAATGTCCGACTGCACTTCTGGATCAGAAAACTTGCGTCCGATCAAACGCTTGGCATCGAACACCGTGTTGTGTGCGTTCATAGCAACTTGGTTCTTCGCTGCATCACCAATCAGACGCTCTGACTCCGTAAACGCCACATACGATGGCGTCGTGCGGTTTCCTTGGTCGTTCGCAATAATCTCCACGCGGTCGTTCTGCCACACGCCGACGCACGAGTACGTCGTGCCCAAATCGATGCCCACACTCTGCCCCGTTACTGACTCAGTCATAGCTTTTGAACCTTTGTGGAATGGTTGTCAAAATTCAAAGTGCCAGGCTACCCCAAGCCAGCGGTTAGATATTTACACACTCGTCCCAACTTGCAGCCATCGTGAAGAAGGTGCGAACGTGTGATCTTGCACACGTATTTCCAACTGCCACACTGGTGTCAAACCGAAATCGTTCGACAGCGCCAGTGTGCTAACGGTCGGATCCACAGTACGACTGGTCCCAGTCTTTTTTTCTGCGGCTCCCTAAGAATTACAGGGGCCGAATGCCTTTCAATTGCAGATGCCTATATAGTGTCCGCGGAAATGATAGGACAAATAAAAAATTTCGCTCATCGTTTTTAGGGAATTGATATATTCACACCCCTTTTCCTTAAATTTACATCCTTGCAAACCTTATATTCGCACCACTATAAGTAACTATACGAAGTATAGTAGGATAATATATGACAATGTACATATATCAAAAAGATGACGCTTGTATTTTACGTCTCTTGATTCCCTAGAGATTATATGAGTAGAAAATGTAGTAGAAACTCGACGCCATACGAAAATGGAAACTCGACATCATACTAAACTCGACATCATACTAATATGACGTCGAGTTTCTATTACATTTCTACTCTTATAATTTCTTGGTAATCAAGAGAACGTAAAATACAAGCATCATCTTTTTATATGTATACATTGTCAAATTTAGCATTTATTGACATTATTCGATCTTTCTGCCAAGGCATACCCATCAAGGCACATAGAGATGCTTGTAAAGATGATTTGGTTGCCCCAGCGACGATCACATGTATATCCTTAGTTTACTGGGGGCTCGTGACTTCAATTCCCGATGAAGGTGAGTTTTTTGGTAGTAAATCGATTGCTCAAAAGCCTCGTCAAGAGGTTTTACTATTCCACCAAACGTCAAGATTGCTTTAGAGCGATCTTATACTTTTAAGTTTTTGCCAAGACCATGCTTCAAGATGTCACTACTCAATGGAATTCGACTGTATTGATGTTGATGGGTTTGCTCAGTCTTCGCATTTCCGTTACCACCACGCTTAAGGAGAGCCCTACTTGCATATATATATACGTACGCCCTCAGCGGCATCGATTAATGTAACGGGGCATCTGTAGCTTGTACTGTCACAGTACAAGCTGCTTACACTGAACACAGCGTAAGGTGGTGTCTCGAGACTTCACGTACACGCGTCGTGCAGAGGAAGGCTTCAACACGAGATAAAGGGTAAAAGTAGAACTGTATTTAGTATAGTCAATCTCCTATTAATAAATCATGTTTAGTCTTTATTTAACTATATCTAAACACAAACATGTATTGTAGCTATCTGCTCACCACTCATTGCATTCTTCTGTCGTGGCTCGGCTTTATTGGTTGATATCATTAATCCATATTAACCAATGAGCAGTATATTACTTCTGCGACACAATATTGCTTATTTAGCCAATATTGTGAGAATATTATGTTTGTCCTAACAGAATATTCATGTTTAATATTTACCTTGCGTAAACTATCATGTAACGGAGGCACTCCGTTACATCACCCCCCTTAACCATCAGTCACATTAGTGACTAATTGATGACTGAGTGACTCCTATGAGTGACTCTGGGAAAGGGAAGCACTTGTTGGTCAATTCCAACCATTCCTTCGTTCTCCCGCATGGTTAACAAGTCCGTGCGGTGGGCATTCAAAGCTGCTGGAAACGAAGCTATGAGATTAAGATCCGCTGCGGCGGATGAGGCGAAGGCCGTGAACGCATCAGGCGACAAACTGCCTGCTGCTTCTTCTGGTGTAGGCTCATGCGGTGATGTACCGCGTGGCCTCGAAAATTACGACCTCGAGCTCATATACTCTGGCGAGTCGGATGGCGACACAGACTCGACGAAGGCTTCTGCGAAGGCAGAGCCAAAAGCGGCAACGCAGTGCCGAGCAAGTCGGTCTCGTAAAGCGCCATAAGCCTCGCTGAGCGTCGTAACATCTTCGGACCGTCCGACGAGTCGGACGCTCCGTCTCCAAGGCGGAGTCGTTCGCTTGAAAGCAATCAAGGCGGTGGCAAGAGCCAGTCGAACTATGATGACGGTAACGCAGTAATGCGTCACAATCAAGACGAGCGTGCTGGACGTGGTGTCGGTACTACTGTTGACACCACGCAGGAAGTCAGAGATCACGACGTGCTGCGCGTTACTCCGGAGAAGAAGGCGTGGCTGCCTCCTCAGAGAGTGATGGATCGCTTGTCCGAAACGGTAAGCGACCGTTATCGAATAAGGCTTTTCGATTCATCAAGGCTTCATCGTTTTGAATCTAGTGCGAGTGACTTTCGCACTAAGCATGACTTCTACATCGATGTATTCTTCAAACATCGATGGTACAGCGGGAACCATAAACGTGATGGTGCCTCGCTGATCCAGGCGTGGAACGCATTCATCCACAACGTTGGGGAGATTGGACGTGATGTCTGGCTTGACGGGCTGACCCTATCTCGTAATAGATTCGAGAAGTGGACTTCTACCGGTGCACGTTACAAACGAGAGAGGCCGGGTTACCATGCCTCTCCTGGGGTGATGCGTGCCAATGTTGTGTGAACAACTTGACACGAGCTCCGAAAAAAGTTTATTCAATGACCGATCCCTGGTAGAGGGCTCGCGTCTTGTCGGAGATTTACGAGAAAATAGCTAATTTGCAATCCCTCTACAAACGCGCTGGGCGTTTGTTCTCCGATAGGCCTTCTTCTGCATCGGATGTGCCTTGTCATACTGCTCAACGAGTCCCAACAAGTCCACAATCAGTTGCGAACGAGGTCCCCAACTGTCCGCCGAGGGCGGATAGCCGCGCCACCGGACGAGGTAACTCGTCCAACATTTTTTTAAATCGCGGTGGTTCAACATTCTTTCCACGAGGAAGCGAACACCGCGAGTATCAACCAATGGTTGAGGTGGAGGAGGTAACACATCCTCCGATGGATTCGCGGGGCCAATCTGATGCTGTGAGTCAGCTCGACCGCGTAACGTGTGAGTTGTGCGAGGACCTCGAACACGAGAGAGGCAGGCGTCTGGATTTGCTTGGCAATGTGAACCGTCTGAGCTCAGATCGGGAGAAGGATAGGGCAGAGTATGTCTGTTCCCAGATGGAGAACGAACGCGAACAGCGTTCTCTTCGCGACGAGCTGATGGAAGCTCGTCAGGATATTTCTTGGTTTCGCGGGGAGATATCCGAACTTCAGACGCGGGCTGAGATCCATCATCGTGAGCACAAGTATCTGTTGGAGATGCCTGAGCGAAAGGGGTGTCTTTACCGGAAGAAGCCCCTTACTGATAGTACGGACTAAGGTAAGCAAAGTAGAAGGTAGGATGCGTGCGCATCTTACGTGGCAGTTTAATCGTATATGCATTGCCTAGGCGGCGCAGCACACGAAATGGACCGATGAACTTGGGTAGTAACTTGTCACTACCCACGTTAATCACTATGTGTCAAGGTAGGTTTACCGTATATAGTGGGACTAAGTCTCCTTCATTAAATATAAGAACATTTGCCCTCCCATTCTTGTCAACGTTTCGTTTTTGTCGATCTACCGCCTCTGCGATAGAGTCTTGTACGAAACGGACAACCATTTCGCGAGCCAGTATGAACTCATCTGCTGACTCGCTGTCTTTAGCTGCAGTGCTCTTGGAGCGTACTGTAGCAAGATCACTTGTCGCCTCGGTGAGTGTGTCTTTAGACGCACTAGGTGTGATGCTGATTTGATCAGTATCGTGGCCAGTAAGACCATCTTTGCTCTTACTTTCCTCTTCTTCACCAAAGTCGATGCGATCGACATCGGCGTCGAACGTGGTGACCACATTATCAGCACGTGACGAGTGAGAGCTGGATTGACGGTCGCTCGAATGTGCCCCCCCCTTAAAAGAGAGTCACAATCTAAAAAGGTGGGAAGATGTGGATGGCGCAAGCCATTCACGAAGAACGGCGTGTGCGTCGTCGACGCATGGACTGAATTGTTGTTGGCGAACTCCAACATAGGCAAGAGTTTGCTCCAATTCGTAATAGAATGGACGTACCCTCGAAGGATCTCCTCGAGGACACGATTGGCGCGTTATGTCTGACCATCTGTTTCAGGATGGTCAGACATGGACATCATTAAGCGCGTTCCGATTGTTTTGAACACGGGACGCCAGAACTCAGCTGTGAACCGCGGGTCTAGATCGGACACGAGTTCGCAAGGCAACCCATGAAGGCGAAAGACCGTGTCGATAAAGACACGAGCACAAGCCGATGCGTTGATTGATTCAGGTACAGCAACCAGATGTACCATCTTGCTGAAATCGTCAACGAACACAAGAATATCAGTATTTTTGTGAGAGTCTGCGGGGAATCCAAAGACAAAGTCCATTGAGACCGATTCCCAGCAGTCGGCCGGGACAGGCAGAGGCTACAACGGTGCTCGAAGGGAAGGACTAGATTCACCCGTTGACAGACCTCACAGGCCCGAACGTACTTGCGCATGAACTGATACTGGAGGTGCCAGTAAAAGTCGTGGCTCACTGTGAGATATGTTTTCTCACGACCACGATGTCCACCAACAGGTGCGTCGTGGTACATGATACGTAATCGCAGGTCACCGTGACCTGGTACGACGACACGAGGTGTGTCGCCGGCAACAGCCGAATAGTGGAGTAAGCCGTTGCGAACTGTATATCTATCCGTAGAGGGTCGATATACTGACGATAACTGTTTAAGGCTCTTCCAGGATGGTTGCGAGAGATGATGCATCAATCGCACCATTCCCGAATCATACGCCTTTCGTATTTCTTCCAATAAGGTTGACGACGGGACACTCGAAGTCAGTACCGCGACAGTGGTAGGACCAGTGTCGGGTGGCGCAGCTGGCTCAAATTTGGGCCGGCGCGAGAGTGCGTCAGCGACGACGTTAAGTCGTCCTGGTTTATACTTGACGTAGAAGTTATACTCCGCAAAGAATGACAGCCACCTCTCCATCCGCTGCAAGAGGTGTGGACTGTTTACGTCCGTGCGTGAAGATGCATGGTCCGTATAAACGATGAAGGGTCTATCACCTAGCAGATAGACTCTGAACTTAGCCAGCGCATACTTCATTGCAAGGAGTTCCTTGTCATGGACGGAGTAGTTGCGTTCAGCTGGTTGGTTGCAGCTGGCGTGACTAGTAACAGACCACACGCTCCGCATCGTCTGCATCGTACTGCATCAATGTACAGCCGATTGCTAAGTCGCTGGCATCACAGACCACCTGGAATGGCCTGTCTCGGGCTGCAATTGCCAAAACTGGCGATTGTATCAAGCTTCGCTTGATACCTTCGAAAGAGCGCTGGCAGTCGGCACTCCATTCCCACTCCTCGTTCTTTTTTAACAAACGAGAGAGATGAACAGTCATCTCGGCGTAAGTTCGTGAATATTTGTGCAAATACACCGCTAGACCAAGGAAATTTCGAAGTCCTTTTATGTCGGTAGGCACCTGCCAGTCGATTATCGCCTTGATCTTTTCTAGATCGAGCCGGACGGCATGCTTGCCCACAATGCAACGAAGAAGTGGTATTTATCTAGCAGCAAATATACACTTCTTGAGGTTGGCGTACAACTTATGTTCGCGCATTTGTGTAAAAACGTTCCGGACGTGGAGTCGGTGCACTTCCACATCCGTCTGTCCATCCATAGCCTACTATGGACGAACAAATTATTGAAGTAACAGGGCGCGAACTCACTTACGGATCTTAATATATTCGTTACACATCTGTTTAATGTGGTAGGGGCATTACTCAGCCCTTGTGGTATTACTAACCACTCCCAAGCATACCGCTTGGGGTGCTCACTGCTGTGTAAGGAATGTCCTTTTCGCGCATAAGGATCTGATAGAACCCATCCATCATATCCATGGATGAAAAGATGGTACGCTTAGCCATACCATCTATGATGACATCTTTACTTGGTATTGGTGTTTGAGCCGGTACAGTGGAAGCGTTCAACTTGTTGAAGGCGTGTACTATCCGCCACCCTCCTGTGGCCTTTCGCACACAGAAGGTCGGAGAGATATGTAGAGAGGTGGACTCCCTCACATGGCCGACTGCTAAGCGATCTGCAAAGAATTTGTCGATCGCTAGTACTTGTTCACGAGGCAGTGGCCATTGCTTCATGACACAGCACTTCGAACCCGGTTTCAGGTCGATTTCTTGACGATTACCTTTGCCTTAGGTAACTCGCACGGCACTGCTTCTGGTAATACATACCTGAATTCTTTCAAATCATCGTAGAGAGGATTTGTTTTGAGCGATTTTCACGATTGGGATATATATCACTTAATTCGAGTCTTTTAATCAAGAACACTCTCGTCCATTGATGAGCTACTGAGAACTCGTTCTTCTTCGGCAAAGACCATTGCCGATAGGATATCACTGAGGTACTCATCTTCCGCGACTAGTACGCAGATCTGCTTGACTTTGCCACTACGAAAATCACAAAAGAATCTATTTTGTTCCAGCGGGGGTAACTGAGTGACCTCCGAAGTTAATTCGGAGGATCGATCGGATCAAGTGCATAACTACCTATGGTTGATCCGTCATTAGCCAGGGCATGTCTCTGTTATTACATAGGAACTTATTTCCTCAACTCTAGCCTCTTGGTCCATTTCATCACCATATTGACAATTATTGTTAATCGGTTGATTATTATCTGGGTGTTGTCCACTAATGGACAATTATGCCTCGCTCCGGTCAACTTATTCGAGTGGTGGGACTTTGGCGCTTTCTGTGTTGTTATGCTGTCGCCGGGAACTTGCTCCACAATGTGATGGCTAGTCACATTGTGATCTTGTGCAGTCTTACTAATGACCGAACCGCACGTGAGGCCATCGCACTCACTCTAGTACACACACACACATGTTGGTGGACGCTCAAAGGCGTTCATAAGATGTCCGTCTGATGAACAAGCGGTAGGCATATCGACTGTTCGTTGATGTCAGCTGACTTGTGAATCATACCTACTAAGCCACGGTAAACCGAGGATGACATAAAATTGTCATCCAAGTCCAGTACGATGAATTCATCATTGTATTGGACCTCTTTCAGCGTAAAGGTAATCTTCATTACACTTTTCTTCGCTGTTACGGATGCACCTGTCTTGAGACGTACCGTCATCCTCGTTGGAGGTATCTCTTGCTCAGTAAACTTGAGCTTCCTTCGTTAGCGACTGGCGTGGTACAAAGTTGTTCGACTCCCCACAATCGATTACGGCTCGTAATGATATACCCTTTGTCACTTCGAGCTTTAAGGTAATGAAGGAAACCTCGTTACTAGATACAGTACCACACAATGATTACGTGTTAAGAGTAATTCTCTTCAAGAGGCCTACAAATTCACTTGACGCTGCTGGATCAGTAGGGTGATCCGCACCTATTGACCCTGGCCGTTTTTTGGTCGTCCGCTACGGTGTTGCGTTTTCGCAACAGCGTCGGACCCACGCCTCGGACCCTTCTTGGCCGCTTGACGGCTACTGTTTCCTGCGGTACGTGGTACCGCGCTCGGGGCACTGCATTCGTATGCATAACGCCCTGGCTTTTGACGCCTATTGCAGGTCTGCAATTTTTTATAATTTGGTAACGCGAGAGCTTTCAATTTCAGCGTAACAGAGGTCCATCTGTTCAGGGCCTCCGCTTTTCTGTCCTCTCGGGGGACGATAGGAGTTTGCACTCACGTGATCTTGTTTCACGCTGAAATCTCCTTGTTCCGCATTTAGGATTGCCTCTTACACGATATCAAATTCCAACCGGAAGAGATAGGTCCTGACTGGAACGTCTGTGAGACCCTGCATGAACAACGTGATCAACGTTTGTTCATTCGGCGGATTGGACGTGATGCAACTCGTAAGATGACGTATGTACTGAATGTGCGAGTGTACATCATGTTTGCCTTGTTTGAGTTTCAGGAGTTCAGAGCGAGCCCTGAACTCAGATCGCGGCAGTTCGAATGTTTGCCTTAGCAGGGACTTGAAGACTTCTAACGACCCAAAGACAAATGGGTCGTGAAGTTTGAGGCCCAAGGTAAGTCTTCGCACGCCCTGCCAAGTTCATTGAGAAAATGCGACCTGCATTTGCTCATCGACGATGTGAAGAGCCCTTATGGCGTCATCTAGCTCAACAAACCATCTCAGCAGAGAATCTTCTTCAGATGTTTTGGAGATGCCAATCTTCAGTGATTCGGGTTGACGTGAGTGTGTCGACCCTGTAGCAGCAGCCTGTTGCTGCCTCAACATCTCGAACAGTTGAGCACTCTGTTCTCTCAAAACGGTTCTGCCTGTTGAGACCCTTGTTGGTGAAGCAAGGCTACCTTTCTTCGTTCAGCGTAAAGTTCATTCTGAATGAGCTTGGCGATGGTGGCGTGTTGGCAGTCAGGACCTAGAGCGGATAGCATTGCGCCTACGGCTTCTTGCCCTATCATCAAACTCAAGCGTTTGAAAGCATCCCATTCGATTTGAGTCAAATGGGATTAGCTCTCGTGCGTTGGATGGAAGTCTTCCGCTTCATCATTAAACATGTTCATAGTCTTTGGACGGACTACAAAGGTCTACCAGGTGTTACGGGGCACCGATCGCTTGTACTGTCACAGTACAAGCTGCTTACACTGAACACAGCGTAAGGTGGTGTCTCGAGACTTCACGTACACGCGTCGTGCAGAGGAAGGCTTCAACACGAGATAAAGGGTAAAAGTAGAACTGTATTTAGTATAGTCAATCTCCTATTAATAAATCATATTTAGTCTTTATTTAACTATATCTAAACACAAACATGTATTGTAGCTATCTGCTCACCACTCATTGCATTCTTCTGTCGTGGCTCGGCTTTATTGGTTGATATCATTAATCCATATTAACCAATGAGCAGTATATTACTTCTGCGACACAATATTGCTTATTTAGCCAATATTGTGAGAATATTATGTTTGTCCTAACAGAATATTCATGTTTAATATTTACCTTGCGTAAACTATCATGTAACGGAGGTACCCCGTTACAATTAGGATCTAGTGGAATAGGCATTCATCCTCTAAACTTGTTTTAGCAGGTAAGCATTGATCGCGCTGCGGACTATCACTATTATTCTCATTATTCGGTACCCTCAGCGCATCTGGAGGCGCTCATGCGTGTGCAGATCTGGTCGCTTCAAAATATATGTAGGGGCAAATGTTCAATGATCTCGTCCCGCAGTATCCTGTGTCCCATCCCGTCCTGCGTGGGATGGGACGCGGGATAGGCTAATCCCGCCCCATCCTACGCGGAACAGAGCCCTAGCTATTGCTAAACCAGTTCTTACAGCGTATTACTCATACTGACTCCTTATGTAGATCAGTTATAAGGTACTATATTTAAATTCCTTACCCTGATTTTGCACCTTTTTTTCTATCGAGGTTTGAATTTCGCTAAAGGAAACGCACCTAACTGGGCGATGTGAAATGATCGTAATTGAGGTTATCATACAAGTATAGGACTTATCCTGGAGTGTATGATTTCTCGTCCACGTGATCGTACGAGGTACCTGTGAACAGTGAAATAGTGCTATTATCGAGGTCGTTTCATCCAGTCTACCAAATAGCAGCACGTACAGATATACCACATTTTACTACGATCTAACGCTTCTATAGCAAAACTATAAATAGCACCATTTCCCCACAACAGTTATGGATACTACCCTTGTGCTCTTGTGACGTCCGTTTGTTCCTACTTGCACCGTCCAAAAGAGATGGACCCGCCCCGTGAGTCCTGACTGAAATTTAGTGAAACGTTATCGAAGAACCACAACTCGGACGCACGAAGCGGCTAAACAGTCATGGCTGCACTCATTATGTCTAATTACGTCATTGTGGTCAGCGTGAGCAAATTTCAGAATGGGTAGCGCAGAACAAACGAACGATCAAGAACTCTTTTTGGCATCATATTGAACGAAGAGAGATAGTTGCAGGTCTGCGTAGATAATTAGACAAACCTTATGTGTGGTATTTCAATGGTTAAACGTTCAATATGTGGGTGAAGGGTGCAAAATACCGAGGACGGAGGCAGGTTACTAAGACGCGACCATGTGAACGGTATGCTGCCGGTCCTTTAATATGAGACTTCATTATGAATCTCGGAGTGGCCTGCCGATGGAGCAGCATCATGTATGTAATGAGTTGGAACCATAATATAGGGTATTTTAGTTCGGGAGCCTTTTTATTAGAAAATACTAGATTATAGACAATTTTAAACTCAGCAATATTGTCATGTGCCTGTTGAGTAAATAGCGGATGATAGAGTTATCTCTATCTTTTGCGTGGGTAGTATATAAATTCATAACTAGTGCTTTAATGTAAAGAAAATATGCTGGTGATAAGGATGTGCAAATCGGGTTTGCCACGAGGGTAGGACTTTAGGGAAAAGGGGTGTGAATATATATATTAATTCCCTATGGTATCGAAATTAGCACTGCTCTTCTAACACTTTTCTCTCTTTAATCTGCGACGTACGATCACACGTAGTCACAAAGGAATATAAACAAGGCCAGACTGGGTCATACGACTGCACGACCCAAGGTAAATGCCTCCTGCACACCTGCCCCGATTAAAGGGGGAGAGAGAAAAGGGGAGAACCCACTCTGTGAGGCTGCTGCCCAACAGCAGTCATTATCACCGGAAACGGTCAGCAGACGGCAAGATCCAAAGGAGCCAGCTACGAATGATGAGGTACTTCTGGCATCCCAGAGCCCACCGGGGTGGACGGTGGGGGCACTCAAGGACCACGACCTGTGTCGTTACGGTACACACAGGAAGATATGTTTACGGCACTGATTGCTTAAATGAAGAAATCTATAAGCGCTGGACAGGCCGAGGTATGGCGATCTACGGTGCGGAAATTTTTTGCGGAGGTGTTCGCTAGCGTTCCAGTGAAGTAAGAGGCATTACTGCTGGCTAGGCAGAGCTATCCATCTCTAGCCAGTGTGGAGGTAGCCATTGAATAGGTATTTGTAAAAGCACCGGAACTTCACCGGAGTGGAGGAAGCTTGCAACGGTCGTAATAAAGAAACCCTACCACCGAGTGAGGATTTTGGGAGATCGTGCAAAAATATCAAGTCATAATAAATGAGAACAGGCGCTGGTACTAAATTAGTGGGCGCATGTGGTGCAGAACGGTATACGGCCAAATCCGTACCTCCGGATCTGAAATGGTAAAATTCGATGATTTCATGTTCAATCCGGCCAAATTTTCAACGGAGGAGATCACTCGACTGCGAAACTTGTGTGGCGTCTCGCAGTGTGGTTCACAGACGTCACGTACGGGATAAACTGATGAGAATGTTCAATAATCGTGTGGCTTGTGGAATCTACTACTGCATGTCGTCAGATGCTAGCCTATCTGAATCAAGTCCTTAAAAGGGAAGGACGCCTTTGCTTACAATACGATTAAAGCGCAGGTCAAAGGGAATTAATTTTCCGTATGGATCACCGCAGAAGGACTAAGGCTAGTAGTCAGACTACAAAAGCACTTACTGAGACGATTTGGCGTCCGCTGAATTAGCGAGGATTGATTTACCGGTTTGTGCATCGGATGTTGGTATAGAACAAGAATCTCTGTTACAATCATGTCAGTTCACTTTTATTTCTTCATGAAAAAGACAGTGGACCAGCACAAATCAGTTCAAGTACCTGATCAAGGCGGAGCGTATAACTTTCACAATGCACACCATATAGATGAAGGCTCCATATGGGCTCGTCAGATTGGCGGGCTAAGTGACACTGATGGGCGTCAACACATTACAAATCCATAAACTAACGCAATTTAACGATATAGGCCGGATGGTGGCTTTTTCACAGGCAAACATATCGAAAGAGTTCGAGATAGAGGACATGGATAACTACAAGATGGACTCGAGAACTTCGACGGTTTAGAGCGTAACCTTTTAGCTTGCTGGGTACCCCACGTTTCTGGATAGTTTGGTCATTATTCTCTATTTTACGACCAAGATCATCATTAAGAATCCCAACGTCGGGTATGGGTTTCAATGACTGCAACATGGGGCATCTAGATCACAACTTGGCGCGGTGCGGTTCAACGGAGGAGCAATTGCAAGGACCAAAACGGCCCCAGTCGCAGCTGATGGCAAAATCGGCACAACAAGCAGAAGTGATTCCAACAGTATTAGCAGAAGGGCACACTACCGTCCGTCACACAAGCGAAAGATTATGTACCTGGTCGGGATCAGCAGATGCAACAGGTCGTAATTTTGCTCATCTCCACACTGAAAAATAAACCCGAACAGCCGTGAAAAAGGGCCACTACGGGGTAAACGGAACTTCTTGACCCAAACATCTGAATCCACTTTCTCTCCAGCTACTACCATCCCTTCTTCTGGTGCTTTTCATATGCTCAAAGAGGTAAGTAAATTTTCCAGGGGCGGGTCCTAGAAAGAATTAGTCTCCACGACATCGGAGATACCATCACAGAGCGTGGATATCAAAAGCGTTGTCGCTTTGACTCGTGCTGATCAATTGCTGACGAAAGAGGCTTCAAAGCGAGGTCCGGCATCGCGAAGCAAAGTTACTGTTTGTTGACCCATGGGCGCCGTGAAAGGAGTAAATTTCTACAGCTCCTCCAGCAGAGATGATGGGCCACGCACTCAACTTCAAATAGGGGTCCGTTTAAAAATCATACCCACCTCCATCTCTGTGATGGTGTTACAATGGAGGGTGCGTGAAGTTATAACACCCGCTATCGAGAGTTGTTCGGCGAAAGCGGTGGCTCAGGCAGCAGCGGATGTGCTACTAGACGGGATAGATAAAAGGAAGGAGCGGCTGAGAGCAAGTTCAAAAGGGGAAATTAATTTTTTGGACTTCTTGCATTTGAAAGATCAGTTGGCTCACGATCATAGGATTCATACGCTACGCAATATACAACGAGGCTGTCATACTTTTACTCGCTCGGAATTGGCCAACCAAATGCGTTGGTTCCTAGAAGACTACGCCGCTAGTTTTTTTTGAACAAATATTGTTGTCCAGCCCGACATTTGGGGCGGTAGCGACAGCTTGGACATGGCCGCAGATTTTATACAGCTACACACCTATGTGATCCAGCTCCTCACGGATGATACAGTGGCTGGATATGTCGTAAATAAAGTCCTAGTACCAAACCTCGACAGCGATGAGTGATAAAGACGACAGCGGAGTATAATATGCCGGTGGCATAGTTTATCGATGACGTCGTTGCGGGTAATATCGAACACCCAATCACGCCACCCATTATACTACGGTATTGAGAAAGGCATTATCCAGCTTACATACACTTAAGCAGAACTGGAGTTGTTACCAGATCTTACAGGTGATGGAGATACCAGCGATGATCAGGAAGGACCAGAGACTACAAGGCCAACAAACATCGTGGCGAGGCCACAGGTTTTAAAACGCAGGGTTGCACAATGCTTGTTGGTTACAGCAGTATGAGGTTTTCTGCTGACACCTCTACTTTTCCTTTTTATCGTAAAAGTACTGGGAATTGACCTGATAAAGTATGGACAGCTTATGTATGGACCTCAGTTTAATAAGGCAGTAAAGGCATCGAGATCTTTTCTCAGCCTTTGTGGGTGATTATACCCTGTTTCTGCAAAACAACAGTAGTTACCACATGATCTATAGATCGTACGACATTTTGGAAGTCTCTCCGGCCACGTCCAACCGGCCAAACGAAAGCTAATTTTTGTCGTACGGCCGAATCCCTGACCACTTGGCACAGAAGCAACATATTTTCTTACGCTGACACGACCAGGTATCTTGGGTACAAAGTAGATACTTGTGATTCTACCAACAAGAACTGGGCCCAGCACATTCGCAAGGTTCAGCGACGGTGACTTTACAGCAACTAAAGGGGCTACAAGCGTAGAAAACAGAGTACTCACTTTGGACTCCATCGTCCTACCGTTGCTTTTGCTCAAGGCTATAGAATTTGATCTCTCAAGATGGCCGGAATCGAGCAATCCAACCTCTACAAGCAACTTCTCTGGGTGCACGCTATATGGACAAAACAGAGTTGACACAAAGTCAATCCGGGAATCCTGGCGGTGCCAAATAATGAAGGTGAAATTGGATTAGTTTCCAAAACGGTTGCGATAAAGACAAAAAGGTTTTAGCATCCAGTGTTGTGACTAAAGAAATAGAGGATCGGTACTTCGGAGCATGGAGCACATTGGCATATTGGGATATAACGAATATACATTTTACCATAGTGTATCCCAAGATACTTACATCGGGTCGGCATGCCGCTAGACGGTGCAGCCACCAGGATTAATGCTACTTCAAGTGCTAGAAAATGAATGGCTCTTTCCGCTCTACAATTGGATGTAATTCGATCACGGATCAATGAGCATACTAACGCGATGATTCGGGCGTTAGATGTTGGTGGTGGGATGATGAATGTGTCCTGTCGTATTATCGGCCACACCCGTCCCGAGGAGATGACTCGATTATTTGGCCAGCGAAGATCACAACTCCCTGGGTTACTTTCGACTGGTACGATAATTCATGGATCCAAGACCTGCATGGAGGGGTGCAGCAGCCGCAAGTGTAACCAAATAGACTCGTGAACCCTGAAATATTTGCACGTGCGTCGGACAGGACTGGTGGATTTAGTTTCCGATTAACTGATTGGCCAAACCTATCCGGAATGCATTCTGCAACGACACTTCATCGGTGGGCTACGAAGATCATATTATCCTCACCGGATATCGGTATTGGAGGGTAGATAAAACCCGGTCCGGCTAAAAGGATAATCTACGAGTTACCTTTTCAATATTCCTTCGGCTGGACCCCGGGGGGAGGGGGTACATCGAGGTTCGGTTATGGGGGTAAACGATAATCTCTCTGTGTCGTTAAAACAGGGTGAAGACGGACTACATTCGTTTTTCAAAAATGTCATTTCAGAATCAAAGCAGAACTCCAGTAGCAGGCAATACTAATTAACATGATGATAGACACCATTGGAGAAGTAATCGCGCCTTATCTGCAGCTGCATCGCTTACCGTGGAGTGCTCGGAGGGCATGGTGACACACAGGTGATTGCAAGCACTCGGTCTCCACGTTTTCAAATTCACCGAACGATCCCCTGAAAAGTCAATAAGCAAATGTGAACAGACTCGAGCAAAAATCAACGAAGGACGGTGGCAGCGAGCTGCAAAAAACAACACAGCGAAACCCATACAATATCTGGGACCACGGCAACGGAATTACGTCCTATCAGGTTTGGATGAGGTAAACACTCGAAACCGGGCAGCTCAACCTTTTCTGTTTTGGAAGAGAACGAAAATCGTTGTCGGAAGTCGGCTCAATGTGCGGCAACTCCAGAAAAGCTGCGGCACATCTTGTGGGACTGCTATTGTGCGCATGCTCTTTGGTACAAAGTAGAGTCGCTGGACAGGAGATTGGGATACGCGTCAGCGAACGAGGCAATCTATGGCTGCGTGCGCCAGACAGCGAGCTGCCACGAAATGCAGTGAGGTTTCGCGAAGCAGGTAAACACAGAGAAACAATGAAAGCGTGTATTGTACACTTACGTGCCCTTGCAACACGATAAAATAGATCAGTAGCAATAGTCATTAGAGGGGAGACTCTTAATGCGTGCATCGAATTGCGTATTCGAAACTTTGGATGGCCCCGTTGTTTCAGGGGATTGGTGATGATCAGCCGTGGGTACACCCGTGCTCATGTCATGGCTCAGGACCTTCCTGATATCTCGTACATAGTAACAATAGTTAAATCGACACTCTAAACTTGTCTCTCTATTAGAACACATTCCACCAATAAAAAAGGATCGAAGACGTTTTTATGTGCTCAAAACGTTGTACAGGACGTTGCGTTACCTACTGAATTCGTTTACGTTATTGTTTCCATCCTACGACAACCATTGCCAATATTGATCCAGCATTTGTTAAGACCCTTAACAACCATTTTAAGGCCTCAAATCATTGCGTAGTCACCTCGAAAACCATTGGCAATGGTACAAATCGTTGGTTGGGCAACTTTACAATGACTGTAAATAGTCGAAACCATAAATTTAATTATACCAACTACTGCCACTGGTCTAAATCAGTAAATTGGACTTAGAACAACCATTCTAATCTCCCACAACAAGATTAGCAATGATGACCATAGACACTTACCCGACAGTCACATTTGTTAACCAGTCGTTAGCTGCTGTACACCATTCAGTATTTCTTACTCGACCACGATGTTTCATCTTCTCCATAGTTTAGCTGCTCTTTCTCGGCAATATGTTGTGATCATTGTATAAGACACCTATTCTTAGTTTTACATCTCCAACAAACATTCGTTCATCTTGGGGGAAACTATTTGTGCAGCCGGTAGACAGCTGTTGAATAGAGACGAAGAACACGGTGGCAGCGGTGGTCTTACTACCACGGATATCTCTTTAAGCATCACCGCCTTAGCGAAGTCGGCACTGCCGAAGGTGGCATAATTTTCTTTACGGATGACAAGAAAGAATAAAAGGCGATACTTCTGCATCTTCTTTAGCGATTACTTCTGTCCCTTCAAAATTTTATAAAGCGAGTACCAACTTCAAATCCCACTGGGTTACAAGGAGCTGGATCTGTCTCCTGACAAGGCATGTAACAGTTCAATCAAAGGAGTCAATACTGGTATTGACTTACACGGAGGTATATTAATCCCGAAGACTTCTGGGAAGGAGAAGTAAGAGGAATGACTACAGGATGGTCCTGTCTAACAATGTCATACTGTCGCAACGCTATATCTATTATTAAAACGAACAACGGTAATCCATCCAGCGTCAGCACTCACCTCACTAAGATCCATGAAATTGAACCAATACGGTCGAAGAAGATGCTGAAGTGAAGAAAGACTCACAATGTCTCTTACGAACAAGACGAGGGAGAGTTTTAAGATTTCACCGCAGCGGTACTACACAGTTGAAGTGAGCAAGGTCTACATCGTCAAAAGATGCGTCCTTTCTCTCGAAAAAAAGATCCGGATATTCGCAACGTGAATTGTATAGAGAACGCTTCCTTTCCGAAGCAATTAAACTCTAAGGCTTTCAAGTACCACATCATCGAAATGTACGATGCAACAAAGGGAGTGTTATTGGGCACCATTAGTCACGAAGTGGGGATCAGTGCCCTTTTATTATACAGCGAACTATGGATAGATGGACATCCGAAGTAACAATAGAGAAACAACTTGAGCTACGATCTTTCTGTCTCTTTCCAAGTTTGCCCAAAAACCATCATCTAGCAGTCAAACGATTCCGCCCTGTCACGGACCTTTGGACATTACTGGCTATATGAAGTCATTAAGATTTGAGCCGAACATGTATTCGAGTAATATGGTCTCGATCTGGCGAAACATACGTATGGCTCGACATTCGATAGTGGTTCTGATATCAAGCGATGAATCATTTTCCTTCTTGGGGCGACAGACAACCTTGGGATTCGTGCATTTCACACTTTTTAAACTGCACTCTTGTCGAGGCTTTCGAGATCCACCTGGACCCTGCGAAGTCAAGATATAAATGGCAAGGAATCTTACCATGAAGGTAAAAAAAGTCATCACGAACCTCAGCAAGAGCACTAATATGAAGACGAAGTTCCTTTTAAAAGAAGACATCATGAACAAATCCTTAAAGATTCTCACCGTTTTCCGCAGCGTTGGAAAAGTAATGCCTCCTTAAGCGAGTCTTGAAGATTTAGAAGGTTCTGCGGGATCACTAATTCCAACTTGACATATTTTTTTCTCTAGCTGAATTGAAGAATGAACTTCTCCAGATTTGCTCGTTGATGGAGCCTCTTTCCAGGATAGTGGTTTCTTTGAAGTAAGAAAGCTATTTTTAGTACGATAGAGGCCGTTGATACCCTTGCTAATATCAAGAAGGGTCGAATTCTTTGCAAAAAGGTTTTTTGGCAAGGTATGCTGACCATTATTGAACCCTTTACTATGGATAGCGGCTCTACGGGATGGATAATGAAAGCCTCTCCTGCACAGTAAGAGACACTTGGCGAAATCTGTCGAAGTGTATAAATGTTCAATTCTATGATTATTATATTAACAACTTACGGTCAAGCATACCATTTGACGTGGCTTCGTGCCTTCACCCATGATTTAAGAAGCTGGGCTGTCTGAACCTGATTATGGATAATGAGAAGAATACTACTATAAAGATCGAGTACGCAGAGAGATGACGGAGGCAGGCACCTGATTCGTCATGGAAGAAATTTTACAGAAAACTTCTGCGAGAGATAAAGCAAAGCGTAAACTTGATAGGATGTTTCATTGACGTACAACCGGTTAAGACATTCGAAAGAACGTTATAATCGATCGCAACAAAATTTCCGTTGTACAATCACATCACCGCCACTTCTACGGGATCGACACAACACAATCAGTTGATTCGAAGAGACAGGAGGTTTGAAGAACTGGATATAATTTAAGCTATTTGTGATGATAAAGACAGAGATGACCGCGCAGAGCTTCCAATCCCCCAATAGGAAGTCAACGAAGAACTTGAGCGCTACTTCCGAGATGATATGTAGCCCTTATATGCTTTACCATTCAAGGACGTACATACGTACTGGTAAAGGACCGCCCAAAACCATTCTACCTTATCTAAGGTAGCGCAATCCGTTCTTGAACATCCTGTATTCTATGCAGACGCAATAGAACAATAATGAACCATGGATGTGCTCCTGATCACCGGGCGACGTAGTCGTATTGACGCTGTATTGTGGAAATGATTCTATTCCTTGCCGCTGTTACGAGCTTATCCCTCAAATGATTCCTGATATTCACAGAGCTGATATCAACTCCCATATTCGAAAGTGCCTCTCTGACTTATGATATATTAAGACTATATGCGCTGAACAACAGTGGCTCTAATGATAATGATCATTATTTCGAGGTACTGAGGGATGATAAAGATACCGGTGGTGATATGAAGAGTTTGCACCGGACATTCAAGCTGAAGGTTATCCATACTATTTGGATGGGAACACTGCTCGAAGGAAGTAGTAGTAGCAGGTACATCGACAGCTCCTCTTTCATAACTCTTAGGTTGTTAATGCGCGCACTATATGCTTATAGCCTTTATGTAATATCTTATCTCCTCAGTTCTTCGTCTTCATCCCTCTAATTTAAATCTTAATTCTCTGGTCTGATCTATCTCATAGATGCTATATTACCGTTTTATTCTCTGACGTTTCAGTGTTGTCTGTAATGACCACCACCAAACCACAAAAAAGGCAGCAGGTAAAGCTTGCTTGATACTGTATTCCTGAATAAAGAGAAGCCCTTGCAGCAAAAAATACTGACGATATCTGTGCGTCTGAGTGGCAAATTAATCGTCTCTACTTTTAATCCTCTCCAACAATAACATAAGAAATTATCACGTGTGGGAGAGGAGGATCAAACTACTTTATGTAATTACCATTAAGGTCATACTATACGACGCTTATTATAATTTTGACTGGCAAACCTAGCTAGATAGAACTAGATTTGCCTTTTCAAAGCGATGACGCTGAAAGACCATTGTTAATTGTTGTTTAATGGTCCAGGCAACCATTTAAAAAGGTTCTCACCATTTTTGACTATAAAGTTATCATCGTCAATGATTAGAAACTTTGTACGGAGACTTGGACCATCATTGCAATAACTGCTAACAATTGTCTGGCGCTGTAATCAATCATTGCCAATATTGCATTAGTATTTTCTAGCAAACATTTACGAACAACGAATTGCCAATTATTGCTATAAGACGGTCTGACCTGTGAAACTTTTACAATCCTCCTCTAAAAATTCATAGCCTTGGTGGATACACTTACCCATACGTCAGCAAAGCTTGCTATTTATCGAATTATGGTGGCGTCATACATATACTGTGCAGTAAAATAAATTAATCATATAGAAAAAGTATAAACCCATAGAAAAACATGCCACTTCGCTTCCACCCCAAAACTAGAAACTCCCCCAAAACCACAGGAAAAGAACCCCCAAAGAAACTGGATACCACCAACTTAGGTCCTGCCCTCTCTTTTTTAAACTTGGTTCAGATTGTGCCTCAAGGTCCGATACACGTAGCCATCTTGGTCGTTGGTGTTCTTCGTGAGAAAGATGTAACGGGGCACCGGGATCTTGCACTGACACAGTACAAGATATGTACACTCGATACAGTGTAAGCGGGTGACTCGAGGCTGGGTCCAGATGCGCGCAGATGAAGCGCGTTTTGCAATACAAAGTGAGATTACTTAGTAATTGTAAAAGTTAGAGCTGTACTATAAAATTAATCTAATATTATAGATGTCTACCTGATCTTCAGTCAACTATATCTGAATACAAACGTATATTGTAAATATATGCTCACCACCTATTGCACACGTCTGTCGTGGCTTCACATTATTTGTTGGTATTATGGCCTATGTCGACCAATTATCATTATACTACTACTGCAGCACAATACTATCGGCTAAGGTAATATCATGGAGATATTATATCTAGCTAACATAATATTCACACTTGATGTTTAATTTATGTGGAGTATCATGTTGTGTACGCACCCCGTTATATACAAGGTCTGAATTTTTTTGCTGAGCTTGATCCTAATAGTTGAAGCACATAGATGTCGCAAAGTCGCCTTGCAGATACTTAATGCCTGACAATTTTCAAACACAAGGATGTTAATTACAGCATGATCCTGCGCCAGGTTTTGAAGTCCTGTGCTACTAAGAAGCTTAATCTCACTAAGAGCGTGACTCAGGTTTTATCAGAAATATTATCATTGAACGTGCTGAGCTGGAGGCAATGGAATCTTGAAGCTCAACGCCAAGCGTCAGCGACTTGTGGAGCACCCATTGGTCATGGAGGCGTGATCAGTGATCATCTGGGTGCTGCAATGCCAGCATCGTGATTTATTTTGCTTACATGGGATCTGATATGCAGCAAAAAATCAAAGATTTTCCGAATCGCTTGGAATTTCGAATAAATGCATCAAGTTATCTCATGGATGGCTCCAAAAGTTCCTGCAAAACCACAAGCTCCGTGCTATCCACGCCCACGGTGAAAGATACTCGTTTGATGTGGAGGCTTTGTACCAGGATGTACCAGCACTGAAGAAGGATAATGCCGGTATTCTTCCCGTGATGTGTAAGACATGGATGGGACTGGTAAGTTTGGTTTTTCCTTTTTTATTGATAGAATGACCCAGCTTTTGCATAAAGATTCACAATATGACACCTGATAGGACAATCGCTCAGACAGGTCCAGGAGAACAAAATAATTAAGGGGAACTGATCTCTGTTTGGCTTTTTACTTGAAAAAGAAATCATCTCCTGACACCCGTTATACAGACACGCATCACCGTAGCTTTCACAGCAAAAACTAATGGTTCTCATTAGCTCCAGCCATTCTTCATCGGAGAGCCAAAAAAACAGGGTGTTGTAGCAAAAAAACAGGGTGTTGTAGCATAATGGAGGAAAGAACTTGGGATTACGTTACAGACAAACGTGAAATCATTTATGACCGAGATGTTGTATCAGGAATGGATTCTCAATGTCGACAAAAATATAAAGTTATGTTTTGCCTAAGGATTGACCCTTCGATCATGTGAACATCTGACAGGTGCTTTAGGGTCAAGACAGAAATTTACTTCTTTTAATCGACAATGCGCCATCCCACAGTTTGGACGACATACAGCTGATTGATATCCGTCCACCCCTTCGGCTTATCGTGGCATAGAAACACAAGTAGGGACGTCGGCATTTTTGCCGATTTAATAGACTCTACCAGGTAATCATCTTCAAAAAGATCTAGATTGCGACAAACGCGGCGAAAATGGCAAAATTTACAAAGATGGTCAGCTTACATAAATGCGCTGGTCTCTTCATGACGGGCAGAGATATTTACAGCACGATTAGTTTTAATCAAACTGGGCCGTTTGCAGAGACTGCCACGGTAATTTTCTATCGAGTAAGTGGAGAACACGAAGGAAAAGGAGGCTGAGTAGGAGGAGAGATCCGATAATCCTTGAAAAGCTTCTTAACCCTGCCGAAGAAGACGATAGTGCTCCGCTAGAGCTCAATGATCACGAGATTCTGGAGCTAGGGGAAGAGGAAGTTCTCAAAAGAACTGCAGCATAAAGAAGACATTTCCAGGCAGATTTATCAAGTACAAGAAGAAGAACGTCTTAGGTATTGTCCGCACCTTGCTTGGTCTGCCCCAGGAAACCCACTGTTCTGCCTACAGTCACTTCGCAGCCTCCAGACTGACATTCACTGTGCGAACACCACACAACCACCATTGGTGCTTGGCTCATATGGAAATCATCCCCCAATTAATAGAATTTATCCTTCTATAGACTTATACCTGGCTTCTTGGCTATTAGGTTTTATTCATAACAAAGCAGAAATAGAAAGATCACGGTGGATGAAAAAATCAATATCTTAGCAAGCCTATACATTAACGGGAGATTAGCTATCAGAGGGAGGACTATATACCATTTTCGTAAGCAAAGCAACCGAGGATATTTCCTGCGCGCGCCAAATAAAGTACGCTGTTAAGATTGGATATATGCCGTTGAAGCACAACTTAATCAATAAGAAGCAATATCACGCCTATAGAACGATCGTTACCGCCGCCCTTTGACAATATCAGATAATTCTTTTTATAGATAACCAGATTGGTGAGTGTCTTTATTGGAATCTCATTCCAAGCTGCCTTTATCGCCGCTACAAGCTCCAATTTTGGCTTGTTATGCCTCCCTAACGCAAAACATCCCTTGATATATTCTTTTACAAGTTTCGATCGGATTTCAGTCCGGGGACTTATCATGCAACTCCATCACATCGACTTGTTGGTCCTGGAAAAAACCTCTACGACTTTAAGGCTATGAATCGATATATTGTCCTGCTGGAGCGTTTGATGCAGGCGTTACTTTGAGTGCGCGGATGAAAATATGCAGTCCCCAATTGTGTTGATGTAGCTTTTTGCCTTCTGCTTGCTCTCCGAAAACGCCAGCCCGGAAGCTCCTTTGACACTAATTAGAACCCACGCAAACAAAATTCGGGCGGTATTCGTGTAAATATGTTTCCCTGTCACAGATCGCTCCAATAGTACTGGGATTAATCCGGTCCATCTAGATAAAAATTTGTCCGAAAATATCACAGAGCCCCATTTGTTGTCATAAGCCGCGTGCTCAGACGCCCAGTGGAGGCAAGCTTCTCTGAGTAGGTCAAAGAGAGCTAGATACCCGCTTTCTTCTGGTGCGCCTTGCAGCACCGCTTGCACTTTTCGCACAAAAACAGGTAGCCGCAGACCTTACTCAAGTGTTCTGGCGCTGTACCCTTGGAGGCCTCACTTAGAAATCTCCGCTGGTCCTTATTTTCAGTTTCATCGGTCTTCTAGTGCTTTTATTCGTGCCTTAAACGGCGAGTTTTATCGAGAGAAAAAACAATGCTCTACAACATTACAGGAGCTCCCAATATGTCTAGCGATATTGCTTAGAGTAACGGGCTGCTTTTTTATAAAAAGATTGACCTCATTCGAGATTCCGTGGAGCGACCCACCCCTGCCCATAAAAAACTACAGATATCGCGCAAGCGTGCCTTATAGTGTTAAGAAAGCATTGTTGACATACAAAGAGATATGATACAATAAATTAGCTAGTACTTCTCACTGCAGCAGCATGTACGTATACCGGTCCTATCTTACTCGCGCACTTGGTGTGCCGAGCGCGGGATATTTCCTCGATTGATCTGATTCTAGAAAAGATATAATAGTTTTAAGCACATCTTTTAAACACCTTCGAACTCTTTTTATTGGTGTAAAGTGTTAGAACAGCGGTTTTTATTTCAATTAAAGATATATACGAAAGAAAAGTTGTCCTATTTTTCCCGCGAGCACTATACTAGAAAAATATACCGCCACAAGTAGAAGTCTCTCTCAATATGATTTACGCAGCTCTCGCACTCGATCTATATTACAACTCGGATCAAATTTGTCTTCACAACTGGTAGATTATAAGCTATAGTGGCTTATAATCTAAGATAAAAACCTTGCTGTTAAGAAAATGAAGGATTTTAAAGGGTGCAGCCGTCGTCTGAAACCGCATTTACTCTGATTAGTTTCTTGTACCCAGACAAAATTACAAACTGCAACGCAAAGGGCTGATTTGGGGGGATCAACCGCATCTAGTGAAATAGCACCCAGCATCCAGTGCAACATCGAGTACAAAATAGCATCAACTTCACCTATTTAGCTGCATTACGCTTGTCTGTTGACGAAAGATGGTCCCTAATTCTGGCCTTTGAGTACGCAATTGATACACGGCCGACTATCTCCGTTTTGATGCAATCAGGTCTGGTAGCGGTCTTTCGCGGTGATTACACCTCCGGCAAACAGTAAGTGCGATGTTATCGTCGTCCGCATACTTCATAAACTTTAATATAAAGAAGAGGAATTACTCTATCGCCGCTACCTTCTTGTTCTGTCACCTGCAGTCTTACCCAAATATACTACAATTAACCAAAAATGTGCCCTATCATCCATAGATTGTCGCGGATACTGTACGCATGCTGTCTCGATGTCAAATAATACCGTTGCTACTAGGGGATAAATTGATCATGGCGTTCATTATACCACCAAGGCCCTTGCTCAGTCTTGTCCGTATGACACTGCTCCGTGTTCTTATTACTAGGTAATCACTTCCAGCATTCAGTGTTTGCTATAACTGGAATGTCATAGAGTGTAATGTCTGAGAAAATGCGTTTAAATACAAGGCTAGTGATTAAGAGAAAAAGAAACACGCCACTTCGTCCATGCTCTCGACAGACTTCTACAGTTAATAAGATGAGCAGAAGTATTTATTCATGTATCTGGACGAACATCGTTTTCTCTTTTAATATCTCCTTAATTCTACAGAAAAAAGATAAACGCGTGATGACAGGTTTACTCGCGTAAACAATACGTAACCTTGTCTCCTGATGACCCTCGAATAGCGTTGATGACGGTAGTGACTCGTTTTTGCTACCAGCAACGTGAAAGAAAAGCCCGTCGGGTAACGCGTGTAGCAACTAGGAAAACTGAATATACCCACACGTAATTAAATGGCAGTTTTTCTGTAAATTTAGCTACCACATCGCATTTTTAAAGGCTCACATCGCCAAGACGTGTTCTTTTTGTTAGTTACCAATATCGGAACATGCTGAGCACACTCCTGACTCACTTACCCGGTTAAGGGTGCGATAGATTTTAGTCGACTACACGAAAATTTTGCATCTGAATTCACCACGAAGGCTATTGGTGTATCTAAAACATCTATTTATATCGCTACGTACGAAGTGTATTCGAAGTTCAATCTGATGCCATATTGCATCCAGACTTATAAGTTGAACTTGTATCATCGTTGTTCAGATAGTATGAAGAACCCAAAGATTTCAGACGATGGCACGCGTGTTGAACAAGGGAAGTCAGACATTACACTTTATGATGTTCCCTTTATGGCAAAAACTGAATGCTGGAAATGATTACCTACTAAGAAGAACACGGAGCAGCTCCATACGGACAAGACTGAGCAAGGGATTTGGTGGTATAATAAACGACATGATCAAGTCACCCCCAAAAAGCAACGGTATTATTTGACATCGATGTCAGCATGCGTGCAGCATCCGCGACAATATATGGACGGTTATACACTGTTAAGGAATAGCCCGCGTGCGGATCGAGTACTATCAGCCACTTTGCAGTATCACAGAGTGTGCTGGTGAATTTTACGACGTCTCTTCTGGAGAATTTATTAAATAAGTACTTCGTGTGTCTTTTGAAGAATGCAGTGGTAGGTGGAAAAAACTGGTTAT
Source organism: Hyaloperonospora arabidopsidis Emoy2 (assembly GCA_000173235.2). Classification (NCBI taxonomy): domain Eukaryota; phylum Oomycota; class Peronosporomycetes; order Peronosporales; family Peronosporaceae; genus Hyaloperonospora; species Hyaloperonospora arabidopsidis. The sequence goes on from JH598388.1 coordinate 681,116, forward strand.
AAAAACTCTCATGTCACATTCTAGAGCACCTACAAAGAGGACTTTACAATTAAATCCGTAGGTGTTTCACCTTGACGAAGTGAGGGTCGCGGTAATTGAAAAAGTCACGTGGATATCGCCTGTGAGCATATGTTTGGTGTCCTGAAGATGGGTCTTCCTGCGTTAAAGGGTGGTAAATTGTTGCTATAAGTACTTCGACAATAACGAATGGGCAAGTTACAACTTGCAAAGATTAATAGCTAAGTCCTTTGATATGGTTGTTGCAGTGTAGAGAAGTTAGACAAATGTTATCATATAGACATAAGTAATATTTCAGATACTAACGGAAAGTCTAATAATTTTCATAAGGATCGGTCTACTTGTGGATCTGGGAAGGAATGGAAGGTACAATTCGATCGTCCTGCTGGAGTTTCTGAATAATTCGGTCGCTGTAGCACATGTAACTTACTCGTCAAGTGGACAACCTATAGTCTAGGTGATATAAAGTTGGTCTATGAAGGATCTGTCTGATATCTCTGATCAACTATAATAGTAAGGCCAGATGTAACAGCTCGATTGATTATTACGCAATTGAGTATTACGCTTGCATTAGAATCCACTATCAGTGCAAATATACTAAAGTAAACTCCGCACGTATACGAAGAAAAATAGAAGCCTGGTGTGTAATTAAACTCCATAAGTTTATCATTCTCTTTGTAAGAAATAGTCGGTCACCTCTTTCTTGTTGATCCGTCGCTTATATGGATACCTAAATAACAAAACGTACCTCCTAATACAGTACCAACGGTAGAGCTCGGCAATTTGCCATCTTTCTACACTTTTTTATATCTTGAATACCATGGATTATCAACCTATGTTCAAGATTGAATATATCACTAAGTGTGGATATGACGCTTTTGAAGCAGCAGTTGAAGCGATCAAGGTCTATGGTCGCGTAAATGGTTGCGTCGTATCCACTCGACGGACAGTCTATGTTGGCCGGAAAGCCACTGGTATTTTCAATGTCATAGGGCTTCAATGCACCAAGACAGGTATCTTCGTGTCCAGAGCAACGCAAAAAATCACCAGCAGCTTCAAGACAAAATGTCTAATCAAGATTTCAGTGCCTTCGACGCCCCCCAACACTTGGTTTGTCTGATCTACATTACCTTATCACAATCACGAGCCATTAGCCCACCCTTCGGCGCACCGTCGCGGCCAAATTCTTCATACGGCAGAACACGAGTATGTTTTATCCCTATCACGAGCGAACATCCGTCCGATTTACGTCTTGAGCTTTAAGACAAGAGCGGGAAGATTTCTTCGCAATGCAGCAGTATGTGTTCAACATCCGTGCTAGAGGTCGCGATGAAATCCTTGCCGGCAGGTCTCCTTTGGCTGCCCTGCAAGACGCATTAGTAGAGGTTAATACACAACATATTGTCAACTGTGATGCAGAGGCAAAGTTATCTCACTCGTTTATATTGCCTACTGTTGCTCAAGAGATATGTGAAACTTTGACACGAGAAAATTTGTGGCTGTTGGATGCCACGTACAAGAGGAACTGGTACAATCACCCACTACTTCACATTGTTGGAAACACATCGTCTAGCAAGACCTTCAAGCTTGCGTATTGTTTCATGCGCCGCGAATGTAGCTCTAATTACGCCTGAGCACCCGGACGCTTACGAGCAGTGTTTAATTAGTTTGGAATTTGCCCCGAAGTTTTTTAGCCGACCGAGAACTTTCTCTCCTGTCTTATCTTGCTACTGTCTTCCCGCGATCCATAAACCTGCTCTATAGGTAGAATATAAGTAAAAACGATTTTTACGAAACAGAGGAGTGCATTTAAAATAAACAAGGAATCTGATGCAGTAATATCGATCTAAAATGCCGTCTATTTCGCGAAGCCTGAGACGGAGTACGAAAAAAGCACAGAAAACTTTTACTTGGTACTCCGCCAGACTTTTTCAAATACGTTTCCGAGTCGTGGCTTGTCCACAAAGAGATTTGCTTGGGGTATGGATGCGAGATATTCGACACGATGGGCATGTGTCAGCATCTCGAGTTCAAAACAGTCACTCAGCACTCAAAGAGTGGATTCATGTGCGATAGATAATTTTCATGGAGTTCAAGCCGCCATCCATCAGTCGTGCTTAACAGATAACTAAATGCGCGGCAGATCAATGTCAGGTAACGAGTGATTGTAGACATGGGTTTCGGATCCATGTTTCGAAGGTGATGGGGAAGGTCAAGGTCTCGGCTTTAAAACTATCAAATAAAAAGTTCAGACTGCGCAGCGCATTAATAGGACAATGTATGGGTCATTGCTAATCAACTATGGGCTTTCCCTGCTCACACTCCTTTTGTCAGCTTACAGTTAAGCCACCGCGCGTGCTTAAGGTGCAAGACTTTGACGACCATTGGTGGTTAGAAGTACCACGTGTCGTGGTGTTGGCAAGCGTTGTGAAACGTGGACAATTCTATGCTAAAGTTTCGGGTGGTGTACGGTGCGGATCCACTTGCCCATTCGATACAGATGCTCTAAAACGGTCTATTGATCTTGAATCAGGAGAATACGACAACGGGTAATGAACCATGAATACTCCAAGCACGCGTCTGGCTATTAGGATCGACGAGCCAACGACCTTCTAGATAGATTCAGCAATTAATTTCAGACTTGAGCATGTGGAGCTGGCGGTTGAGACAATTCTCGTTTCTTGCTCTGTCGCATGTATCCTTGTGATGAACACAACGCGTTAACGTATCTGCTACTCTGCGCCGCAAGACGCAAGCTGAGTCACGGCCTAGAATACAGCAAGCACCAAGGAAACAAAGTGTAAAAACGAAAGAAAAAGGGTACGCAGTCTTGGCTTGAGCGTACGAAAAATAGAACGAAACGATAAAAACGATGAATACATGAAAAAACTGAATGCGGTAAATGCATATGGGGGGGGCAGCAAATGAGTTATATCCAACTAAGTACAATTTTGGGTAACTGTAGTATATTTGGGTAAAATGCAGGCAACGGAAGAAGAAGGTAGCGGTGATTGAGTATTTCCCTGAAACATTTATAGTCGTTCTTTTCCTCTCGGTGGCAGAGAAAGCTCCCTCAATTAAATTTCTCTATATCATAATTCAATAAATGAATGTTGTCAAAAAACTGTACGTTATAGTTGGAGGCGAAAACGGGCAGGATCGTCCTTCGTCTCCCTTTTCTCACATCAGTCTCTTAAAACGTCAAAACATTAACGAGTATCATTAAATACCTAAATTTATTTGGAGTTCAGATATTATACGTAACGCACAGCTTATTCCCGAACCGCTAATACCCGAAATGGATTATGTGACTTAGAGGATTTTCAGTTCTCTGGAATGAAGTATTGAATCTCCAGAGCTTTATTACCTTTCATACAGCTAAAGGGGTGAAATGATTCCAATCTCGACCTGATATTACGCTAGAATATGGGACCTGGTCCATTAGATGTGGTTGAAAATCTCTTGCTGATCCGTTCATTGAGTGGTGGTAACTTATATATGATCATATGACCCAACGCACGCATGTAAACCTGAGCACGATTGTGAGCAAAATTAATCGTGACTTGACTGCTGGTTTATTGGTAAGGTGCTGCGATGTTCCTTAGTTAAGCTCAATTAAGTATGCTGTCCAGACCACCGATCTACAAAAAGGTGGCCGATCGACAATTGCGTGGTCCACACGTTGAATTCAAAGGAATAATTTCTATCAGTTCACAACGTGCCTATAACTTAAGATAGCCATGCGACTAAGCCGTCACATCAAAATAGCTTTTGTTATCCACGTGTTAACACCTGCCGAATTAAGTACTACTGTAACGAACTCACACGACGTTTGGTCTTTCGGTGATAATGCATGGAGTGCAACACTTAATACAATGTCCTTCTGGAGATACTATGTGTGATAGGTAAGGTAGCCTATAGGTATTACCGTACTCTATCGGCTATGGTAATTTAACCGATTACCATAGCCGATAGAGTACGGTAATACATATAGGGCAGTACTAAGTACGGCATCCATTGATGACTGAGTAAAGTGTCATCTACAAACCATTCTGGCACACTATATTAAGACACACCATCTTAGTAAAGTTCTTAAAACTAGTTTATTACCGTAGTAAAATCATAAATAATTCCAGTTCACATATTGATAAAAAAGAGCTCAAGTCTTTACAGACTTGCTAGTTTGAGCATGTTGTGCTGTTAGTTTCAACCAGAAACGTCAAGCTTTGGCTTGATAATCTAGAGTCTGTAATAATCTCCTTAGTACAAGTATATTAATAATTTGTTATACTCGGTTCCGTAGAACTAAATGACATTTTGCCGAAAGTATTCCTTTGACTGAAGAGCTGTGTATTTCTTCTACACTTGGTAGAACTCGTTGTCAATTTTACACCTAAGGCTCTATAGAATGAACACCTGTGAGAACAGAGAAACTCATTCATCTTGCTGAGACCCAACGTTCGGCCTAGAGAGATTTAAATCGCAGTCCGTTATGGCGTAATGTCCGGACGTGCTCAATGCGCGTCCTGACACCTTCAAGTAATCTGAGGCCAAGCTGATTGGCTAGATCCGCTATCACGTGGCGGCATCTATGCAAAATAGCTATGGACGCATAGCTGATAGATATTTTAGCCTCTACCACTCGTCTTCAGCGTGAATAACTTCGAATCAAATGAATGGGAATCTACTAATTGGATTTGAGAGATTGAAATAGAAAGAATACCCCTACCCTCAGTTCGGAGCAGCAACGAGTTGTAATGACTATTTTCGCACTGAATAGAAGGGATAGATGTTAGGCACTGACATGAGATACGTCTGTAGACGCTACGTTCCTTACGAGGTAAACACTCGAAAGACTACTAATCCGCGCGTTCGCACCGTCTAACCATTCATATCGTGTACGTTCACGCTTCTTAGCCTCTCGAAAGACAAAGAAGAAATTATCAGAGTATGTCCAAGATTTGAGGATCCTCCGTGCTGCTATAAAGATGTGCCTTCTTCCAGAGGAAGTCCGAGTGAATTTTCATAGAGGGTCTCCGCACTAGAGCTGCCAGGACGAAAGTCTTACGGATCCATCCTTCAATCTTCGAGTAGGCGGTATAAATAGCTTTAAAAGCCGATTTCAGTTTCAAAGCAGCTCATTATGGTACTTATGAGCAACACTCTAGCTCATTTAGTTACCCGAGCCCACGGACCTCAGCTATGCTGAAAGTTAAGAAGCTGGACTTCAAGATGTGGACAAATACTGTATATAAACCATATTCAAAAATATAATTAGAGAGTTGATATAATCACACCCCTTTTCCTAAAATCTCCACCCTTTGTCAAAACTGATATGCACAACCTTCCTGCCAAACCCGATATTTGCATTTGGCGTGCCCGACGGCCATGTGCGATGGATCTTGTAATTAAAGCTTTTATACACTAAAACTAATCAGAGGTGTATCATTGCCTATGTGTGTAACATTGGATATGATGTTGTCACGACTACGTAAAACAACGTCATTACCGACGTCATCGCCATGCAGTCAACTATTAAAATTATATAATGTATACAATTATTCTACAGTTTTAAGCATATGTACCATGACAATCGAATAACCCCTTAATCACAACTGCTATGGATACTCCCTGGACCTCTTGTGATGTCCGTCCAGTCCTCATCCTCACCGCCAACAGGCAGTCTGGAATAAAAGAAATTGTGTAAAATATAATCAGGCTTCACGATTCGGATGCACAAAGTTGCTTCAAAGTCATTGCTACATTCGTTACGTCTAAGTACGCCATTTGTACTCAAATTGGGCGATTCCGCGGGGGAGGGGGGGGCTCGGAACTCATGCGCAATCAAAATCTCTTTTTAATACGAATTAGACGATTTAAGCAAGGTGCAGGCGTGCTTATACATTCAAAAAGACTCAATGTATATGTTCGATGGTTGCGAATTTATTTCTGGGCGAAAGCGTGCACTATTAAAAAATGCAGGCTGCTTGTATGATAAACTGTGCGAATGGTATGCTTGCGGTCTCTCATCCGTCGCATACTATTTTTAAGTCTATGAATGAATGACCTGCCAACAAATCAGCAGCATATATTTGCTGAACCGGAACCAGGCTAAATAGTATATTTTTATAGGCACTTTAAACTATATACAACTAAATGCAAGATTATTTTTAATACATAAATATTGTTATATCTATTTTATCTGCGTGTTGAGTACTAAATCGAGAAATTATATATAATTCTAAAGAAAATCAATATTATATTTTAGGGTGTAAATATCGAATTTAACAGGAAGGGTATGATTTTAAGGGAAAGGGGTGTGAATATATCTATTCCCTTTTTTTATTAACATAAATAGATAAACAGCAACGTAACATCCGTATATGTTACGAACGCGGTAGCACAAGGCCTTTCTGCGACGACATCCGCTACAAATGCCACTTCCGCAATCCTTTAAACTTGAACGTGGTCTCGGAGCGGGAAATTTCGATTCCCACCAGACGCGGGGGCCCTACTGGGAAAGAAATGGAATTTGTGGAGTCTCTACAAGGTAAAAGAGAACAGAGCTTATCCCTTAAGAACTTCGTAAAATTTAACACGAAGCGCAAAATATAAGCCAGGATTGTTGATAATGTTGGTGACCGCTAAGTGATTCGAGAAGCCACAGTCATTTTTCATTAAATCAGGGTAACCAAGCAACTACGCTCGACTCCAATCCCTTGAAGAGAGTCAGCGTTTTGCCGATGCTATCGAATACCAAAAAGATGAAGGTGTTACAGTTTGTCTAGAAATGGGACACGTGTCACCGTTCCATAAGTTTGGTTGAACTTAAGTGTAATGTTAAAGGACTTTGACAGCATATAACGCTGCCTTGTCCATAATTTAGACTTAAGATGAGATATCATTCTCGGTTTGGCCTGGCTCGGAGAGCCACGAGCCATAGAATGATTGTACTCCCAAGACGCAAGGCGTAAGTTGCAATGTTCGAAGCATGGATTTCGAGAGTCATAGCCCACCCACGCTAGAAATAAAAGTTTGTTTAGCGCGAGCCACTGACCGATATAAATAGTGTACTTGACATTAAAGTGTTTGAGTTTGCAGAATACGATGTCGATAATAGTAGTGGAGAGGAATGATCGTCGAGACGTTGTGAAATTGTGAGACGGCACAAAATCGGTTATGTAGATCTCGTAGCGATAAAGGATCACTGAATGCTGACAGGGTTGTTGGCCTAGAGCCGATTCATGAAGAGCATTATCCCTCACATGCGTGTGAAGTGGCACGTATACTTCCACCAAGTGAGGGAGGCTGATCGAGCGCCTCACTGGATGTCAATAATGGCATTGGCTTCCGTATAAAACAAGATAATTTTAATGAGGCTATCAACTTTGGGAAATGTACTGTACGATCTCTCAAAGAAATACGGTCTTTTCCGTGAAACGGCAGAGTCGCCGAATGGCTATTGCAACGCGCAAGGCGTATTTTTGTCATGCAGTATCTGTATAATACTGCAATATACCCCTGTCAACCATATTGAAGTCGATATTGATAATAAAGTCGTCGTTTTGGCCCTCCAATCGTAAGCGATATTCAGGGCTGGACGGAGTGTTGGTAAATGAGTTTCTGAAGCCTTCAAGGCTGGAGATTTATCGAATATGGTGTTCCTTCGACCTGATTTCTAGTTGAACTCACCCTCTCTGCTAGATGAGACAAGCCTCGAAGGTAAAAGGAAGAAACTGGTACACGGAGTGGTACCTAGATTTGAAGAACCATCCAGGTCCTGATTACCCTTTGTTTAAGGAATTTAAAGTAGTGGTGCATCGTAATCCACCTTCTTTCGTACCTCCAGAGGTGTACGTCGCCAGATCGACTTGGTTCCGGGGACCAAATACAGGGTTACACGACAGTGGCCCTTGCCAAGAGAACAGTGTGGTGTAATTGACGAGTTTCTTTCGTGCCAAGCAAGATACAGATATGGTGCGCGGGAGTAGATCTCCACAATTCACATCTAACTTTTGCTTAAAAAAATATTGGAGAGTGGCGCAGTGTCTGTACTTATAATAATCATAATGCGGGTTCCATTGCATCCTAGACGCCTGTTACTAGGATGGATGTTATATAGAATAATATGGTTGGTTGCACATGTACAGTGCATTCAAACAAGTCGAGGATATCACCAATTGCTCATGCAAGCGTGTGGTATTTTGCTCACAGCAGTAATTACACCGAGCGGTATGCTCTGGGAGTTGCTTGTTACGCTATAGGCAATTTCTAATGCCCTCGCGACATTATATCATTTTATGACGCAACTGTTCCGCACATATAAGGCTATCCACAGACGTACTTCGATGATTTACGAGCAGCACTCGAGTGCATGCTCACCAATAAACTGAACTCTAACGAAATAAAAGGCATCTTGGTGCGGAAGAAATTCCTTCTGGGTTGCCCTTAAAAAAGTAGGGACTTCGACCGAATCCCGCAAGGTTAAAAGCCATCGTGGACTGGCGTACCAAATAATCAAAAGGGGTTACGTAAATTACTTAGTCTTGCCGATTGATTGCATAAGTATAGCACGAATTACGCTGATATGATGCGGCCGTTATTCATATCTCTTAGAAAGGATGTATATTGGTGTTGGAACACCTTCCAGTATGGTGCTTTCATAGCCGTGAAGGATAGCTTCATCCATGCCTCGATTATCGCTTTAACCGATTCTTAATAGTGCACTGTTACAAACAGGCTTTGAGGGGCGAAAACGTAAAATCGATCTCTCACCAGTTGAAGCTGCTGAAAAGAACGACCCTGTTAATGACAAAGAACTAAGCGAAATGAAGTACACTATTGTAAATTCAGAGTTCATCTGCTTGGCTCTTAGCCTTTCTTGGTGTATGTCGATCATGTGTCTTCGAGCGCTCCGATTTAGTCGCCTCACCTATCAAATAGAATCACCCGTTATTTTACTTTTTTTCTGAATATAACTTCATGCTGAGAAATGTTTTGGCGTTCAAGCAGAACTTCTTTCATGCAGATATAAATACGAGCCTGATCATTTCACTTTGACCACAGACATTATTCGTGTAGCATATGCAAACGATGAAAACTATTTAGATTTGCTACGTTCCCTCGGCAGCGAAGGATTATTATACTAGAAAAAAAGCACGAATACGTGCAACAAACCATCAATATTTCATCAATCATGGAATCTTATACTACTTTATATATGTAACGGATATACGCGCATTGTGATTCATCACGATATGTTCTATAATATCGCATTCTCGATGAGGCGTATGAAAATTACGTTAGCGATAATTTGGATCGTGCGAAAATATAGGGATCAGTAGCAACATAAGTTTTGGCCCAAACTTTACAGATCTGAGGGCATATATGTGTGTTTGTGTGGCCCACGACACCTTTCTCTAAGAGCCTGTCGTGTAGCGGTATCTTTAGACGTAGTGGCCTTAGTAAAGATGCACCCCCTCATCAACGTTTGGCCGACGGATACGTTCTTCCACGCCGATAGGCGTAAAGAAACAATCTTTTTGAATCTATAGAGTGTTAATGATCCTCGATCGACGCTGTGCATACTAATACAAAGTGCATTTAGAGCAATAGTGACATCAACGCATTCAGGAATTTTTCTGGTGCATATGTGCACAACGAGAGTAGTCTTTGCACACTGGGTGTACTGGGTTTCGATTCTTCCTCTTCCATGAGGTTAGTGTTACTCCCTTAGTCCACAAACTGCTTCAGACCTACTTTAAAATGTCATCCTGGGCCTTTGCATCTTTGTTAGGTGACAACATGTGCAATTTTTACAACCGCGAGGTTAAAAAATTGTACACATGCCTCAATGAGGAACTGATTTGACTGGCAGTATGTAAATCCTATGTAAACTTCTGTTCACTATGTATAAATTCAAACATGTATTGTAACTATCGGATCACCACTCATTGCATACGTCTGTCGCGGGTCGACATTATTGGCTGATATCATGGCCTATATCGACGAATGAGCAGTATATTACTACTGCAACACAATATTATGGGCTACAATAATATCATAATTTTTGTATGTCGTACAAACATATTATTCACATTCGATACTTACTTTATCTAAAATATTGTGTATCTGATACATTCCGTTGCATCATCCCGAAACCATTAGTTAGATGGGTTAATGATTGACGATTGTGTGACTTTGTCCAGTCATTTCTAGAATTTGTAAACAATTATTGTAGCAATTCCTTCATCCAACTTTCAACACGGTGCATGGTTAAGAAGCCCATGTAGTGCGCGGCGATAGTCGCTCAAAGTGCGTCTGTACGACTCTTTGAATCAGCAATAGAAGAGCCCGAGTCACCCAAAGAAGGAGATGACAACTCGTCTGCTGCTTATGAAGCTCAGCATGCAGAAGTCACTTTTTTAGGTTTGCGCGGTGCATCACCGCATGTCCAACGGATATATGAGCTTCAGAACATATACCTTGGTGGTTCTACCAGTGACACCAACTCGAGGAACGATGCAAAGCGATAGAACAGACCCGGAGTGGATAAATAGGAGTCGATTAAATCGGCTCTACGAAGTGGCATGAGCAATGACTAACTTCATGAAATATTCGGCTCGTCTGACGAATTGGACCATCCGTCTCCGGTAAGAAGTCGTCCTCATTCGTACCGTATGGAATGAGGCAATAGATCTGGTCAATGATGATGACGATGATATATTAATGCATCAAAGTCAGTACTATAGTGTTGGGATAATGGTGCTGGTGCTTTTATTGAAACCAAGCAAGAAACTATAGATTGCAACGCCATGCCTGTCGCTCCTGAGAGAAATACATGGTTGCCTTTACAGAGATTGTTGGATCACTTATTTTAAATGATAAGATCGTTATCGATTAAGTCTGTTTGATTCGTCAAGGCTTCACGACTCTAGTGCTAGCAAATTTTGCACTGAACATGCGTCATCGATGTGATCTTCAAAAATTAATGGTACATCTAGAATCGTCAAGGCTTCACGACTCTAGTGCCAGCAAATTTTGCACTAAACATGCGTTCTTCATCGATGTGATCTTCAAACATTAATGGTACATCTAGGATCAGAAAATATTATGACCCCTCGCTATCCAGGTATGTAACGCGTTTATCCACAATATTGTAGGCATTGGAAGTATGGCCTGGCTTGGAAAATATTTGTGTCCCGAAATAAGTTTGAGTAACGATACCCTACTGGTGCATGTAATGAACTGCATCGGTTGAAAAGGGATGCCGGGTTACCATATATCTCGCATGTTCTATAAACAACTTGTTTTGTGTCCCCAAGGAAGATTACTCTCAGGAAGATCCCTGGTGCATAGTTTAAGTCTCTTCTGCGATACATGAAGAGATTGATGATTTTCAGTTCCTCTACAAGTGCACCGAGCGATCATTTTCCTATGGCCCTTCTTTAGCATCAAATGTGTCTTTTAGTATAACTCGACAAGACCTAGAGAACTCATCATCTATTTGTGAGAGATCCTCCCATCTATCTGCCGAAGGAGGGTAGCCGCGTCACCGGACGACGTTATTTCACATCGCGGTGGTTCAACAGACTTCCTACAAGGAAGAGTAGGCCGCCGTGCCCATTAACTAATGAATGAAGAGGAGGAGGAAAGACACCCTCTTACTGGTCCACTAAATCAATCTGATACTAAAAGTCAACTCGACCGCGTAACTCTCAATCTTAGAGAGGATCTCGAGCGCGAGAGGAATATGAGTCTTGGTTTGGTTAATAATAAGAATCGTTTATATATCAAAAGATAGACTGATCGAACTCTGCCTTTGCGCAACTAGCGAAAGAAGCGACAACAGAGTTCTCTCCAAGACGCGATATAGGCAGCTCGTCAGTATATTATTCGTTATCGCAAGGAGATAACTGAGCTTCAGACGCAGGTTGAAGTCAACATCGCGATCAAAAGAATCTTTTGGATATGCTTGTTCTCAAGCTTTCCTCACCAGACGAATCCGCGTACTGATAGTACGGCCTTAGGACCCGACCTAAACGTACGATGCGTGCTCATCCTAAGTGGAAGTCCAATCGTGTATATGTTGCCTAGGCAGCGAAGCATACGAAATGAACCGATAAACCTGGGTAGTAACTTAATACTACACGTGTTAGTCCCTATGTGTAGAGGTAGGTTTGCCGTAGATGGTAGTACTATGTCACCCTCACAAAATATAAAACGTTTGCCCTTCCATTCACGTCACCGTTTCGTTTTTGTCGATCCACCGCATCCGAGACAGTGTCTTATACGAAGCCGACGACCGTTTCGTGAGCCAGTGCGCATTCATCTTCTGGTTCGTTGTATAACCTACAGCGCGCTGTAATTGCACTGCTGCAAGATCCGATGTTGGGTCAGCAAGTAAATGTACGACTCTCTCGGTGTGATGCTGAGGTGCTCAGGATTCTTGGTAGTAAGAATATTATCAATGTTACTTTCCTTTACTTCACTGAAGTCAATGCACTCTACATCAGCATGCTTAGTAGTGACCTCACGGTCAGTGCGTGACGAGAGAGAGCCGAGTTGGTTTTGCTTCAAGGGTTCCCCCCAATAAGTGGCACTCTTAACAAGGCGGGTAAGTGTGAATGGCGCTATCCATTCAAGAAGAACGGAAAATATGTTTTTGATGCATGCACCGAGTTATTATTAGAGATCTACCATTGACAAGAATTCGCTCCTATTTGTGCAAGAGTGGACGTGCCCTCTGAGGATCGCCGAAACACGGTTTGCGCGTTCCGTCTGAAAACCTGATTCAGGATGATCAGATGTAGACATCTTTAGGCGCGCTTCAAGTGTTTTGAACATGGAGCTACAGAACTCATTCGTGAACCGCGGGTCTCGACCGGACACGATTTCACGGGGTACTTCATCAAGGCGAAAGATCGTGTCAAAAACGACACGTGCACAACCTGATGCTGTTAAATATTTAAGTACAGCAAAACGTTGTACCATATTTATGAATTTATCAATGAACACAAAATACCAGTGTCCTTGTGTTAGTCTGAGCGAAATCCGATAACGAATCCCGGTGAAACAGACTCTTAGCAGTCCGCTGGAATTGGGAGAGACTGCAACGGAGCATGAAGTGATTGATTTTACCCATCGGAGCACAGATAGATAGATATTATCATTGGGAGACTCCGCAAGAACGAACGTACTTGCGCACGGAATGATACTGGTTTGGCCAGTAAAAGACCCATCTCATACCCATCTACAGGGGCGTTATGGTACTCGAAAAAGATCACAACCTCAAGTACTTAGGTTTGGTTACGACGACACGAGGCGGGTCGCCGGAAACGACTGAATTTTATCAGCAACCTGTTACACACAAGGTATATGTCCGTGGAGGACCGATACACCGCTAAAAATGTTTTAACGTGTTTCGGAAAGAATTTACGAGATGATTAATCAAATTCACAATCGCTGGATCACATATATACGCATTTGGCGTGTCATACATCAAGGGGGAAGACATTATGGTTGAAGTCAAAACCGCAACAGTGGGTGTCTCACTATGGGGTTGCGCGGCCGGTTCGAACGCGAGCCAGCGCGACTTTGCACCATCAAAGACGCTTATTCTACTGGCTTGTACTTTATTGAAAAAATTATACTTAGCGAAGGAAGACATCCACCGCTCCATTCTTTTCGGGAGGCGTGAACTATTGATGGCCTTACGTAATGGGGCATGTTTCGCATAGGTAATAAAGTGTATATCTCCTAACATATAGACCCTGAACCGATCCAGTGCGTACTTTATCGCAAGGTGTTTACTTGTCATGCACGGCGTAGTTACGTTTAGCAGGTTAAGGCTTACAGGATTGATATCCGACAACACACTCCGCGCCGTTTTTATCATACTGCATTAAAGCACATCCGATCGGAAAATCACTGGCATTACAGAACACATGAAATGGTCTGTCCTGGTCTGCAATCACCAACACCGGCGATTGTATCAATATTCGCTGGATTCCCTCGATCGAGCCTTGACACTCAGCTCTGATACTCATGTCTCCATCATTTTAAAGTAAACGAGAAATATATATGGTCATATCGGCGTGGTTACGCGAGTATTTGTGCAAATACACCACTAATCTAAGCAACTATCGAAGTCCCTTTACATATACGGGTACCGGCCATTCGGTGATCGCCTTGATCTTCTACGGATCCAGGCGTATACTGTATTTACTAACTATGCGCAGTAGAAGTGGGGTTTTGCTAGCAGCAATTATACACTTCTTTCATTCAAATTATGCTCACGCATAATTGCAAGAACCTTACGGAGTCGATGGACTTCCAAATCCATCTCTCCGTCCATATCTCATCTGTGGACGAATACGTCATCAAAGACATAGGTGCGAAGTCTGTCACCGATATCAATAGATTTGTCACACATCTATCGAATGTGGCATGGGTATTATTATTTCTTGTCGCATCACAAGCAATTCCTAGATCATACCACTCAAGGTGCTTACTGTTGGATACGGGATATCCTGTTCAAGCATTAGGATATGATAGATCCCATCCATCGGATACACGAACGAAAAGATAATACTCTTTGACATACCATCTATGGTGACGAACTCCATTTATATCGGCTTCTGAACCCGTACAGTTGCAGCATTCAACTTGCTGAATGCATGTCCTGTCCGATACCCTCTTGTGGCTTTTGCACGCAGAAGGTCAGACATCTATGTAGGGAAGTTGATCCCCTCACATGATCGGCTGCTAAGGGCAAACAAAGAGTCTATCGATCGCGAGTACTTGTTCACGAGGCAGTGGCCAATTCTTTATGAAATAGTACTTCAAACCTGATTTCAAGTCGACTTCGTGACGAGTACGTTTTCGCACATTACTGGTTCGGGAGAAATACTCAAATGATAATAAATTATTACAGATAAGATTGTTTTGAGCGACTATCAGGCAGACGCACTTCACCCAATCCTATTCTTCTCATTAAGAACAATCTCACCATTTAATGAGCTTCTGAGAACTCGTTCATTCTCGGCAAAGACCACTGCTGACCGAATATCGGTGACGTACGCTGCCTCCGCGACGAGTAAGCCGATCTGCTTGACTTTGCCACTACGCATATACGAAAGAAACCCTTATGTTCTAGCATTGGCAATGGGGTGATAATGAAATTCAACTTCGAAGATGCGATCAGATCAGGGGTACTAGCTCTTGCGTTTACTCCGTCATTGACCAAAATATTCAATGTCTCGACGATGTGCTGGGAAGTTGTTCTTTCAGAGGACTTATCCCCCCTGTTGTCATCGAGCTGTGATTGCGCAAGTACAGCGACGTCCTCTGCTTCGGCTCTCCAGTCGATCAGGGTCCTCGTGCTGCCAGTTACTGCCATGTATCTGTTGTTCTCTGGATGCTGTCCAAAAATTAGCGGAGTGTCGATGGCCGGGTCCACCTGACTTATCATAGTGGTGGACCTTTTGCGCTGCCTGTATTTCTACACAGTTTCGGTAGCTTGCTTCATCGTGTGATGGTTGATCACACCTTGTGCAGTCGTGCTACCATACTGCACAAGATCAAATGTTACCAGTAAGGCCAATTCACTCACTTGTGGTACATCCACGTACTTGTAGATTCTGCAACCTTTTCAAAGATAGCCACCTGATAAAAAATTCAGGAATGTTGACTGTTCGACGCTGTCAGCTGACTTGTGGCTCGTACCTTCAGGTACACGGCAAACAAAGGATGACGTCAACATTATCGCTCACTTTCAATACGATGAAGTCATCATCATACCGAACATGTTCCAGTATGTATCAAATCCCCACTACACGCTTCATTACCGTTTCGGATGCGCCTGTTGCTAGGCGTACTGCCTTTATCGTTCAGGAGGTCTAGATCTGAACGAAGTCAAGTCTGCAATTAGCCAGCAATTAGCTAGCGCTTGGTGTTGTAGAAATATTTAGACGCCCCACAATCGACTAAGGATAAAAGTAACGTATTCTCTTTACTTCGATTCATCAAGATAATAAAAAACCCATTAATAGATGAAGTAACACATAGTGAATGTGTGTTGGGAGCAACTCTCGTCAAGAGGCCTGCACACTCACTTCACGTTGCTGGGTCAGTTGGTTGCTCCTCATCTACCGAATCGAACCGTTGTTTGTCCGTTTAAAACTTCGTACCCACGTCCCTGTCTTTACTGGAGGCGAGAAAATTATTGCGTCCAGCGTCTAGGGAAACCAGACTTGGGACACCACACTCGCATGCGCAGAGTCAAGTCTTCTGACATTTATTACATTTCCACAATTTCTTGAAGCTTGGAGGGCGGGTGTTCTTTCTCTTAATGTAACATGGTTCCATTGGTTATGTACCTCCTCTTTTATCTCATCTCTGTGGAAAATAGAAACTCTAATTCCTGTGAGCCTGTCTCACGCTGAAGTCTTTCTGTTCCGCAATTGAAGTTGCCTCTTTCAAAGTTTCTAATACCAGGCAAAACAGGTAGATATAGACGGGTCCATTCGCAAGACCTTGCATGAACTTAACGTCTGCACGCCGACCGGATTGGTCTTGGCAGAACTTGCAAAGTGTCTTATGTGTAGCACGTAAGCATACGCATCAGTTTTACCCTACTTGAGTTTCAGGTGCTCAGATCGAGCTTAAACCGCAGCTCTCGGAGGCTCAAACGTTTGCCTGGGCCGGGTCTTGGAGATCTATAATGATCCAAAAGCATATGGGTGGTAAAGTTTTAGCCCTAAGGCCCAAGACTTGGGTTTCCTGCCAATTTCGACTATGTGAATGCAAGTTGTACCTATGAAAATGTGACAAGACCTTATGGCATCGTCCAAACTCGACAAACATCCAAAAGGAAGTATTCTAAAACTCCTTTACACTCGGAGACGTAAAGCATTAAGGATTCGGGCCGACGCGTGTGTGACGCCCCGGGAGCAGCATCCTGCTGTTATCTCACAATTCAATTTGTGGAGCACCATGTCATCTTAAGAGCTATGTCTATTGACAACCTTGTCGGTAAATCAAGTGCCTTTTTTGTGCTATGTGAAGTTCAACCTGGATGGATTTGGCAATGGCGCATATTGCCCGTCTGGCCCCAGGGCGGGTAGTACTATGCCGACGTATTCTTGGCCAATTGAAGAACTTAAGCGTCCGACAGCATCTGTAACGGCGCTAAAACGTCTCGTCACTAGCTTACCCGAAACGCTTGAGGAAGCCTCAAGACCAAGTATTAGGTATCATGTAGATTTACCCCTAATTTTTATTTTGTTTTAATTCATACTAGTTGCAAAGATTTTTAATCATACTATGTACAACCGTGTTCCCGCCTTCCGGGAACTACTCATTTTCAGGTATCTTATCATTGGTCCATATTGGGTCTTTAGACCCCCAATAATGAGCCAATAATAGTTTGTTACGCTGTGTCCGCTATTCGGGCACAGCACCTGCCTACAAATGTAAACGTTAATTTTATTTGTTTTAATCCTGTCATGTGGTCCATTACAGCATCCCATGTGATTTAACTAAAACGGGAGTAGCTCACCACACGTGTGAAATATGTCCTTTCTTCATCACGCAACATGTTCATTTGGATTGAAATTCCGAAGTCGTTGGACAGGCTACAAAGGGCTACCAGGTGTAACAGGGCACCACGCGCTTGCACTAACAAAGCACAAGCTACTAATTAGAAACAGTTGAAGTGGATGCCTCCAGACTCCACGTACACGTACAGGCAGAGTAAGGTTCCAATACAAAGCAAGAGTAATTGTTAAATGTCCAAAGTAGGGCTGCATTTGGAATTTGGGGCAATATTTACATAGGTAGTTATAACGATAATACTCGCTCCGTTTCAACGTGTTTGTCTCTTGTCAACAACAAAAAATAAACACTAGGTCATTTATCTAGCCAGGTTAGATGATGAACCTGAAAATAAGGCTTATTCTAAGTTCTTTCAGCCAGTGTTGTCCGTGTATTCACACACCCAGTAGCTGTAAAATCAGCAACTCAAAACAAATCATTTCTTTTTCACACCGACGCTGATTGCGGAGCCTGCAGACTACCCATTGTCACGGTTGACAACTTTAATAGCAGCTTGAAAATGTTAAAAATCTCTACCTATACCCGGAAAGCTACATCGCATTCGATGCATAGTTACAGCTGCCTAAACAAGACGCTTCTCTAGACCATTTTCACGCAAACTTGTCTCTACAATTCTGGCTTCCTTATGAATTGGGTGAATTGAATGTATCACTTTAAACAGTACACGCCATATCTTCCTTGGTAGTAGTGCTCTCATTGTCGAAGATATGCACCATACCCAAGCTCCGATCGAAGAAACTCAAGGACATCGAACGCACTGGTATAATGTGTACGTTCCTACAGTGTGCTAATGCTAACAGGAAGGTAAGTCATACTAATTTCGAGTCAGTGACGCTATATATGCATGTCCTGTGAAGTCGATAATGAGGCTATGGAAGCTTGATCGCGACACCATGGTCCGCTCATCGGACCTCTTAGACGTGCGATCCAAATCAAGGGTAAGAAAGAAAAAGAAATGATTAATTTAAATGCAGTTTATAAGAAAATGGTGGCTGCGACATATCGTAAGCGTTATACACTGCGCTCTTTGGCACATGTGACAGGGGTATCGACCTCTACTTTTCTGTAGAAGGCGCCAGCGCAATGACATCATGGCGACGACCAACTCTAGCAAATCCTGCTGACGGAGGAGAACAAGCGCGGGCGAATGGATTTCATCCTTCGATTTGCCGACGATTCGACACTGCTGTACTATCCGATGTACGACGTTAGTCATCTTGATGATACATGGTTTTACATGACAAGAGCATCTCAGAAATACCTGTCTCCTAACGAGCCGGCGCCACTCCGGTATGTACGTTTCCCATTTAATATTTAAATGGGTGCGCTTGTAATTTAATTGACTATGTGTAATGTTAGACGATGTAAAAGCAAGCGGTTTATCGGTAAGATGTTGATATTGGCAGCAGTCGCCAGGCCGAAAAAGAACTCTACCAATGGTTCTCGGTTTGATGGAACGCTGGGCATATGTACTTTGTGGAGCCGTACAACAAACCAGCAAGAATCGCCTTCTGGAAATATTGAATCACGCCTTCGACTGCCGTGAGGAGAGCGGAGTACGTCGACGTATTTCTGGACAACGTCATTCCTGCGCGTGCCGCCAAGTTTTCTCGTCGCATTCAACGCGGCGCCATATACATACAATATTACAATGCGCGAAAACACGTCAACGAAGTTGACCCACTCGTGAGTGAGGCTGGCTGCCAGCTGCGCCTTGACCTGCCCGTATTTTGCAGACTCCCTTTGCCCGGACTTTACCGTGCTGGAAATAGGCTTAGTTCTATCTATTCAGACATTGCAGCAGTGGCACGTCGAAGCTACGAAGAGTTGGTAGACGTAGTCTAAAAGTCTTTCATGGCTCTTAAGATAGAAAAATTAGAAGTCGTGTTTCTTCGCTGCAGTTGTGTATGACTGCAGCACTAAAAGACGATGGTGGCAATGCCTTTGGGCTACTACATTCGAAGAAGGTCGCTCTCCGTCGACATGAAGATTTGCCCGGTCACTTAGTTGCCCCCCAAGCTTGTATGACATGGCACGTTCTCTCTTTGCCAAATCAAAGTAATACATGTCAATAAACTTTTAAACGGGCAAGCATTGTGATAAAAATATTGCTTAATTTGGGACAAAGACAATGAAACGGGGGGGGGGTAAATAAGTACATAAGTAGGTATAGGTCAGTAACTGATTAGTGGATACTGAGCGTCTTTTTATTATTGGCGTATTGTTGGGTGTCAGACCCAACGTGTAGCCAATAGTAAATCGACTGTAAATTTGAGTGGTTCCAATGAGCTAGGGAAACATTCGCATTCAGTGCGAATTAAAACTAAACAAAAACTAAACATAGTTATGTTTACGAGTTAATTAAGATTGATTTCCTAACGTCCTTCCAGCGTACGACGGTAATGGGGCTCTCACCCCGTCTCAGTAATAGTTAATCTTCTGTTCACTAAGTAAATACAAACATGGCTTGTAACTATCTGCTCACCATTCATCACATACGTCTGCTGTGGATCGGCATAATTGGTTAATATCATGGTCTGTATCGACCAATGAGCAGAGTATAAGTACTGCAGCGCAATATTATCAGGTAATTGGGAGCCCAATGGGTGAAGCTAATAAAACTTAGAGCCTATTGGTACGTGATACTCCCTCCGTTTCAGCAGGTTTGTCCCTTTCACGAAAAAAACAAAGGTAAGTTCATTCTTATATCCTGATTGGCTAATGCACCTCAAAATAGAGCTTATTTTGCGCGCTTTCAGCCAATGTAGGTCGCCTATTTTTTCAGTGGTCGCGAGCCGAGAAATCAACACTTAAATAAACATGGTATGAGAGTATTGACGCTGACGTCGATTGCGACGCACCTAAGCCGTCCAATTGTCAAGTGCGAGGGGTTATACAACATCTTAAGAAAGGTGAACACCGCTATTTGAGCCCGGACGTCTAAAATCGACTGTAATGCATCGTTTTTGCGGCATAAATTGGACGCATCCTTTAGCTTAGACATCACTGATTTACCTCCTCACCTCTATAATTAGTATAAGTTTATTATTAAATATATTAAAATAGGGGATTGTTTAATCCACCGCACCTTTTTACTAAATCCACCACATTATTGTACGCCACACCACATACCACATTGCTCTTAAACAAGATAGGCGATCGCCGGTTCATTCTTACAGTCTTAATTTTATCATGGCAGCAACAGATGACAACATGGCAGACTACATGGAACTGGACACAAATATTGCATCGAGTGACCAGGCAGCCTTGATAGTAATTCAAATGCACGGGGTGAGGACAGATCTTACATACACAACCGCATGGTCTGATGCCGAACGCTCTCGCTATACACTACCGCTGAGTACTCTTGGTTCTGGTTAAAGTAGTTCCAATCTAAGCCTACTTGGTGTTTCTTTTGTGATGGGATAACTTTCGCTGTGTGGTTCATTATCGCTCTTGCTCCCGCTGTAGGCTGTACGACGTTGCTGAATGGTCTTACTGTACGCTCCGTTGTACACTGGCGCTTTTGCCGATTCTGCACGCTCCGTCTAGTCAAGTGTTAATTTAATGTGTATAAGCAAGCACCTATCGCGTTTAAGAGCAATGTGGTATGTGGTGTGGCGTACAATAATGTGTGGACTTAACAATTCCCACTTAATATACTATTTTAAAGAGTATTCATTATACACTGACTATTATATGTGGGCTTCCGTTTGGCTTCATAAATTTATCTTGCCGCAACGGGTAAACATTACGCAACAAAAGGTAGCTCTATTAGAGACAAAGACAATGAAATAGAGGAGGTACTACTCAATCAAATAGTTATTTAGTACCTATATATGCGTTAAGCATTTTATTAATGTAAATGCTTTTTATTTTTCTTATTCATATACGACTTTTATTTATGGCTAAAAAACATATATTTGTGAATTTTTCTGATCTGATAAAATATTTCAGCATTATTTCTGCTTCTGTATTGAATGACAATAATAAACCCCTAATTTATCAAACCA
>JH598388.1:733465-764604 GCA_000173235.2 Hyaloperonospora arabidopsidis Emoy2
CACCGTCAACCATCTACATCAACTTGACTAAGATGGCGCAAACGATGTCCGACTACTCGGTCGGTATTGACGTCGGCACGATGTACTCGAGAGTCGGCGTGTGGCAGAACGACAGCGTGGAGATCATTGCGAAAGACCAGGGTAACCGCACGAGCGCCGTCGTACGTGGCGTTCACGGACACGGAGCGTCTGATCGGTGACGCGGCGAAGAACCAGGTGGCGATGAACGCGCACAATACGGTGTTTGACGGGAAGCGCCTCATTGGTCGCAAGTTCTCGGACGCGGTGGTGCAGGCGGACGTGAAGCACTGGCCGTTCAAGCTGACGTCGGGTGCTGGCGACAAGCCGCAGATCACGGTGCAGTTCAAGGGCGAGTCGAAGACGTTTCAGTCCGAGGAGATTTCGTCCATGGTGCTCATCAAGATGCGTGAAGTGGCCGAGGCGTTTATGGGCAAGGAAGTGAAGAAAGCGGTGATCACGGTGCCGGCCTACTTTAACGACTCGCAGCGGCAGCGACGAAGGATGCAGGGGCCATTGCTGGACTCAACGTGCTCCGTATCATTAACGAGCCGACGGCTGCGGCCATCGCCTACGGTCTGGACAAGAAGGGCGGCGAGCGCAATGTGCTCATCTTCGACCTGGGTGGCGGCACTTTCGACGTGTCGCTGCTGAGCATTGAGGACGGCATCTTTGAGGTGAAGGCGACTGCAGGGGACACGCATTTGGGCGGAGAGGACTTTGACAACCGCCTCGTGGACCACTTCACGCAGGAGTTTAAACGCAAGCACCGCAAGGACATCACGGAGAACCAGCGCGCGCTCCGTCGTCTGCGCACGGCGTGTGAGCGTGCGAAGCGGACGCTGTCGTCGTCGGCACAGGCGTACATTGAGATTGACTCTCTGTTCGATGGCATCGACTTCAACTCGACCATCACGCGCGCACGTTTCGAGGACATGTGCGGCGACTATTTCCGCAAGACGATGGAGCCGGTGGAGAAGGTGCTGCGTGACGCCAAGCTGTCGAAGAGTCAGGTGCATGAGGTGGTGCTCGTGGGCGGCTCGACGCGTATCCCGAAGGTGCAGCAGCTGTTGTCGGACTTTTTCAACGGCAAGGAGCCTAACAAGTCGATTAACCCGGACGAGGCTGTCGCGTACGGTGCGACTGTCCAGGCTGCTATTTTGAGTGGCAATGACTCGTCGGAGAAGCTGCAGGACCTGCTACTGCTGGACGTGACGCCGCTTTCGCTTGGTCTGGAGACGGCCGGCGGTGTGATGACGACGCTGATTGCGCGCAACACGACGGTGCCGACGAAGAAGTCGCAGACGTTTTCAACGTATGCGGACAACCAGCCGGGCGTGCTGATTCAGGTGTTTGAAGGCGAGCGTTCGATGACGCGCGACAACAACCTGCTTGGCAAGTTCAATTTGGATGGCATCCCGCCCATGCCTCGCGGCGTGCCTCAGATCGACGTGACGTTCGACATTGATGCGAACGGTATTCTAAACGTGTCGGCCGTGGAGAAGTCTACGGGCAAGGAGAACAAGATCACGATCACGAACGACAAGGGCCGTCTGTCGCAGGCCGACATTGATCGCATGGTGTCGGAGGCCGAGAAATACAAGTCGGAGGACGAGGCGAACAAGATCCGCATTGAAGCGAAGAATGCGCTGGAGAATTACGCGTACAACTTGCGCAACACGCTGAACGACGAGAAGTTGAAGGACCAGATTCCGGAGGATGACAGGAAGGCGATCGACGACAAGGTGACGGAGACCATCAACTGGCTCGATGCGAACCAGTCGGCCGAGAAGGAGGAGTACGAGGCGAAGCAGAAGGAAGTGGAGAGCGTGGCCAACCCGATTTTGCAGAAGATGTACGCTGCTGCTGGCGGTGCTCCAGGTGCTGGCGGTATGCCAGGTGGTATGCCTGGTGGTATGCCTGGTGGTATGCCCGGTGGTATGCCCGGTGGTATGCCCGGTGGTATGCCTGGTGGCGGTGCCCCACCTGCGGGTGCTGCGGACCAGGGTCCCAAGATCGAGGAGGTGGATTAGGCAGTTGTAGTATGAGACGATAGCGACGACGTAGGTGTTTGTTTCTGATATGGTGCAGAACAACGACCGTTAGAAGGCATTGGTCGCGTATCAATCAATAAAGTCATCGACTTCGTTGAAGTGGAAATGAACGAAACTCTTTTGGCTCCGTACCACAGTATGATTAAGTCACGGGTTATTGCAGTAGACAAGGTTGTGCTTTAGTAGTAGTAGACTGCTTTCGTACGTACCACTACAGCGTGGAATTGTCATGTGTTCATCGAGATCCATGTAAACGGCATCAAGTAGTCATGATCTTGCCGTCACACATATTCCGACTGAGAATCATTGAGTGCTACAGATGCAGTCCATTTTACGACTGCAATCGACTAGGCGACGAGCTGGCGTCGGTATTCCAGGACCATCTTCGAGTCCTCTTTCCACAGCGTGCGTCGGACGAACTCGAGGGAATACTCTGGACCCACTACATTGCCCTTGCACAGAATCTCGATCTCTTCGGGCTTCAAGACGTTCACCTTCTTGGCCAGATACTTGCGCAGATACATCACCTTGATCACGCAGAACAACACGGCGGTTCAATCACGTG
Source organism: Hyaloperonospora arabidopsidis Emoy2 (assembly GCA_000173235.2). Classification (NCBI taxonomy): domain Eukaryota; phylum Oomycota; class Peronosporomycetes; order Peronosporales; family Peronosporaceae; genus Hyaloperonospora; species Hyaloperonospora arabidopsidis. The sequence goes on from JH598388.1 coordinate 736,103, forward strand.
CGACGCCAGTTCGGACAAATGTTGAGCCTTACCTTGAAAGACGACTGCGTGTTCATGCACGGGGCTTTCAACTCACCCAGTAGTAAGAACAGAGGCACGTCGGGACTGAGACCATTACGAACAATCTCAACGAATGACCGTGGAACTTCCACATAAACACGATAAAAATAACAGACTGTACGACAACTGACCCGCGCTGGGGACGTAGCTCGAATGGGATCATGTGTCCGGGCGACTGACCAAGTGGGCGACGGAACTTTGAAGCACATTGTTGATCATCGTGTGGAGCATCGGGCTCTTTACGCTTGATCCCAAACTTGGCATAGAATTCCTGCTCTAGAGACAAACCGACAACAAAACACCATATGCTAAGCAAAGTTCCAGCACAAACATACCAGACTCAGCGGCACTGGTACCTTCCGCTTCTTCTTTGGCACGGTAATCCGGCAAGTACTTTTCAGAGAGCTCTTTCAGCGCTGGGTCAGGACTACGCAAGTCATATCATAAGCAGTGATGGAGTGACCAATCGAGTCATGATTTTGACGTACATGAATTGAGTCCACGGTTTGGCACCCAGGTTGACGCCGCAAGTTGGACAAGAACTCGACGGGGTGTGCAGATAGAACCCCCGGACGCAACCATGGCAGACTGTTTCAATATGAAATGCAAGTCAAAACCGTACTCCGCTTCTGCCATTCATCCATTCACTCGCTCAGATTTCTACATTCGTGAACGTACAAGTGTGTAGACACTCTTTCGCAGTATACGGATCTCGAAAGTAGCCGTTGCATAATTTGCAGATGAAAAAAGGGTTAATATCTGCCATACGCAGAGTTTCCTAAAAAAGACAAAGATCCACAAATAAGCGATTGCTAACGTAGACCTCCGCGCAACAACGTCCCGCGGAAGCGTACGACGTCCATATGGTATACGCTAATCACTAGAGTACCTACTGTGCGTGCTTCCATGAACAAATGGCGGTAGGATGCGTCGTCTAGTGACGGAGCGACCGCATCGGTCGGCGCAGACGAGCGCTTAGCCATAAGTAAATTATGTCGAAAGTAGGCAGATTTATTGAATTACATAACTCATTGAGACATTGAAAAACTCCCCTATAGCATGTGGACAGGTGATGTTTTAGGCATGAGTATAGTGTTTGTGCTGTCGTCGTCGTCGTCGGTAAAAGAAGACGAAGCCAAGGATGCATGCCACTGGGACTGCCATAAAAAACACGGCGAGTGCGAACAAAGTACTGGAGAAGAACGAGTCCGTCTGATGTCGGCCGTCCGCCCCAGTCAACCGGTTGTCTGAACTCATCGATGATTCCACCGGCTCTAGCTGCCACGACGCGTTTCCAGTGAGTAAAGCTCCGGCCGCTTCCGACTCTGTTGGTTGGGCTGGTACTGGCGCCGGCAATGGGGTGGTAGAGCTGGACGCACTTTCACACTCACATTTGCTGTGATACCGGGGCTCTTGAAGCTGCTCCTGGGCGTGCTGGCGCGTTGTGAGTAGCTCCTGCAATTCAACATGAAGTCGAGTCGAAAGCGCTTCAAGTTGTCGGCGCGCTGTAGTCAATTGTTGCATTTGAAAGTGATGCGCTGTAACCATCGCGTGACGCATATGTGTCATGCTGTTGACCATGTTGCGTTGCGGTATGGGTGTTGTTGAATCGTATCCACGATATATAGCGAGATGTCCGTGGCTCTGGCCATGGCTGTAGGTCAGAGCAACCCAAAAGCAGCTGATCCACCGCATCGAGGACTGCTGCTTTCGTGACGCAATGACGAATGAAGACATTCTCCGGCCTCGAGAGGCTGCTGCTACTATCCATCAAGTGTCTCGTGTTGTCTTCTTGACCAAGAGCCACATCTATCCATCAGTTGAGGATGCAAGTTTGGCCAGTAGATTTCAATTCAGTCCTTCAAAAATGCAGTTCAATTAACACTTACAAAAGTGTTGGCGCGAGTGAGCTTACGCGCGATGCCATATTCGTTGACATCTTGTTCTGATTGAATGTGATCGTCGATTTGTAATTGCGAGTCCGATCTACAGTAAAAGAGTAAACCTAAATGCTTATTGTTCAATTAACACTTACAAAAGTGTTGGCGCGAGTGAGCTTACGCGCGATGCCATATTCGTTGACATCTTGTTCTATTTGAATGTGATCATCGATTTGTAATTGCGAGTCCGATCTACAGTAAAAGAGTAAACCTAAATGCTTATTGTTAAAAGCCGTGATATTGTTCCTGTCACGCAACACTTGAGCATCAATCAGTCGATAGACGCAGGTCACTTCAATGATGTCTTGCGTCAAATCTATATTTGACAATGCAACACAAGTCACCTGTCATCAACATTGTCGTAGCGTAAGCAACGCCATTAAGGACATCGCACCGACAAGAAAACGGATGGCTTCGATAGTACAGTAGATCGACACTGGCGGACTGCATGTAGTGAGACTCAGAACCAAAAACGGTGAAGTACACAGATGTGAGTGTAAACTGGAAAACAAGCGCGCTTATGGCTTACAGGTAAGCGTTGCTATACAACAAGCTTTAAACGAGGAGGCTACTTTTGCTGAAAGCGTGTGAGCCGGTTAGTGCAACCGTTGAATACAAATCTCACGCTATCGAGTTAGTTATCACACCTATTTGAGACTTACCGACAACGCGTAACAACCGTTCGGAACAAACATCAGCTATCCACACAATCTAACCCTACGAAACTTGAAGCTTACAATTTACCATCGGCATCTTAAGCCAAGACTGTTTCCGTATCAAGACGCTTCGCCCCAACAATGGCATTTCAATAGCGAAACGTTTGTGTGGTGGTACCATTACTACACTTACGAGAGTCTGTCAAGCATGTATTCGTGAATCATAGCCTGAGCTTGAAGGCTCATCTATAATTGATGCAGCATTGCGACAAAACCCCAGCAAAATGTTGCTAACAACAGCATAATGGACTATCAAATGAGTGCGTGACCTCTTGCATAAAGCATCGGCACTATATGATCGGCCGCTCGACAGGTTCTCAAATGGCTTGTTATGGAAAAAGGTTAATCCTTTGTCGGGCTGCTGCAATGAAATGCATGATATGTTTTGATATGCATTGATGAGTTATGTAATATCGGTTCCGCCGCTTGCACTTTTTGCGCGCGAGAAAGCGTGGAGTTGGCATTGAAACCATGCATCTCAGAGTAAAGTGCAGCGCAACGAATAAAATGTATGCTGTAATTGGGTGAGCCCGTTCCATATGTTAACGTTAATGCTAGGTGTCGATGTAAATGTTTCTTCGCAAATTAATATTCACCAATATTTATTCGTAGATTAATATTCATCAAATTATTTGTAAATCAATATTCATCAAATTTATTTGTTGATCAATATAATAATATTCGTCAATAGTTATTTGTGGTCACCCATACTTCTTCTTAGTCAATATTCACCAATATTACTTCGTAGACCAATATCCACAATATATGTGTGCTAATGATTATTCACGTATATTTTCCCGTAGATTAATATTACCTTACTCATTAATTGAAGCAATTAACAAAAACATATATTTTGCAGAATGGTCACGACACTCCAGCTGTATAGACCTCGATAGCAGTCTGTAACCCCATCTATGAACAAAAAACGCGCGCAACAAGTGGTGAGCACGGGGCCATCATACTTTGTAGCTCATTAGTCCTATCGAAGGATCTGAATGTTCCCATTACAGACTTCACCAGAAGTTCCATTTTCCTATTCGACTAAGCGTTATCTGTAGTATATACCGCTTCTTGTGCACGAGCCGTGTGAAAATAAGGTTTCAAAACACATGTCTACACTTTTGCTAGTTCGGGAAGCGCACACTGTCACAGGTGTAGGTAGCGCTACTGTCATCATTGTAAGCGAAAGATGTTCCATTACAAATGGAATTCTCTACTTGAAGCGTCACATAGATGCGTGTGTGGTAGACAGAACTAGATCTGTGTTCTTACGACCTGTTGCATCTTTTTGCGATCACGTGCAATTTTATATATATGGACGCCGGGTACCGCTTCGGTGTCTGGATGTTTTTCTAGTGTCAGGTTGCACTTCACAGCTTTAGTGTAGCCATGAAATTATTCAGGAGCGATTAAAACGTAGACTAACAACCACGAAGAAGCTTGTAGCTGTGTCGATCTGACGCCACAAACTTGCATTACCTCGCAAAACATCCGCGTCGTCGCTGAAATATTCAACTTCAGTTTTTGTCCAATTTTAAACGTATTCGCCAGTTTTCGTCGGGGGTGTATGGCTTTCGTTGCTACAGCGTGTCCTACATTTCTGTAAACAGTGTTTTCAATGGAGTATGTTAATGATTCCTGAATTCCTGGGCGACTAGCACGCCACAAGCACGTTCAGTCGGAGCCGAACGTGGAAGAGTGTGGTCTGGCTCTCCTGACGCATGTACCCGTATTCTCTTGCTGCAGGTTGACATCTATCTATTTCTAATTCTATTTCCGGTATTTATGATGGATATTTTTCAATTTCGACCAAGCTTTTCTATCAAGCACTGACTAAATACGAAGACACGGCTAAACCTTTACAAATCTACAATCGTTCTAACGATTATATACTAGTATAGCCCGATTGAGCAATGCTTCGTAAAATAGAATATAGAATCTAAATATTATATTTTAGTCCACCCCACCTATTAGTTTTCAGGGGATTCGAGAACCAGAGCGACTCGCTTAGAATATCTCCAGCAAAGAATTTAGCTTAACATTTTGTACACCAATTTAAAATCGATATAACTTTCGCTCAAACGTTTACGCAGATAACCTCACGACAGTTGGTATAATTCTATAATGTAAATCTCTTTTGGCCTGACGTGGCCGGTAGTTATAGTCGCGTTTATTTGTTTTTGGCCTGAAGTTGAGTTCGAAGATAGAATGTTGCCAGTATCGTTGGAACTTCGTTGTGGACTTAAAATAGAATATATTAATATTATTTTATAGCTGCTGCCAATAACATGTAACCAATTTTTAGTCAATGACATCCTTGATTTGAAACCCAGAGCCGATAACATGCAGTCTAAAAGTATCTCGGGTATCGCAGAACTGTAAAACGTAGGTGGGCTACTAGCAAAAAATATTTTATCGAGTTATCCCCTATTTTATTCTGCTGTCGTGGCCCGCTTTTATGGGCGTAAGAAAAACCATTTTATAGGGTAGAAAGTATAGTTACTGACTGCTGGATATGCCCTTAGAACACAAGTGAATGTTAGAATGTTAGATGTTGCCAGTATCGTTGAAACTTCGTTGTGGACTTAAAATAGAATATATTAATATTATTTTATAGCTGCTGCCAATAACATGTAACCAATTTTTAGTCAATGACATCCTTGATTTGAAACCCAGAGCCGATGACATGCAGTCTAAAAGTATCTCGGGTATCGCAGAACTGTAAAACGTAGGTGGGCTACTAGCAAAAAATATTTTATCGAGTTATCCCCTATTTTATTCTGCTGTCGTGGCCTGCTTTTATGGGCATAAGAAAAACCATTTTATAGGGTAGAAAGTATAGTTACTGACTGCTGGATATGCCCTTAGAACACAAGTAACTTGGTATAGACAAATGGATAGCCTAGCATACAGTGGCATACAGATCTAAAATAATCTCTTTAGGTCAGTAGGGGAATGCGTATGTAGATTATCGACATGAAATATTAGATGTAACAATGTCTATATTAAATCCTGTCGAAGAAATATTGGAAATTCGTGAAGAGACGGAGCCCGCGACGCGTGCATCGAAGCCATCCAGTACTTGATTGATGGTGGATAGCCTAGCATACAGTGGCATACAGATCTAAAATAATCTCTTTAGGTCAGTAGGGGAATGCGTATGTAGATTATCGACATGAAATATTAGATGTAACAATGTCTATATTAAATCCTGTCGAAGAAATATTGGAAATTCGTGAAGAGACGGAGCCCGCGACGCGTGCATCGAAGCCATCCAGTACTTGATTGATGGTGGATAGCCTAGCATACAGTGGCATACAGATCTAAAATAATCTCGTTAGGTCAGTAGGGGAATGCGTATGTAGATTATCGACATGAAATATTAGATGTAACAATGTCTATATTAAATCCTGTCGAAGAAATATTGGAAATTCGTGAAGAGACGGAGCCCGCGACGCGTGCATCGAAGTCATCCAGTACTTGATTGATGATGTTATTTGCGCGCAAAGTCAATAGGAAAGGATTCCATCGTGCCCGCTGAATGGTTTTGTATACCATAATATCTAGGCTAGAGATATATGTGTGTGACATGGTCGGTTTAGTTGCTTTTGACATTTGCAAAAACTGAATATTGTTTCCAATTCTTCATCCGTTTTTCCATTGCGTTAAATCCATGCCACTGGTTTTAAGTCTCCTTGTAAATGATGTTGTCCACGTTCAATCTGATAATTGAGTGTATGCTCGAAAAGACGCTCGAACTGTTGTCCGAGTTGTGCGAAAATTGAGGGGGTTGAGTATGTGTATCTCGACGGTAGCTTTCTATTGGCCCTTCAAGCAGAAGGTATTGACCCCATTTTCTTCCTTGGCGGTGCGGAACGTATCTCACGTATACCGCCAATATGCGTCGGTCATGTTTCATTTTATACAAGACAAATACGAAGTGAAAGCTCACTCTTTCACTAAATTTTGTCTGAAAAGTGGATCATCAAACTGCCATGCGATGTTATCCTCAGTACATCTCGAGCACAACTTCCTGATACAAGATGGACGTAATCTGCCGAGCTTTCTACGTCAATTGCAAAATCGTTGACGTATTAATAGGATAGTGTGATTACTTGCGTTCATGATACTTTCTTGGGCTTCTGCAAAATAGGAAGAAACGGAGGACAAATATGAGAAACTAATCTCGGTTTTGAGAGAGAATTTTCCAAGTCAGGAGATGTGGGCAGGAGCATAAAGAATTGCAACTTGACTGTATTATATGTGTCTTTGTGTTGGAGCGGCGATCATAACATCCTTGCGATCCAACTCTCCACTAGTGCCCAGACGACCGATGATTGGAGGGGTTCTCCACTTCCGTGTACAATTATTCCTTCGCTCACCTTGCGTAGTCTTGGTAGGCCGGGTTGCCCTCTTCTTAATGACTTGGGTCAAAGCCTATCTTAGAAAGGTTCTGGATAATGGAGATGGGGCGATCGTGCAAAAATCGTCACATAATCACAGATATTTTTGGATTATTTCTTATTTAAATAACCTCGGTATTCGCCCAGTACAAAATGTAGAAAATTAATCTACTCGCTCTTCTGAATACTTGATCTGTCTCGCGATCTTGTGTTCAATCCTTTATGTGTAGCTGTATGTTAAGGGTGCTTATAAATTATGCTCTCCTCGCCAAACAATCTATTAGCAATCGTCTGGGTACACATGCGACTCTCTGGGCGTCGGAGGCCAAAATTCCATCCCGGAAGAAAAGTCTGCACGCGTATCTAAGAGTAAATTGTATGCTGTTTCTGTTGATCAAACCAAAATGTAGACCTACGATAAAGACTATCTGTATGTCAGGATCTGCTAGTACGTGTTAACCGTGCCTTAACGACTGTCTATTTTCATGTGATTCTCATCAGTCACCATCTTCGTGCAGTGCGATCGTATATTCCAGATCGCATACCCTAATCGAGTAGCAGCAATCGTAAAAACCTGATCGCATTAAATACGACTGATGTTGATACGTAACTCCTGACCGATGCTTACAGAACACCGGTTGATCGAATAGCTATCGATCGGGTGATCATCAATCGATTTATTTCAAATACAATCGTGTAGCCCCTACTAAATATGTAGTCCATTTGATTTAAACTTTCGACTCGGGTCTTCGAAGCTCTTGGTAGTGGTCCCTGATCTGCCCCATTTGGATTATTATCCAATCTTAGAGGCCTCGGGACTCAATGGATTATGACTTAAGCGTCGACAAGCGTAGGAAATTGGCAGTTAAAACAAAGGTTTTACCAAATCACGCGAATTTGCTACGTTCTAGGTCTCGTCTTTTCCCAGCGACGATTGATCTGGGGTTCTTATAAGATTTCACTTTGCGTAAAAAGCAAGTTTTTCAAGAAGGACGTACCTTGGAAGTGTTCGGATGATCAGAACATAGCATTCTGACGACGAACGATCGACTAATAATCGTGATGCTACAAGAACCTGTGCTTCAGCTGCCGAACTTTTTGGACAAGTCCATCGTCACAACGGACTCATCAGGATGTAAATGGGAGGCGTTTTATCTCAGCTAAAGAATATAAAATATGATCCTATCGCGTTTTACTCCATAATGTTGGACCTCATGGAAAAGGGTGGCTGGTACGTGAGCAAGTTGTTAATTCAATCAAATCAGCTCCCGCATAATAGATCCATTATCTACGCGTCCTTTTGCATGATGTCTATATGAAAAAAGTGTACATTTGGATGCTTTACCATTCAAACATCATGCCAAGAAAAATTGAGCGGATATTGACCTCTTTCTCCCAATTTGATTTTACGCTACACCACGACAAGGAAGATTCCAAAGTTGTTACCGACGTACCTTCGTGTCTAGGCGTCTTCCCGGCTACAAAATATTATGCAGTCATGAACCCGAATTTCGTGACTTCGTACAGGTGTGCACTCGTCACAACGTCAACCTTCGACGTCATAGATTGAACGTAGCGGTCCTATGCTTGCTCCCACGACCCGACACGGACCTTCTACTCGATATGTGGACTTTCGAGGGGTATTTAGGGTGCAACAGGTTGGTTTTATCTAACTGCAACGATGAAAGATTCACGATAATGTCCAGCACGTCGATTTCAAGTATCAACCTCTCATCTATAAAAAGAAACCCTTTATGATGGGCTACACCAAAGTCCGATATCTCAAGTAGACTCGAACAAGTAGCACAACAACTAATTGCTGCAAATATATTACTAAATGTAGAGAGGCTTTGCGGTCCGGCAGATTATAGAATTATCACCGCCATTCTACGTAAACATCACGTTGGAATGACAGCAGCACATCTTGGTGTACGTGCACACATCTCAAGGTGGCGTGATCGTACTAATCAACACACCTTGAAAAGACGTACGAGAGTAAGTACAAAGCTGCGATACATTCGCGCAATGGAAGACGAGCATGCTAAAGAAAAATAGCAAGGTCATGCCGATACCAGTTCCTTTGTATGTTGCGAAGTAAGTCTCGATGAACTGGTCTATCGGTGTCGAGAGGATTAAATGCAATTATGATAGTGGTAGTTACTGTCGAATCCCTCTATGTTCTGCACACAAACGTGTTTCGATGCGCCAAAAGTTGAAACCTTTTTCGCAGTCATCGTGCGCCATCACGGATTATTAAAGATCGTTATCAGTGATCGTGATCCAAACTGCATGTCAAACTTTGGAAGTCGCTAACCCCCATTGAAAAGACCAAAATTATAATGACGACATTACAGCAAAACGCACGCGGGATGAAATTCAGAACTAGGGGCAGAATTTAATTTAGGAGGATGCGCTACGTTGCACGGTATCGTACCATGGCGACGATCGGTCGATATCTTGGTACTAGAGAGTATTCAAATACAACCCTAGTGAGCAAGCCGACACAGTTCACCTTTTGAGATAGACACAGGGCTACAGGTCAGAAAGGTAATTTCTAAAAGTTTCAGTGTTACAGAAAGAAGGTTCCTGTAGCCAACTACGCAAGAAAAGTTGTAGAAAGAGGCAAAAGAGAATTTAAGTCGCGCAAACAAAGTTGAACAAGGCTCAAGAGAATAAGGACTACTACGACAGGAAGCACAGCAAGAAACACTTAGACTGGAGATATGATAATTCTCGATGCCAACAACATAAACTACGTCACCACATAACGGGACACGAAACTACAAAGACTAATGGAAAGAGTAAGGAAAATTCTAGGTTAGAGAAATAGTCAACAACAACGTGGCCAGACTGCCCCTGTCACGAAACACTTTAAGCTGCATACAAGTTGTAACATCGATTGTACAGCCATATCTTACCAAACTCGACGAGATTCATCTAACTCCCGATCCCAAAAGCAGTGCTGGTTGTTGATAATAATACTGGCAGTGCATCAAACTTTGTTGAAGCAAGCATCAAGTATGCTGTTAATAACAACCAGACTGATTGGCCCGTTAAGTGGCACAGAATTCCAGGGCACGAGTGTACCGGGAACTAAGAAAAATATTTGGCAAGTGGTGCACTGACGGGACCTAATTCAAGAATTTATAGTTCGCCAACGCGGACTCTTCTCGGAAAGATGTAGGTACCGATGCGCCGGCTCAATACAGATATTGGATTTGCCTTCCAAGAGCATGATCGCGTAGACGCAGGGAGGCAGCAAAATATATCTGTTTACGTAAACGGTTTTTCATCCAGAATAAGCCGAGATTATCCACTTAGACCTCAGTAGGCATAGGGTAACACGTGGTTGCGAACTAAGGGCCTCATTGAGTTAAATAACATTTTATCATCTCATATAGCACACCCATAAGGAAAGCTAATGATTTTAATCCGAATAAAATTAAGATAATGATCTAATATAGACACTTCAGTCAGTGCTGCGAACTTTTTTGCCATCCCACGTGTGGCTTCGAATGCATTCTTTACACATTACCTAGTTTTGATTCACCTCGCTTGTCACGTTGGAGAGCTTGTGGTTCGTTAACCTGCATGCTCTAGTTCCGATACTGACTGCAACCAGGTCCAGCTGCAAAAAATGAGATCGATAATTCAAAGCATTAAATACGGCAAAAGCTAAAAGGCTGGGTGCATTTTTATTCGGCTGGGTCATTCTGAAAAGTCCCCAGAAGTAACTCAAAAGTAACTCAAAACTAAATCAGAAGTACGCCCAACTTAGTCAACAATAGATCCCACATACTCAATTTACTACCATTATTTATTTGTCGCCTGTTCAAAGCTCATAGGGACGGTATCGGTACTCCAGTCCTTCCTTCTGCTGTTAGCATTACATACTTAGGAATATGTCGCTTTTTACGCCATTAAAGCTACACAGTCAACAGTTTCATCACACATGATGCGTGATCGCGAACGCTTATGGTGGGGCGGTATATCTCGCCCATAAATATTGTTAGTGGCGCGCTTTTACGTAATTTTTCAACTACAATTGATATCACCTGGAAATATACACCGTTTGCTTGTCGCAGTTGTCTTTACAAGCAGAAAACTCGCATAATAGAACTGGACGCGTAGGTTATTGATCTTGGTTTAAAAAAAGTACACAAAATTTGGTGTTCGCAATCTCTCGAAGAGCCCCCGCGAGTGTCGGGAGTGGGCCCACAGACTAGAACACCAACACTTCGGCAAACAGGAGGTAACCGTGTTCGATAGCCATATCGCTAGCCAAATAGAAACAAATTTCAGCCATTTTGGTGCGTCTTAGTTATATGTCTTGCCTCTCTACCTATAATGTCTATTCAAGCTGATTTCTGCAGCCGAAGCTGACCGAAGCTAAGAAACCTAAAGGATCTAAGTCTTTAGCCGGTATTTCAACTGCCCTGACATGTTTCTTTAATACTCTGAACTAGTGTGATGCAACTATCCAACACTGCAGAAATGCAATTACTAACAAATTGGACGTTAAAGTTGAAATGCCAGCGCTATCACGAGAAACCCCTTTTGGCGAGAGGGTAACTAAAAGTCATCTTTTACAAGACTGGTAATCTGACGATATTCAAAAACATACGTGTAAACAACGCCTTTTACCATATACCTAAAAGAGTGACCCGGCCGAATAAAAGCGAACCCATTCGCTTAGCATTTGCCTTAAATAACCTTTAGGATGTAGAAAAGAAAGGCTTAATTCGACTAGTTGAGCGGAAACACATTCTATACGCAACGAAATTTTATTTTTGTGATATTATTGCCGAAATGAGTCGATACAGTCATTCCTCGGATTACTCATAGGCTTGGTGGAAATAAAAATTTAATTGTATAGAGTTATGTGAATTTCTGATTTTCTTTATTTGTGAAAACAGAAAATAACAGGTTAGCGGTTCCCTTTTAAATTTCATGTAACCATGTCCCAAGTACTGTCACCAATGCACAAAGACTCGAGATTTGCGAGCACAAGGCTAAGAACATAAAAATGAGCCAAAGTGCTCTCGCAAATTAGGCTTCCGGCAAGCTTGTATTTCGGATCACCCAGAACGACATCTCTCTCATAACCAAGAAGAGAACTGATCTCGAATCTATGACAGAAAACAGTTTTTTGCCAAAGGCCCGAACGGTACTTAGAATCAAAACCGAAGGAAGACCTGACAACTTGGGTGATTCAATGCCAAACAAGTAATGTTTCCTCAGTTGGAGAAATTATTTAGGTCAAGACCAGGTATTTTATGGATGCCTTAGCCTACCTGAGGACACTAGCAAGCTCTCCAGTGGATATTCGTAACGCTTTTAACAGCGTAACAAGCTGCACACCATCACAATTTACGGCGAGATAGATCCAGCAAATGAGGAAGCCATGGATGCAACATTGCCTGGACTTCGGGCTGTAATTGCTTGTCATGATCCCCACGATGTTTTTAACATGTACAAAAAATATGTGAGGATTATAAAATCTTTATTTAGGCTGATGTCATACAATACTGAAACTAATTTAAGCCTATTTATAACGTGATTTTGATAATATTATTTCATAGAAATCGATTGAGGGTCTTAAGAAATAAAAAGTCAGAATTAAATTAATATCTAGAATAATAAAGGCTGGAATTTCGCGGCTCATAAACAGTTAATTCCTTTTTTAGGTACGGATCTCTATTGCCTTCACGGCCAATGCGAATGATGTAACGTGGTTACACAAATGGTTGTGATAACCAGGTACATTGGTGTGGTACACACAGAAAGAGATCAGTATCACTGATAATGCATACTTTTGTATCACATACGCTAAGCGATAATACCGTACCCTTTCGGTTATGGTTAGAGGATATCTATCGTAATAGGGTCTTCATGGAGGCGACGTAGTTCTGGTGTGGTACACAAGAAGAACTACGATGAGGACTATTCGATTAGGTACCATAGTTTTAAGGTTAAAGACGTAAGTAAGATTGATTATCGCTATACATCAGTAAATATATTCAGTTCCCCTTTTGATCAGTTTCAGACACGTGTCTATCATAGACGTCTCTGGTCGTAAGAGTTAAGTGCCTGAGTAAAGGGTAATTAATCTTGAGCATTAGTGCCACGTGATTCCTTGGAGTCGTAGTCCCCCGAACCAGGACTAGAAGATGAAGAGCTTGTACATACACTTAGAGTTGAGTCTCACCAAGTCTGCAAGACTTGAGATCCTTTAAGTTAATACCCGCTTAGTTTAATATACTAAGAGACTCTACGAGTCTAGAAGTCTTCCTCTGACAAAGGAGTAAGGGTATCTCCGCTACACTTGTTAGCACTTGTAGTCAATCTACACCTGAGTCTGTTAAATACTGTTCCACTGTAAGGATGGAAACAAAGAAACCCTCTCTGAGGCCCAAGGATTAGCTCTGGAGAAACTCAGAGTGGTAGTCGGGAACGAACAAGTGGATTTAATCCTCGCACAAGGTCCTGACGTGATTCGCGCACGTCTTGACGCTTTTATGCAGTTTGATTCCACTTTGATTGGACAAGTACACGACCATTTGGCATAGGTTATGCCTACTCGGTATGTTCCCGTACCCGATGAAGAGCCAAGGGCTCGGCCCCTTGTCTTTACTGTAAGGACATTTGAGGGAAAAGAAGGGGATAATATCCTCCTATGGATCGAGAGATGGAAATGACCATGAACTCCGCTATGCTCCATTCGGAGCAACAGCGAGTTGGGATGGCTATCGCAAAACTTAGTGGTAGAGCCAGAGAATGGGCTCTCACGTGTAACACGTCGGTTGAAGAAGCTTTCCCCACATAAGATTTGCTAAAACAGCAAATATCCCGAGTGTTAGGTCCGCCTAATAGGCATACCAGGTGCGTTCTCGTTTCCTATCTGTTCGTCAGGGCAAGAAAGAACCATATGATTATGGCCAGGAACTGAGAACTGTAGTAGCTGCCATGCAGCTTGATTCCTTACCAGAAATGGTTCTGGTTACCATCTTCATGGAGGGCCTCCGTACGGGCGTGGCTTGAACGGAAGTATTCCGGGTACACCTCAACTCGTTTGAGGCGGCTGTGGATATCGCGTTGAACGCTGAGTTCAACTTTAAGGCAGACCGTTTTGGCACGCATGGGTACAACCCAAACTCGACTAACTCCTTTAGTTCATTCAATAGGTCGGAGCCTGTGGAACTCAGTCTCGCCGAGACGGACGAAGAAGCAGAGCTTCAAGATGTAGAACAGCATCGAAACATTCGACGATGTTTCACGTGTGGAATCACAAAGCATCTACGACCTAATTGCCTTTGCTCAGGGCACACCAGGCTACTTCAGGCCGGACTCCCGCCACTAACTAGAAGTCTGGTACGGTGCGGGAAAACGTATACTTCTAGTAGGCGCGGGGCGACCTGCTGGAGAAGAGCTAGGTTCTGTTGAGCCTCTAGGAGGTAGTGGCGAGTAGAGTTTAGCCCCAAGGAGTCCCGTGTACTCTAAAACGGGACGTGAATACAAGCCAGGCTTGTTGGTAGCAAAGGCGACTGTTAAGGTCTTTGACAAACCCTGGTCGAATCTGATCGACTCCGGTTCATCCGGTAATTATGTCAGACGCTATTTCCTTGAAGGAAATCCACGTTATGTTGAGGCGCCAGAAGCGCACAAGGGTGATACTATCACTGTTCGCTTGGCGACAGGAACTCTAGTCACTGCAACCAAAGTTCCTGTGAACTTGGGTGTGAAGTTTTTCGATTTTGATAGTATCGAACGCTTTTATTCCTTGATTTGGACTCGAGATATGATCTTATTCTTGGTATGGCTTAGCTTGAGCGCCATGAGCCATGGATCGACTGGAGGTCGAAAACATTAGGCGCCACGCGCACTGCCTCTAGCGGAGATTAGAAGAGTCATTAACTCACCTCTGCTAGGAATCAGAAGGGTTATTGGCGTGAGCCACTCGCTGAAAATGTCAGTGTGCTGGACATAGGAATATCAGAGCTAGTTGATTCTGAAGATGTCAAAGACATGAGTATAGAGCTAAGCTCGATATGTGATAGTGAAGCGGCACTTACTCCGCTAAGTGATAGTCGTTGTGAGAGCAACGTACTGAATGCTGAAAGCATTGTGGACCAAGCGTCAAGTCATCGAGGGTTAGACCCATCAGATGAACGTAGAGTGGGACGTACGTACCCACTGAGTGACATGGATGTGATAGCAACGCGCTGAATGTCAATATTGATGTTGTTAGTGGAATACCAAGGCATCCCGAGCCCGGCTCAGAGGATGCACGTGAAGTGGCACGTAATCCACGTAATGACGACGTCATGTCAAATTACTCGTCATCGGATGTCAATAGTGACGTCAGCCCTAGTTTAGAGCAAATTAAGCTCGATGATGGTATCAATCAGAGAGATACGAATCTCACATCGTGTGCTGTGTCACAAAGTGATGATGACTATTAGCTGTGTCCACTCGTCAACGGAGTGACTGGTGCCTGTGATTGTACAATTATCCTTGAGGCTATACCCTCGTTAAGGTCACTTTTAGAACTCGAAGAGTTGTCGGTCGATAAGGTTGATCAGTCACTAAAGAATGGAGACCTTTCAGAGGTGGTGGTCATTCGACCCGACATCATAGAGCTAAACTCTTCTTCACTTTTGGATGAAGCTGTTCTAGAGGACACAAAAGCAGCACTCAGTGCGCGTAGTAAGTCCTCAATATTGAAAGGCCCTCATGATTCCTTTTATCCCTTAGTCAAGGAATTTCAAAATGTGTGTGCCACGACCCACCCTCTGTTCTACCTCCAGATAGAGGTGTCCGTCATGAAATTGACTTAGATCCTGGGACGGAATACTGTGTCACACGACAGTGGCACTTGCCTAAGGAGCAATGTGAGGTCATTGATGATTTCTTCCGTGACAAGCACGAGGCAGGAATGGTACGTGAGAGTAAATCTCCGCATTCGACACCGACGTTTTGTGTCAAAAAGCCGACCAGCAAGTGGCATATTGTGCATGCTTATAACAAGCTTAATGCGGCTACTATTCCGGCACAAACACTCATTCCTCGAGAGGATTTTCTTCAGAACAACATGATTGGTTGTACT
Source organism: Hyaloperonospora arabidopsidis Emoy2 (assembly GCA_000173235.2). Lineage (NCBI taxonomy): Eukaryota > Oomycota > Peronosporomycetes > Peronosporales > Peronosporaceae > Hyaloperonospora > Hyaloperonospora arabidopsidis. Next base: position 752,328 of record JH598388.1, read on the forward strand.
ATGTATAACGCACTCTACTTGTTCGATGGATATTATCAATCTCTTATGCAAGCGAGTGATAGTCCGCTTACAGCAGTGAGCACTCCGAGTGGTATGCTATGGGAATGGCTGGTGATGCCCCAAGGGATGTCTAATGCTCCGGCAACATTTAATCTTCTGGTCACACAGCTTTTCCGCCCACATCGGGATTACGCACAGACGTACTTTGGTGACATTTTTGTCCATAGTCGTGCCGAACAAGGTCGGTCAGATGTTGACAACCACATCGATCATTTGCGAGCCGTGCTCGAGTGCATGCGCACTAATAAATTGTACGCCAAACGCGTCTAAATGCATTTCTAGTGCAGAAGAGATTCCTTTTCTAGAATGTTTCATTAGTAAGCGCAGCCTTAGAGCGGATCCCGCTAAGGTCAAGGCTATAGTGGACTGACCGATTCCTAAGAATCAAAAGGACTTGCGTAAGTGGCTTGGCCTTGCCAATTACTTGCACAAATACAGTGAAAATTACGCTGATATGGCTCGGCCATCAACTGATCTCCTTAAGAAGGACACAGATCGGCGTTGGGACAACACCCATACTGATGCATTTCGGGAAATAAAGTAGAGTCTCCTTCATGCTCCCATTTTTGGCGTTGCCAAATCCTGAGTACCCTTTTAGTGTTATCTGCGATGCAGCCAACTTTGTCATAGGCAGCACCCTGTTACAAACAGATGTTGCAGGCCACGAGCGAGTTATCGCATTTTAATCTAGTCAGCTTAATGCTGTTGAAAAGAACTATCCAGTTCATGAAAAAGTGCTACTTGCTTTGAAGTATGCGCTCGCCAAATTCAGAGTCCATCTGCTTGGCTCCAAGCAATTCATCGTCTATACGGATCATGCGTCACTACGCACGGCGACACAGTCGCCTCACCTCTCTCAGAGAATGGCTCGGTGGCTTTCCTTCTTTGCGGAATATAACTTCGAGGTGAAGTATAATACAGACAATCAAAAGGGGTTGGCATATGCCCTCTCTAGCCATCCCTATTATGAGCTTGACCATGTCACGACTCTGTCGTCTCCTATTGAGGAGTTAATTCGTGTGGCATACCCACGGGATTCTCAATGTGTGGCATTGTTTCATGCCCTTGGGAGTGAGGAGTGCAAAGCCTCGGACAGCCATTTGTCGGCACGGTTGCGTGCCAGCATACATCGATATTCCATCAACAATGGTCTCTTGTGCTATCGCACAGATGTAGCGGATACCGCTCGCATTGTTGTACCTCACGATGAGGATTTAAATTATCGAATCCTTTTCCAAAACTCTGACGATCCGATAATTTTTAAAACCACGCGTCTGCGGCGATCCTTCTGCCTCTGACGCTTCCATCCCAGGTTCAATATTTACCTTCTCATCTTCATTGAGGGACTCAAGGTAAAATCATGAGTCACCAGAAGATCCGGGAACGCGCACCATTGTGGTGGAGTGGGCCTCACAAAATCGATGATGTTATCGCAACTCCTCACCGGCGCCCAGACAACCGATTATTAGAGGGGGGTTTTGTTCTCGTGCTTGATACTTTCCTGAGCTTGTGTACCCGTCGGTAGGGCGGACTGCACTCTTTTTGGTGAATTTGTGTCTAGAGAAAAATTGACCGTGTTTGGGATGGGGTTGGAGTGATCGTGCGGAAATCTCACACGATCACGGGTATACTGGTAGGTCGCTTATCATAAGTCACTTGTATCTCAACAAGATCGCCATGTCCAATATGTGGATGCTTGAAACTCTTGATCTTCTGACCACTTGAACCATCTCCGATCTTGCACCTTGTCCTTTATGTTGTCGCTGCGTCCGATCGTAGGTGGGAATTTCTTGAGAATTCTTGGCACTCAGCCAATTATCTGGGAATATCACTTGGTTTTAGTATAGGAAAATCTCTTGACGTCGGGAGGCCAACTATCCAGCCCGGAACAGAACTGGACACGTGTACTTAGGAGCAAATAGAATTCTGTTTAATGTTAATCAACAAAAAGCCAAAACTACAATCACGCCTGTCTTTATACTAGGAATGCTGCCGCATGACCTATATATTCCGTTGATCATATCTTCGTATATGTGGTCTACACTTGTAGCACGCGGCCTCAACTGATCGGTGGTCTGGATTGTAATCACTTTGATCGTCGATCATCCTTCAAATCACTATCACTACCGATCGTCGATCATCCTTTAAATCGAGATCACACTCGATTCTCAACCATTTTGGTCGTCGATCATCATTCCAGATCGCTATCACACTTGATCGCCGGTCGTATTTCCAACCTTGATCACCTTGTGTGTTCCCGATCTTGGTATACTGACAATCGATCTTGGTGTTGTGATATTCTACATTGCGCAGCTTGACATCCAACTATCCTTCTCAACGATCTATCGTATGTTGGGATCGCTCAAACCAGCTACCACTTCAGATATCTTCAATTCGCTCTACAGAAGCTCGCTTTAAACGTGATGGATGGCTACGTGGCAAGACAAGGCATTTCGGAATGACTGCTTCGTGAGGTATCCTGTACAATAAAAGGACTATATAGGTGCATGCATCCCATTTATGCTAGACAGATTGTGAATTATGTCATCTATTACGCTGTATACGCATCTTTGTGTGTGCCCATTATGAATTGGAGATCCTGGCTGGAGATTCGATCGATTTGTCAATCGGTACTATGTAGGTAGGTCTTTTGTCGATGGCACAGCATGATTTTCCTGCTTAAGACAATGATCAAAATATCTACGATCCGTAATATTTCACCATGAAAGACCTTAAAGCCCTTAACGCACTGCTGCACGTGACCACTCTTCCCTCGACTTAATCCACCGCTCGTCGCTTCACAAGATGCGGGGTCAAAAACGTGAATCATCCAGCTGAACGTCGAGTCAACTTGATCCATATCTTAAATTGTATTTAAAATCGTTGACTGACGGTATCAGGCAAGAGTAAGAAAAGCATTGATATATAATGCTGTATAAATGGACATATCAAATGTTTAGGATTCAGATACTCTATTAGCACGGGTTCTTCACCTATGTGCAAGATCTCTGGTAGGTCTTAAGCCATGTGGTAAGCCCCGGAGGGTGCCCCGGGGGATGACTGTGGCTGTCACCACTTAAAATTGGTGTTCCTCGAGGTTTGATTTCCGGTAACTCTATGCGCGCATAGAGCATGGCACCCGAAGTTGCAAACTCGACCTTTCTATGCTCTTGTTTCGCGATAGCCCGCAGGTGTCTCAAACACGAAGCCCAAAATCTGAATATTTTTCCAATAGGATCCATTTTCGTCGCCCGGTAGACAACTTCATTTCTGTGTGTCTATATCTTGGTTTTACGAAGTGTGATAAGTAGATGCCAGATGGTTGTGCAAACTAGTTCAGTTCCTTCGACACCGTCCTGGAACCGATCAGCTATAAATCGCTTCTTGTGCAAGGGTAGATTGTGTACTTGTTTACTGACGCAGCCACAAAGAACTGGTTTGTGCGTTGTCGAAATGATATCCCCAGTCAATTGTACAACAAGTTTTCTCCAAATATCTGCGGCACTCGGACAGTTTCAAAACAGAAGCTCCATGGTCGCCTCACACCCGTGACATGCTGGTAATTCCGACAACTTTTGTCCGCATGGTAAAAATTGAGTTGTTTAACCGCAATGCGATACCCTGTCCAGACTTGATAATCGAAGAGACCATTTTAATGGTTCTAAAGATGCCACGTCGTTTATCTTAAAGTAGCGAGTTGCCATATGTCTTTGCCTGCCTTCGCCTCGAGTCAATCAACAAACGCCAGCAGTGGTTTGGCGAATACCTTATTACAAGACTGGAACGCTTAAGCACATTACGCCTTTAGAACGTATCAATTTAAGGTTGCGTCTGGGACGGACTACGGAAATTAGTGAAGCTGCGGGTGCGCCTCGAAGACTAGAACCCATTTGCGTATTGTAATATGCACTATCCACCGGTCGATAGAGGGATAAAGGTCTAGCTCTGGAATTGGTCCGTCACAAAACCTGTGTAGGCCATCGTCTCCTTAAAGTAGAGTTAAAATTGATGAGTAACCAGGCGGAATGTCTAGCATAAACCCCTCAATGACGACTGGATCTTGGAGTTTTCATTGATAACTCGCTTAAACGGCGATGGCTGCCGGAGTTTAGTGGCGGTCTCCGATTTAACGCTGTTCCGACGGGATAGTTGGGCGCAGAGAGGAGAATAGCAGTGACCCACCTACGTAGTTTCGCATCTGAGTGGTGCTTAGATTAAGCCGCTGGCCGTGGCATCTGAAAGATGAACTCCGATGGACCTGTACGATCAATGAGTAGTGCTGCTAGAGGACAGTCCGCATTCCGTGATATATGGACAACTCGATAGCATGTTGCCGCGCAGGTGGCGGATCCAAGTGTTCGCATTCCAGTTGAAGGTGACCCAGCCCCAAATAATTCCTGCCGGTATTTCATCCGTCCCTATCGGGTGGGTCGGGAAGTCTTGATATTTCAGAAAGAATCTATTATCCGTCCACCATCTGGTGGCACTGGCCAGCAAGGCGTCTAAGTGCTGGGTGACCCATGTGGTAAAGTGAATTATCTGCTTCAAGGTTGGTGCTATCCATTCCCCGAGCTCTTGCTGCAATCGCAGATTCGGGTGTCATTTCCATTAAGGGGCCGCTTGCCGTTGAGCTTGAGCCGGAGTAACTCGCGAAACGAGTGTTCCTGTCCCGCCACATTAAGTTCATGTCCTCCAGGCCACAAAATATGGATCCTGATTTTGGATAAGCCATGTTACTGTTTGTTTGATCTCTGTGTGTTTATCGCTACAGCTACGCTCGCCAGGCCTTTACACCCGCAATCTTCGTTTCACTTGAGTAGCCCTGGGTTCGGTATGTGGAGACAGATTTATTTCGTCGTCGGGTGGGCCCACAAGAACTGCTTGTATTAATAGCGCAGCTCCTCCTCCGTCCAGTGAATTGTATCGAGGAAATACGATGGAAATGAGAATCAGCATGCGATATGCGACGCTTCTTGCAACCCGTGTCGCAGTGGGAAGACGTCGCTGTCTTTTTTTGAATCATCAATGCCCAGTTTCGGTTTTCTAAGACCGCGGGATCAACTTCGTAGCTGAGGTATTTGGTCGTTCTTCTGAAGGAACAATCAATACCTTCGTACTGCGCTTAGGAAATATCCTGGTTCCAAAAAATCAACTGACTCTTTGCCGGTTGAACCAGCAGGCCAGACAGACCACCCATAGAATTTAATGAGATTAAAAGCATGATGCAGCTGGTCTCCCGTCTCAATAAAAATGGAGTCATACACGAAGGCCGAAAAGTGGTGAGTATATCAAGTCTGTCTGGGAACGGGTAGTCCACAAAGATTTTGGGTCATGTTGTAGTGCTGATCCCAGTATCTCCACTACGAGCAAAAAGAGAAAAGGTGCGAGCGGGAATCCCTGACGAATTCTCGACAGTACTAGAATAGGCATTAAATGGTCTCCGTTAACGATGAACCTGGCTGTTGTGCCGGTGTTTATCCACCGTATAGGTTTAATGAAGCGCTTATAATACCCGAACCGGCACAGTGTCAGATACATAAAGTCTCTGTCTACGATATCGTAGGCCTTCCGGAAGTCCATCAGCACAATGCATCTTCTTTTCTTCGCTGCCACAACTTCCTGCTTGCAATCTGTAGTCAATTGAGCCATCATCATCATTACTGTTTTGTCCATTTTTTGTCCTTGCATGAAGCTCCGTTAGGAGTCGCCGATAATCCGAGGAAGTGAAAACTTTACCTGCGTCGCTGTTACCTTCGCAAAGACCTTGTAACAGGTCTATAACAGAGAGATCGGAAGATAATCCATGGGGTCGTCTGAGTCGCCTTATTTCGGAGTATAATAATCAGCGAGGTCAAGAACGAAGGGGATGAATCTGCGCTATTTACAATTTGGTTGCGGATGATGGCCAGCGCGGGCAATATGAGCGCATATGTTTCCTTGTAAACATCTTTGTTAAGACTGTTGCATCCAGATGATTTGTACCGGCAAGTGCTTACACCCCAGAGAACACGTTAGTTCCCGTAATTGAGAGAAGAAGGCGGTCGCTATCAGATTAAGTAAGTCTCTTTTAGTCCGGAATCGTCACAAACGTCTGCAATGCTGCTGGTAAAGTAACGAAGGCCGTAGATCGGTGACTTGAGTTTAAAACCGGAGCCCATTACATCGCAAACTGGCCCGAAACTGACATATACTTTGTAAAAGCGTCTCCATGGCGAGCTCTCAGGGATGTAATGTATTTATTGCTCTAATTCGCAACACGCTCGTAGAACCACCGAAGACGGTCCGCAGACCCGTTCAAGTTGCTAGCTGAGGTGATTTAGGTGGTCCTCCCGCAGCCCTCGACATTAAAAGCGATGTACTGCTGACAGGTGAGAAACTGCCGTCTGCTTCGTTGCAGAATCATGCTGACCACGCGCCGACGCCATTGCTTGTTGAGTTTTGTTCCCGCCCGGATAAACGCCTTGCACCTACCTATGTGCACATCGCATGTCTTAGATAATGGGGCGTGGCCTGACCCCCCAAATAACCAATCTTGTTATAAATGCGTCGATAATTCGGTCGGTCTGACTGAATTTAATGGGATAGGCGGTCGGTCTACGTCTACGATGTCCGCAATCATGCCTTTTGTGCGTAAATGAAGCTCCACCTGTTGATGGTCTGAGTAAAAGGGTGCCGGAGTCGTTGAAAGCCATAATACCTCAGATGCCTAGGAATTCAGCACGTAAACCCAATCAATCCTGCTGAAGCAGTTATTTATCCTAAATGAAAAGTGATATATAGGCTCCGCTTGCTCTTCGGATTCTGCATGCTCCCGCAGGTGGACCGCATCATCATGTCACGTGGTTCTAGCAATTCTGCTAATCATCAACTCTTCATTCTGCTAGATAGCCGCATCCCAACAGGTCCAGTTGTGGGATTTGCATGCTATTGAAGTCCTCCATCAAAATAGAAGATCCCCATGGCATGGTCCAATCGTTTGTATTACGAAATAATTTTTCTCGATCTGACCAGTCGTTGGATGCATACACGTTGAGAATAAATATGTCCCGAACTGTCACTCCGATTAATCTTGAATTCCATCATTCCTAATTCCATGCCCCTGATAAGACTGCAGCCTCAGGTGTAAAATATTTATTAAACCCGCTAGACTTAGAGGAGCCCAAGCTCCAAAACGATATAGGTGCTTAAGAATTGTCGAACTGTTTACCCCAGAGCGTCATCCAGTCTAATATTAATACTCTAACTTCCTCAGCTGTCGCAAAGTGATTTTCCTGGATGCACCACGCCAGAGGCCGCTGCCTCACCGGAGTCGTGTACTACGCGGACATCCAGAACGAGCGGGTGGGTTTCGAAAAGTCACGAACAGTTGGCTGATCATTCGCGGATCAGCGGATATCAGGCGATGATGGGGAGGATTAGATGGGTTGTGGCCGTCCACCAATGCATATTGATCATAGACATTCGAAGTTACAATTTCGATCGATACGTGCGTGACCAGAAGTCGATCCGTAAAGTGACATTAGTACTGGAAAAGACTCTTCTCCTCCGGGTGGCTAGGTAGTATATAAAAAAATATCGCTACCCCCGCCAATTCTCCCGATTGTCCGAATCGTGAAAAGCTGTTGTGTACTGACGATAAGCCAGGACTAGCTGCACATGCGCTCTCAGTTTTCCCGCGTTCCACCGTCCAGAGGCATGTTCTCGCTGAGCGCAGCAATTTCGCAGTCGTAAATGAGCGCACAGAAGAAGTACTGACTCAAGTTTAGACGGATTTGGGGGTCGCAGAGCCGTAAGGTCCATCGCCTCCGTAATTCTGTTTTTGAGCAGTTTCCAATCGTCAAGATTGTCTACCAAAGGCGCAAGCGTAACTGTGGCGCCCCAATAATGCGTACGGGTGATCCATCCATCCAGCCAAGTTTGGGTGGGACAGTCGAGGGGTCGCGTTCAATATTTCTGCAATCCTTCCTCCAAACAGACCTGGCGGATGTCTATCTTACACTGAACCAGTACTGTGAAATTTAAAGCCTCCAGGGGTTCCCTGGGTAGCGTAAAACGATGAACATGCCACACTAAATGGTCAGGCGTATGAAAACCTACCCGCTGCGACACCTCCGCAGAGCATGAAGCAGTTAGAAATGGGACTGAAGAGGGAGGCTGCCACTCTGAACCTAGCAGCTCCCACGCGGCTTCCCAGTCATCACGACCTATTCTGTCGAAGTGCTCAGTGAAAGGGAGGTGTCTTGTCGCAGTTGTGCTGCGTCCCTAATTCTAATCTTTCTCCTTGCGCCAGGAATGCACCATATCGCTATCTAAACCCTGATCTTCCGGCGACGAAACAGGTCCCCGTTTCCGAGCGGCATCGGAACACTTGCGTGGCCCGGCCGGAGAAATGGTTGGAAGGGTAGGGGGTTCCGTTCCATGGGCACTAAAGGTTTTCTGTCTGGTGAGGGATCGGTATAATCGCCCTGCTTTCCGAATTAGAAACCGGGACTAATGCACTGCCTTCAGCCTCAGCTGTGTGACTGTTCCGGTGGCCTTTGCAGGTGCTATGTCAATAAAACCCAATATTAAGTTTTCCTGATTGTTTGGATAGTGCGGATGATGGGCACACGACTCGTGAGTCGCAATGTCGAGGTCCGTGCTTCGCAAGAGTGTGGGCTGCAAGCCTCTCTGGCAACCATCTCCTGCACACATCGCAGGAAAGAGAGAAAGCATGGTAAAAGACTTTTATACTAAAACACGTGCCAGAAGCGATTTGGCCCCCCGCCGGGGGCTTCGTGAGTAGATTATTCAATCTAGAAGTGAGATCTCTCTGTATCCAGCGCTAACCAAACTAAGAACCTTCTCAAACTTGATGTTACCACACAAATCACCCACTATAACTACCAAACCTGGCAGTTGGAGCATTAACCTGAAAGGGAGGGTTCGCTATGACAATTCCACTTCCAACACACATTTTGGCATCTGATTGGTTTTCCCGAAATAAATGAGAGACTAGTAGTGACGTGTCTTGTAACGGAGTATACGCGGCGGCCGTCCAGGTGTCGAAATCGTTGCGGCTACAACTTCTTCAATGAGCCCGTGGACGGACAACAGATTCTCTGCCGCGCTTTCAATGACGCGGATATCCTTTGTGACCGTAGTCGGTAAATTTCTTGGTATATTATTTCATTACGATGACTATAATGGATGGAAACTCAACCAAGAAAATGTTATTGACGAGATGCTCGAGAGGTTTGGATTAGCCGAGTCGGCACCGGTCAGGGTGTCAATCGGTGGAGAAGACGGAGACAAAGAAGGTGCGCTGCTGATTGTTTTAAGGCAGTTCCACCCTGGTTTCCCTCCCAAAAATTGTTGTACAACATAAATTGCGTACTGAAAAAATCATCCGCCGTACAGACGATGTCGGTGCCTCCTCATGTACCCTCCCCCACAGCGGCTGTTCTGTTGGAGGAGCTAGATGCATAATCTTTAAGATACTATCGTATTTGGGATAACGAACCCTGTCGTGTCATATTGTTCCAACTTCGGTGAACGTTTACGAGCGCATGCACCCGCTTATAATGAGCTAGTTGCTCTTTCATACAAAGAAGCCATGTATACTTTATCTAAGTTTTAGGCTGGCCGTAAGCAGCTCAAGTGCCTGATCTGAGCCCTCCAGAGGGCTTTACGCTAATGTCTTGGCGATCGACATCGCTAGGCCGTTATTTGTGTCCAGCGTTACAACTATACGGACCCTTAGTTGTTGCTCCAACTCGGGCAAGCGGTCACTGTACCGGGTATCCTTTTCGCCATGGGAAGGAGAGGGCTCACGCGTTGTATTCGCACAGGGTATTAGCTTGCGCATAGCCGTACGCTCCCGTCGTTTGTGCGTCATAATCACAGATCCGGAAGCAGCAGATGCTAGGTCCAGCGCTTTGTTGGATAATTTCCGGACCTTTTCCGCTGCTGTAAGATTTGACAATGGGTTGCGAACTTGGCGCGTCTACGGTGCCCTTGTCGAATCGTCTAGTGCAAACGCTCCATGCTTTTGCCCGTTTGTACCATCGATCCCGTTATCAGTCTGTGTCGCGTCCTCTTTATCACGCAACGAATCGTGTGCGTCTATTATGGCGAGAGGGCGGTCGCGAGACCCTTCCGTGGTTGCACGACGCTGGTGACCGCCCTTGATTGGTTTCGTCATCCACGATTGCTGTACTGATGGTCCAGGTGGAGGTTGAATATAAACAAAAATTTCTTCCCCTGCCGTCTGTTGCACACTGCTCGGCGCTGGACGCACCGAAGATGAATTAACCATGGCCGTTCCGGCTATGTTCACTGGACGATATGGCGGAATCGCTGCCTGCGCCGCCTCTTTTCCGTGGCTTGAAGTTGCAGCCTCTTCACCACCATGGCCTATTTTCCGCTAGACTGGAAAACAGCTTGGCGAATTGTCGATGTAACGAGGCACACCTTATTCAACTAACTGAATAAACCTTGCACTGCTGACAGTGCAAGGGTGTGTGCTTCCGTCTACCTCACGCACACGTATGTGCAGAGGAAAATTGCGATACGAAGTAAGAGTACTCAGTAAAAGCAAAAAGTAGAACTGTATTTAGTATAGTTAATCTTTATAATAAATCCCTGTTTGACTTCATCTAACTTTGTCTAAATACAAACATGTATTATAACTATCTGCGCGCCACTCGTTGCGTTCTTCTGTCGTGGCTAGACTTTATTGGTTGAAATCTCGATCCTATATCAACCAATGAACAGTGTGTTACATCTGCGGGGCAATATTATCTATTAGGATAATATTGTGAGAATATTGTGATTTGTCCTAACGCAATATTCGTACTTGATATTTACCTTATGTAAACTATCATGTAACGGAGGCACCCCGTTACATCACCCCCCCTTAACCATCAGTCACATTAGTGACTGATTGACTATTGAATGACACTGTTGAGTGGCTCTGGGACAGGGAAGTACTTGTTGGCCAATCCATCCATTCTTCGTTCTCATCGCATGGTTAACAAGTCCATGCGGTGTGCAGCCAAAGCTGCTGAGAACGCAGCCGTGAGACTCCGCTCTGCTGCCGCAGGGGAGACAGGATCATCTGAAGCAGCTGACGTATGTTCGTCTGCTGCTTTCGCGACTCAGCCTGCAGCAGTCGCTGCTGCAGGCGCACGCGGTGATGCACCGCGTGACATCGGAGATTATAAGCTTGAGCTCACATACTCTGGCGAGTCTGACGGTGAGACCGACTCGAAGGAGGCGAAAGCCAAGGAAGAGCCAGAGTTGGCTAAACCGGAGCTGACTAAGTCGGCTTCTCGAAGCGCTTTAAGCCTTGCAGATCGTTGTGACATCTTCGGATCGTCCGACGAGTCCGACCCTCCGTCTCCGAGACGGAGTCGTTCTACCGAAAGCGAGATAATCCATCGGAACGACCGTGACGGTGATGCAATCATGCATCATAGTCCGAGTGATCGGGATGATCCTGGTGTCGGTACTTCTATTGACACCAGACAAGAGACGGTGGATTGCAACATCTTGCGTGTTGCTCTTGAGAAGAAGCCGTGGCTACCTCCTCCGAGAGTGTTGGCTCGTCTGTCTGGCACGACGAGTGATCGTTATCGAATAAGATTATTCGATTCATCAAAGCTTCATAAGCTTGATCCTAGTGCGAGTAACTTTCGCACTGAACATGATTTCTTCATCGATGCGTTCTTCAAGCATCGATGGTACAGTGGGAATCACAAGCTTGATGGTCCCTCATTGATTCAGGTATGGAAAGCTTTCATCCACAACGTCGGTGAGATTGGGCGTGATGCCTGGCTAGACAAGCTATTGGTAGCTCGAAATCGTTTTGAGAAACGGACCTCTACCGGTGCACATTTCAAACTGCATCAGTTGTCAAGAGAGGCCAGGCTACCATGCCTCTCTTGGGGTGATACGTGCCAAAGTTGTGTGAATAACTTGGCACGAGCTCCAAAGGAAGCCTAATCGATGAATGACCCCTGGTGGAGGGTACGTGTCACTAAAGAGATGTACGAGGGAATAGATAATTTGCAATCCCTATACAAGCGCGCTGGGCGTTCTTTCCTCGATGGGCCTTCTTCGGCATCGGATGCGCCTTGTCATACTGCTCGGCAGGCCCAAAACATCAACCAAGAGCGAGGCTCCCAACTATCTAACCGAAGGGTGGATACCGTGCTACCGGACGAGGTAACTCGTC
>JH598388.1:765598-779893 GCA_000173235.2 Hyaloperonospora arabidopsidis Emoy2
AGCACTGACTAAATACGAAGACACGCTAACCTTTACAAATCTACAATCGTTCTAACGATTATATACTAGTATAGCCCGATTGAGCAATGCTTCGTAAAATAGAATATAGAATCTAAATATTATATTTTAGTCCACCCCACCTATTAGTTTTCAGGGGATTCGAGAACCAGAGCGACTCGCTTAGAATATCTCCAGCAAAGAATTTAGCTTAACATTTTGTACACCAATTTAAAATCGATATAACTTTCGCTCAAACGTTTACGTAGATAACCTCACGACAGTTGGTATAATTCTATAATGTAAATCTCTTTTGGCCTGACGTGGCCGGTAGTTATAGTCGCGTTTATTTGTTTTTGGCCTGAAGTTGAGTTCGAAGATAGAATGTTGCCAGTATCGTTGGAACTTCGTTGTGGACTTAAAATAGAATATATTAATATTATTTTATAGCTGCTGCCAATAACGTGTAACCAATTTTTAGTCAGTGACATCCTTGATTTGAAATCCAGAGCCGATGACATGCAGTCTAAAAGTATCTCGGGTATCGCAGAACTGTAAAACGTAGGTGGGCTACTAGCAAAAAATATTTTATCGAGTTATCCCCTATTTTATTCTGCTGTCGTGGCCCGCTTTTATGGGCGTAAGAAAAACCATTTTATAGGGTAGAAAGTATAGTTACTGACTGCTGGATATGCCCTTAGAACACAAGTAACTTGGTATAGACAAATGGATAGCCTAGCATACAGTGGCATACAGATCTAAAATAATCTCTTTAGGTCAGTAGGGGAATGCGTATGTAGATTATCGACATGAAATATTAGATGTAACAATGTCTATATTAAATCCTGTCGAAGAAATATTGGAAATTCGTGAAGAGACGGAGCCCGCGACGCGTGCATCGAAGTCATCCAGTACTTGATTGATGGTGTTATTTGCGCGCGAAGTCAATAGGAAAGGATTCCATCGTGCCCGCTGAATGGTTTTGTATACCATAATATCTAGGCTAGAGATATATGTGTGTGACATGGTCGGTTTAGTTGCTTTTGACATTTGAAAAAACTGAATATTGTTTCCAATTCTTCATCCGTTTTTCCATTGCGTTAAATCCATGTCACTGTTTTTAAGTCTCCTTGTAAACGATGTTGTCCACGTTCAATCTGATAATTGAGTGTATGCTCGAAAAGACGCTCGATCTGTTGTCCGAGTTGTGCGAAAATTGAGGGGGTTGAGTATGTGTATCTCGACGGTAGCTTTCTATTGGCCCGTCAAGCAGAAGGTATTGACCCCATTTTCTTCCTTGGCGGTGCGGAACGTATCTCACGTATACCGCCAATATGCGTCGGTCATGTTTCATTTTATACAAGACAAATACGAAGTGAAAGCTCACTCTTTCACTAAATTTTGTCTGAAAAGTGGATCATCAAACTGCCATGCGATGTTATCCTCAGTACATCTCGAGCACAACTTCCTGATACAAGATGGACGTAATCTGCCGAGCTTTCTACGTCAATTGCAAAATCGTTGACGTATTAATAGGATAGTGTGATTACTTGCGTTCATGATACTTTCTTGGGCTTCTGCAAAATAGGAAGAAACGGAGGACAAATATGAGAAACTAATCTCGGTTTTGAGAGAGAATTTTCCAAGTCAGGAGATGTGGGCAGGAGCATAAAGAATTGCAACTTGACTGTATTATATGTGTCTTTGTGTTGGAGCGGCGATCATAACATCCTTGCGATCCAACTCTCCACTAGTGCCCAGACGACCGATGATTGGAGGGGTTCTCCACTTCCGTGTATAATTATTCCTTCGCTCACCTTGCGTAGTCTTGGTAGGCCGGGTTGCCCTCTTCTTAATGACTTGGGTCAAAGCCTATCTTAGAAAGGTTCTGGATAATGGAGATGGGGCGATCTTGCAAAAATATACACTTGCTGCACATAAATTAGTCAATGTGAAAAGGCTTTGCGGTCCTGCAGATTATAGAATTATCATCGCCATTCTCCGTGAACTTCACTCTGGAATGATAGCAGCACATCTTGGTGTACATCGCACACATCTCAAGGTGGCGTGATCGTACTACTCAACACACCTTGAAAATACGTACGAAAGTAAGTCAGCAACTGGTTTTGCATATTTAGTACAATACAGTGATCGTAGTTGGCCTTCAGATTAGCAAATTGATAATGCAGTTTGTGCTCTAAACGAACAGCGGACTTGGAGGCACTAGCTCGAAGGGCAATCGACGTGCTCTATGGTCCCAGTGACTGAACGTGCTGTCATCTTCGGCCTCACTCTCACCTGGGCGCAGAACAATCAGGACTTTTGTCTGCGTTGGTACAGAGGCAGCCCGTGCTTGTTTCACCAGACTGGCCTAATGCTCGAAGACCGTCGTCGTTTCTGGCGTCAAGTATCTCTCTCGGCGAGAATCTCGATCGGCAGTGTCGTTCGACGTCGTAGCCTCGCGCCCTGTAGGCCAAGTGGTCAAAGGCTGCCCTGCGACTTTTCGCAACAACTCATCAACGCCCAAAGTATTAAAGAGATAGTACGTATGCTCCTTGGTAATAGCTAATGTCTGAGATAGACGACTAGCTCTCTCATTCTCATCGATATAGCGTTGTTGTTGCTCATCGAGCTCGTTGGTGATGATGGACTCATCACGAGTGGTTGAGGCACGCAACGCTGTTAGCGCTTGAGACGTGCTTCGTTCCGGGAATTTGTATGACGCTATGCGAGAATGCTCGCACGAATCTTACGTGGCAGGTTCGGGGGACTCATCCTCTTCCACGATAATGTCACTGTCATAATTAACGATGTTTTCTTCTCGTATGATGTCTTCCAAATGCTCGGAGGAAAGCGAAGACTTCGCCATTGATGCGCAAGGTGTCGTGAACACAACCGTGAGGTTATCTGTTCTCTCTGATCTGTCTCAATGAGAAAGGTGAAGAATGTCGATTTGGGGTACCGACTATTTGGTGGGGGAGGGTGTAACGGGGTTACACAGACGGTTGTGATAACCAGGTACTCTGGTGTGACATACACATAAAGAGATCAGTAAAACTGATAGACGTATTATTGTATCACATAAACTAGCGGTAATACCGTACCTTATTCCATTACGGATAGATGGTATCCTTCGTAATAGGGTCTTCAAAGTATGTCGTAGTTCTGGTGTGGTGACACCAGAAAGAAACCTTTGTGTTTCAAGGTTAAATACGTAAGTGACGTTTATTATCGCTATAAATCAGTAATACGTTCAGTTTCCTTTTGATCAGTTCAGACACGTTTCTTCTTAATAGTCTTGATTTAAAGTTAATAGCATGTATTAACGCTAGTACTCTTGGGCATTAGTGCCGCGTGATTCCTTCGAGTCATCAGTCGCCTGAACCAGAGCTAGAAGCTTGCGAGCTTCTTAAAATACATAGAGTTAAGTTTCATCAAGTCTATAAGACTTGAAATCATTTAACTGTATACTCGTTTAGTTTTATTAATCAAGAGACTCTTTGAGTTGAAAAGTAATCCTCTGACTAAGGAGTTAGGATAGCTCCGCTACATTCCCACTCGTATACGCTTTCGACAGCTCACCCCGAGTTTGCAGTCCAGAAGTAACACCATTTCTACATCATTATCGATCATAATTCACTCAAGTGAACGCCATCCATCATTTTAGTATCCTAAATACAAGTTGGATGAAAAGCCCAGCCGACCATTGCTTACCCGCCAGCGCTCGCCATAGAAAAAACAAACGATAACGAGTATAAGTATAAAAAGTGAGACAAGACAATTGATTAGAGAGTAATTTTATTTTCTGTGGACTTTACCGCGGTGGCGTGTTTGTCGGTTAAAATGTTGGGTAATTCATAAACTCAAGGTGGAGATCGTCACTGACTTTGTATACGAGTACTAGAAAGATGCGTACGCGGTCGAGTGAGGTATATACATTGTTGAATTTGGTAATTCCTCTGAAGGCTCCGTTTGAAGGCTCGTTTTCTGATCGGGGTTAAGTTCAGATTAGTCAATACTGTTGCACAACAGGAGATGTTAAGAGAAAATTGTGAGGGGGGATAGAGGAGGGCAGGGCAATTTGCTATAGACGCACCCTTAAGCGCTAATTTGTCACATGCAGTTTTTTTGCAATTAGAGGGTGCACTGATCGCAGATCGTCGTTTAGAGTGGGGGTAGTATTAATGTCGTGGTGTGGTGCGCATGTAATTATTAAAAAAAATCATGGTGTGGTGGAAATAGTAAAAAGTGTGGTGAAGATAACAATTTTCCTCGCAAACAGGGGTTTGTCGTAGCTCTCGCGTATTAGTTACGATGTACAATTTGTTAAAAATTGCATTCCTGTAGTGTTGGATTGTTTCTTCACACTTGTTACGAACAAGCTTGAAGAGGCATGTCAGGGCAGTTAAAATATTGGTTAATTACTTAAAGCCTCTAAGGTTCTTATCTTCGGTCAGCTTCGGCTGCAGAATCATCTTAAATAGAAATGAGAGATATAGAGGCAAGACAGATAACTCAGGCGAAACAGAAGACTTTTACCACATGTCTGTGAGCTTCTTCTCTTTGGCTAGCGATATGGCTATCGAACACGGTTACCTCCTGTTTGCCGAAGTGTTGGTGTTCTAGTCTGCGCGCCCACTCCCGACACTCGCGGAAGCTCTTCGAGAGATTGCGAACACCAAATTTTTGTATATTTAGACCAAACTAAGATCAATAACCTCTGCGTTCAGTTTTATTATGCGAGTTTTCTGCTTGTAAAGACAACTGCGACAAGCAAACGGTGTATATTTCCAGGTGATATCAATTGTAGTTGAAAAATTACGTAAAAGCGCGCCACTAACAATATTTATGGGCGAGATATACCGCCCCACCATAAGCGTTCGCGATCACGCGGGTGCACCATGTGTGATGAAACTATTGACTGTGTAGCTTTAATGGCTTCAAAAGCTACATCTTCCTCAGTATGGAACGCTAACAACAGAAGGAAGGACTGGAGAACGGACTTAGCCTGTTCTGCACCGATTCGTCGTTATGAACTTTGAACGGGCAAGAGAATAAATAATGATGGCAAATTAAGGCTATGTTATTTAATCTTGACCAAGGTGGGCGTATTTCTGAGCTACTTTTGAAGTATTTTAAGAGCTTTTCAGAATGACCCAGCCGAATAAAATCCGCACCCAGCCGTTTATCATTTGCCATTTTAAACTTGTCATCCATCTCGGGCCATTGGAAATTCTTCCGTATCCGTTATTAGGCAATTAACCTCAGTACAAGCAATTATGACCAGATTAATGTGTAGGCGGGCGCTTAAAGCTGCCACGCACTACCTCAACACACACCTTCAGGCACCTGCGAGGAAGCGGTCTTACCGTCTTCTCTTGCGTGCAGTGAGGTTCGGGTGGACGTCTTACTACTGCCTCACCGATAGATGTCAGCTTGTAGTGAGTGTGGCTCCGAAGAGGTTTCCCGTCTTCTGGTCCACTCGTTACAAAGATTTCAAATTAAAGACTGATTTCTATTTAATGAATTAAACAGAAATCTAAATTGTTATTGGCTAAAAGACAAAAGATTAGACATGCGCTCTGATGAGACACCGTCTTTACAGCGCGCTAAACTTAATACAAGCGCGCTAGTGACGTACTTCATGACATCATCTCTGTGGGACACACACTTTGTAGTAGGTTCCGCAATTGCTGTACCCCAACATCATAAAAGGTTCCAAGTGCGGTACGCACTTGGAACCTTTAATGTGGTTTTTCCGTGCCTCTACACGGAAAGCCTTGTGCACGGTTTCACCCCGTTACACCACCGCCTGCTTCATTACGAATTTTCACATTCTGTGAAAATCGCAACGAAGGAGAAGCAATTGAGAGTGAGCCGTCAAAGACGAGCTGCTCGTCATCTGTGCTTGCTTTTATGAACTGTCTGTGAGCGCGCTCTTTCTCTGAGCGACACTGCACGGCGTTGTAATGCCGGCCAAACGTGGGAAGGACGGTGATCCGCCTGCAAAGACGCTCACATCTTCGACTACTAAGCGTGTACGTCGTAATGAAATGACGACGACACAAGATGCTAGTGTCATGACGCCGACTGCTAGTACAGCGGTCGCGTCATTGACAGGATATGGTGATTTACCTGACGCATCTAATGCAGAGGATTACCCTGCATTAAGGTAGAGTACAATGAGTCTACTCTTTTGCCGTTCACCAATCGATGGTGAAGCCAGTGAGCGTATGTGGCACGCAGATGGATCGGTTGATACTATCATCGATGTATAAACCGCTCCTGTAGACAACTCTAATGATGTTGAGGTGACGTCACAGCCTACCAACTACAAACTTGTGCATGATGAGTCGGCTACTATTAGCTCGACGATCACCAAAAAGAGCGCTGTCTTTGATAGATCAGCAGCTTCTTTTTTTTTGAGTGTTAACATTTCGTCCGAACGTCAGGACATCCACGATGGGGAGTCCGAATTAGACGAACTAGAGTATAAAGCTCCTACTAGAACACTGGGCCTCCGTCCATCTGTGTTGCAATCGCACCGATATGAAGGCCGCTATTCATCTGGTAGTATCCCACCGATGCCTCCTCCAACCGAGTGGCCAGTGGTGGATGGATCGGTGCACCGCTCTAAGCGCGTGCAACTATTGACGCACATAAGTGTTATGGAGTCTTCCGTACGTGGAAGGAAGAAGGAACGAGGCTTGGCCGTACCTTCCCAATTCCTGTCGTGATGTTTACCAACGAAACAACCGTCCAATGCGAAGCAGCATTCCTGCAACCTACCAAGCCACACCCTGAGGTGGCAAGTCAGCGGTCACAGCAAAAGAACTTCGCTCTTAAGCGCGCGTAATCTAGTGGATTGTAACATACCCTCTACTACTTCACGCTACGCTGCTTCCGCTAGTCCATTGAGACTTAGCGGAGCGTGTGCATCTGGTGTGCCTGCTCGTAAGCGACAACCGACCCAGGCACGTCGACCCGCAACGCGTCAACCAGTTCCCAAGAGTCAAAACTCTGAGGATACCCGTTCCATTGGACAAGGATTTGAAGCTTATGCTTCCTTGCCCGGTGGACAGTCAGTATTCCTACAAGAAAGTGTTGGTTCCCTTCAGCGTCCACAACGGACGGTGGCGCCCGATACGAACATTGACTATGCTCGTATGCTCGCGGCTCACTCGTCGATTGCTCAGAAGCAAGCGCATGGCGCTGCCGTCGAGAAGCGGATCGTGGCTCTCAAGAGAGTCAAGTCTCGCAAATGACCTCGACTTTGCACGACGTCCGTACGAAGGCGCGTCAAGGGTACGATCGCTTGAAGATCCGAGTTGACCTTCTGGAGCATTTGTTGATGAGAGGCGTGCGTTCGGCGCGCAGTCTTCCTTGGTACGCAAGTCGGACGACGAGCGGGGGAACTCATCGGCGGATAGTGTCCCATCGACGCCGCCCCCTCCACGGCACCGTTGTTCGTCGCATGGCCGCCGACGTGATTACTCATGTTAGATCCATGCGGATGTGGGATCTCTTGTGGATCTACATATCGCTTTATAAGACCCACGTAAAATACGGGGGGTGTTTTCATGTGTGGTGGGAGAGAGAGCCTATAATCTAGGTCTCCGACTTCCTCTACCACATTAAAAGGCCCGATAAATCGTGGCAATAGTTTGGTAGTGCCACCAGGTAGTACTGAAACTGCATGTTTAGGTAAAGTGTTAGTACTTAATAGTACCTTGTCTCCTGTTCTAAAGTGTTTATGATTTTTGCGACCAATATGGTCTGCGTATTGTTTTAGCTTGTCTTGTGCGCTTTCCATAGCTTCACGGCCCTTACGTGTTATGGGTAAACGCGCATCCACAAATCGTTGGGATTCTCTAGTGCTCTTTGCAGCCAGCTCGCCAATGACACCACCAAGAGTTCAGTCATGGGTCGTCGCTGCTAATGATGACCTCTCGTCATTTCTTTGGAGCGCATACAACGTGTGTCGTGACTCCAACTTGATACTATCTTGCGTCGTGACACTGCGGCACTGGAAGGGTCACTAGAGCGAGTTTCTGCCATAACATTGGCGATACCATTACGCTCTTCGGCATTTTCTCCGAGCGTATTGAGGGGCCCTCCTCCACTATGACTCGGGCTGCGCACAAACGAGACTGGGGTCCGAGGATGGCGCAGTCCATTAACATAAAAGGGCGTTGTATTCGTAGTGGCGTGAACACTGTTGTTAATAGCAAATTCCATGAATGGCAAATGTCTGCTTCATTCTTTGAAGTTGCTATTGTGCGCAATACATCCGCAACAACACGATTGGACCTTTTTTGGTCTGGCCATCGGTTTGGGGATGATCGACGGTAGACATGTGAAGCTTGCTACCAAGCAGCTCAAACACATGGCGCCAAAATCCTGATGTAAACTGTGGGTCTCGGTCGGAAATATGGACTCGTGCATCCCGTGTAGTCGATACACGTGATCCACGAACAAGAAAGCTGCATCCTTGGCTGAGATATTGGTGCTACACGGTGCTAAATTCACCATTTTGCTCATTCTATCAACAAAGTCGACGAGACCAGTCCTGCCTTTAGGGTCAGGCGGCATTTCAAACATGAAGTTCAAACTGACCGACCTTCAACAATCAGTTGGTATTGGTAGTGGCTTCAGTGATACACTACTAGAAGATGCAGGCTTTACGCGCTGACACTCTTCTCATGATCGAATATAATTGTCTACCCACGTATATAGGTGTGGCCACCAAAGTTCATCTGGCACTCGTAAGAATGTCTTCTCACGGCCCAAAGTACAACTTGATAGTGCATCATGGAGCTCGTAGAGAATCTTCAGTTTGAGATCTGTCCCATGGGCGACATAGATTCTCGATGGATTACAAGGTGATAGTTGATGTCATAACAGGCCATCACTACAACTAAAGCGGTTAAGCTTCGTCTTCAAGGTGTCGTTCTTCGAAGTCTGGTCTGAGCGATAACGCTTCAGCCAAAACATTCGACTTCCCCGGCTTTTATTCAACTCGAAAATTAAATTCTGAGAAGAATGTGAGCCACCTCGCTATCCTAGGTGATAGTTGCGGCGAGTTTATCGCGGTCCGCAATGATGCATTGTCCGTGTAAACTACAAAAGGTTCGGTCTCCCATCGTTGCACTCGAATCTTGACAAGATCATACTTTATAGAAAGGAGCTCCTTGTCGTGAACGGGTTAATTCATCTCCGCGGCCTCTAAAAGTCGGGACTGATACGCCATGACACGTTCAATACCGTCGTCATCCTTTTACATAAGTGCACTGCCGATAACGAATTTTCTGGCATCGCAGACAACACTAACGGGATTATCCGCGTCTGGCAAAGCCAAGACCGGAGCCTCTACAAGTGACTGCTTGCTTCACTGAAGTGAAAGCATCAACCTGAGCCTCGGACCAAGCCCACTCTGCGTCCTTTTTCAAGAGGTCAGACATCAGTTTGGTTCACTCTGCATAATTCTTGCTGTAGTCATGCAAGTAATTAGCAAGCCCAAGGAATTGACGCAGACCCTTCACATGTCATGGAACTGGCCATTCCTTAATAGCTTTAACCTTTTCCGAGTCTGCTCTAACACCGTATTTACCCACGAAGCAGCCCAGTACAGGTATTTCGGGGACCCCTATGACACACTTTTTCAAGTTGACGTATAATTGGGCGTCGCCCAGAGTCTGCAACACAACGTCCAAATGACGTTTTGTGATTCTATCTCACTCAATCCGTCCTCAGTCCTACTATGAACGAATACATCGTCGAAGTAATGAGTCGCGTAGGCACGGTGTGGACGCATCACATGAGCGATCACCCGGTTGAATGTCGCTGGTGCGTTTTTCAACCCTTACGGCATCA
This sequence comes from Hyaloperonospora arabidopsidis Emoy2, assembly GCA_000173235.2. NCBI lineage: Eukaryota > Oomycota > Peronosporomycetes > Peronosporales > Peronosporaceae > Hyaloperonospora > Hyaloperonospora arabidopsidis. Next base: position 775,469 of record JH598388.1, read on the forward strand.
CTATCCACTCCCACAGCATACCGCTTGAGGTGCTAACTGCCGTCTTGACTACATCGGTCTCATTCATGAGTACCTGGTAGTAGCCATCATTTAAATTCAACACGGAAAATATAGTTGACGACCCATTGAGTTCAATAGGACATCTTTCCGCGGGATTGGTGTCTATGCTGGGATGTGGCCGTGTTCAACTTACTGTAAGCATGAACTACGCGCCAACTACCTGTTGCCTTGCGCACACGAAAGGTTGGGCTGCAGTGAGGCGATTTGATCTCACATACATGTCCTTCTTTGGCTCTCTTGTCGAAGAACGGGTCGATGTAGTCGACCTGTTCCTTCGGCAATGGCCACTTCCTGGTCACACAATACTTGGTGCCAGATTTTCAAGTCAATCTCGTGCCGTATACCCTTATCGGCCTGTAGGCGGTTCGGCAATTCTGTAGGAAGGACAATACGGCACTTCCACAGAACTTCGTAAACGGACCGCTTTTCAAGGCGTCCCAGGCTTGAGCACCGAATCGTTTTGTATTTTTGGTCTCCAAGACACTCTCGTCCATTGTGGACGAAGAGCAACAGTCCATTACGTTATCTTTTGGAAGTGGTACAACTATCTCGTGAATCTTTCCTTTCTTTAGTTCGGACAGGAACAGATTTCACATCATCTCCGAGAGGTTAACTATCTCTTTGGCGGATGCCAAGACATGCTGGAGAACTTCCGTCGAGGATGCTTCCGGCATCTTGTCTTCGACGGCCTTGAACAATTCGTTCGTAGGTCCTTCCTCTTGGACCGAGACTGATCCAAAGGTCACTCGTTTCGACGTGCAATTGATCGTCTTTACAATTAGTCTGGTGAGTGTCACACGTCGCACCACGACATTCCTCGAGTTGGAATTAGGTATCGCTGCTGTTGTATCTAACGTATCCCTCACAACTGCTCCAGGCCCTTGGCTCTGTGACGGTTCTTGCCACACTTGACTTACTGTCAGATCGCTATTAGCGATACTAGACTCATCGAGATGGTTAGTCCTTGATGACGTGTGACTCACTGTCAACGAACCCTTGACTGCAATGAACACAGCATCAGTTACGTTAGCCTCTCGCAAGAGCACATTCTTTCCGGTGGATTGCGTAGAGCTAGTGACTATGCGTGTTCACCAGTCTAATCATGGTTGGTGCTTTACCAACTAAGGCACGCCTAGGATGAGGTCATACGGACTGTCTATGGCTAGCACTGTGAAATTCTCTTGACACGAAAAGTCACTGAAAACCCGAAGGCGAGTTCAACGTGAACTCCCTCTGATTTTACTAGCGTACCTTCTGCTAGACAAACGGTCGCTTCGTCGCGCTGACATCTCGGCAAAGCGCCCCATAAATCGTCGGACTCTTTTTCAGAGCCGCGAGATTTGCAAAGTTCTGTAATGCACCCTAATCTACGAGAAGGGTCATCACCTGGTCATAGCCTCGCACTCGAGTGCTATAAACCAGCAACCAGCATGTTTGAGGACCATTTGTTTGATACATCGGGGACCATGCTTTTCATTTGTTCAACAACTCTGAACGTCGGACTGGCTCAGAGTCCGCGTCAGTAGGGCATCCCGCCCCCACTGCGCTACCAACTTTCCCGACCCCTGCTTGGTCGATGCAGAATCCGAGGGTTTCGCACGCTGGTTCTTCGCACCACCTTTTGGGTTGGGAGCTTTCTTGATAGAAGCTTTCGCGATAGCGCCCACTTTTGCATAGCAGCGAACCATCATATGGCCGCGCTTGCCGCAATTGTAGCAGACTACATATGCGTTGCCCAACTCCATTGGATTGGCTGCAGACCTTTTGGTTACCCTAAATGGACTGCGGGATGGCCGCAGTCCATTTAGGAACGTGGGCACTTTAATGTGTTCCGGTATCGGACCCACGCTAATAGACGCCGACAACGAACACATATCCCACACATAGTCTTGCAGGGATCGCTGTGCTTGTCGCGAGCTAAAGAAGCGCGCCTGAATCAATACGTTTTTGTTCGGCGGCTGATACATGGCGCGAATCTTTGTCTTGAAGATCGCCCATGATGGGAACGCTTTACTATCGGCAATAAGCGCTGATAAAGCTCATTCCGAGGCCTTACCCCGCAAATGGGACTTAGCGTACGATACCATTCTGGTATCCTCCTCGACAAGCTGCGCCACACCACATTGTTCCACAGCTAAAAGACAGTGTAAAATAGTGCGGGCGGCAGTGCCATCAAAATTAGGAGGGTTCATCCTCATAAGCCTCGGCTGAATAGATCGGGCCAAGAGAGACTCAACTGTTATGCTGAGCGCCTCGTTCCGAGCCTGCTCCGGCCGTAGCTGATCATGAGACTTACTGATGGACTCCGCAACTTCATGGCTTCGTGCCTCGAAAGAGGATACCCGCTGTCCGAGCACGAACTTCTCAAACTGTTCCAGTTGAGGAACGCGTTCATCTGGTGGGCAACTCAACAAATTATCTACGGCTTGGTCACCTAGTCCCTGAGCCATATGTTCAGCCACCTCCCTCTGATATTGGGAGAAGTGGGGGAATTGAGCCCGATCAGCAATTGAGGCTCACCCTCACTGACACGCTCACAGAGAGACGGTTCGTGGGAAGGACTACAAGTGCTACCAAGTGTAGGCGGGCGCTTAAAGCTGCCATGCACTACTTCAACACACTCCTTCAGGCACCCACGAGGAAGCGGTCTTGCCGTCTTCTACCGCGTGCAGTGAGGTTCGGGTGGACGTCTTACGACTGCCTCACCGATAAGATGTCAGCTTGTAGTGAGTGTGGCTCCGAAGCGGTTTCCCGTCTTCTGGTCCACTCGTTACAAAGATTTCAAATTAAAGACTGATTTCTATTTAATGAATTAAACAGAAATCTAAATTGTTATTGCCTAAAGGACAAAAGATTAAACACGTGCTGTGACGGGGCACACCTTATTCAAGTGACTGAATAAACCTTGCACTGCTGACAGTGCAAAGGTGTGTGCTTCCGTCTACCTCACGTACATGTACGTGCAGAGGAAGATTGCGATACGGAGTAAGAGTACTCAGTAAAAGCAAAAAGTAGAACTGTATTTAGTATAGTTAATCTTTGTAATAAATCCCTGTTTGACTTTATCTAACTATGTCTAAATACAAACATGTATTACAACTATCTGCGCGCCACTCATTGCATGCTTCTGTCGCGGCTAGACTTTATTGGTTGATATCTTGATCCTATATCAACCAATGAGCAGTGTGTTACATTCGCGGGCCAATATTATCTATTAGGATAATATTGTGAGAATATTATCTATTAGGATAATATTGTGAGAATATTGTGATTTGTCCTAACGCAATATTCGTACTTGATATTTACCTTATGTAAATTATCATGTAACGGAGGCACCCCGTTACATCACCCCCCCTTAACCATCAGTCACATTAGTGACTGATTGACTATTGAATGACACTGTTGAGTGGCTCTGGGACAGGGAAGTACTTGTTGGCCAATCCATCCATTCTTCGTTCTCATCGCATGGTTAACAAGTCCATGCGGTGTGCAGCCAAAGCTGCTGAGAACGCAGCCGTGAGACTCCGCTCTGCTGCCGCAGGGGAGACAGGATCACCCGAAGCAGCTGACGTATGTTCGTCTGCTGCTTTCGCGACTCAACCTGCAGCAGTCGCTGCTGCAGGCGCACGCGGTGATGCACCGCGTGACATCGGAGATTATGAGCTTGAGCTCACATACTCTGGCGAGTCTGACGGTGAGACCGACTCGAAGAAGGCGAAAGCCAAGGAAGAGCCAGAGTTGGCTAAACCGGAGCCGACTAAGTCGGCTTCTCGAAGCGCTTTAAGCCTTGCAGATCGTTGTGACATCTTCGGATCGTCCGACGAGTCCGACCCTCCGTCTCCGAGACGGAGTCGTTCTACCGAAAGCGAGATAATCCATCGGAACGACCGTGACGGTGATGCAATCATGCATCATAGTCCGGGTGATCGGGATGATTCTGGTGTCGGTACTTCTATTGACACCAGACAAGAGACGGTGGATTGCAACATCTTGCATGTTGCTCTTGAGAAGAAGCCGTGGCTACCTCCTCCGAGAGTGTTGGCTCGTCTGTCTGGCACGACGAGTGATCGTTATCGAATAAGATTATCCGATTCATCAAAGCTTCATAAGCTTGATCCTAGTGCGAGTAACTTTCGCACTGAACATGATTTCTTCCTCGATGCGTTCTTTAAGCATCGATGGTACAGTGAGAATCACAAGCTTGATGGTCCCTCATTGATTCAGGTATGGAAAGCTTTCATCCACAACGTTGATGAGATTGGGCGTGATGCCTGGCTAGACAAGCTATTGGTAGCTCGAAATCGTTTTGAGAAACGGACCTCTACCGGTGCACGTTTCAAACTGCATCGGTTGTCAAGAGATTCC
>JH598388.1:806345-856793 GCA_000173235.2 Hyaloperonospora arabidopsidis Emoy2
TTGATCGTTTCAACTCCATTGCGCAGATGTGACGCCTCACTTGAACCTAGAGACATCCGCTGAATGCCGATCGAATCATCAGACTCGATTTCAGATTCATCTGAGGCGTACTGCGACGATCCGGTGAGATGTCCTCTCGAGGCGTCTGCGATCTCTGTGTCCGCTTGATCCGTAGGATCACACTTGTCTGTCGGGGGAATTAAATTCTCGTAAAGTGATCGATACGCGTAGCTCACCTCATCTTGATCGCATTTCATCAATTTGTTCGCGTCGAACACTCCGGCGACTAAATTAGCTTCATGTGGCAGCCGTGTAATCCAGGCGATCTCTTCCAGCGTATTAGACGCTCCTGCCGATAAGGGTATTGGACCTTTAATCTCTCCGATAAGCTTGGGCTTCAGAATCTGGAGCACTGGGTCGCTTGATAGCAGATTATTGAGTGTCTTCCAGTGATATCCCTTCGCCAAATGATCCAGCTGCCAGCCTTCCATCTTCATATTGTCGTCCACGAACTTAATCGGTCGATTGATCGATTTAAGCTGCGGTCGTGCTGATCCGATCTGGGCGCTTCTTTTTCTCACTCGTGCTGTCTTCACATTCTTCGTCTTTGACTTGGCTCAAGTGGTCTTGGGTGATAATTGTTCAGTTTTATCCGAAGGGTTTTCATCTAGCAGATCGTGATTTGCCCCACGATGTGCGGTGGTCCCCAAAGGGACTTCAGGAGGGGTTCGATTTTTCTCTTCCGGATCGATCGATCTTCCTCTTTGATTTTCTTGTCATCAGATCCCGTCACAAAACTTCGGCAATCTGAGAATCCTTCAAAATCACGCATCTGCGGCGATCCCTCTGCCTATGTCGCTTCCATCCCAGGTTCTGTATTTATTTTCACCTCTTCACTCCGGGACTCACGGTAAACTCCCGAGTCACCAGAAGATCCCAACACGCGCACCATTATGGTGGAGTGGTGATCGCTTATTTTATGAGGCGATTCCAACTCTCCACTGGCGCCCAGACGACCGACTAACGGAGGCAGTACTCCGATACCGTGTAGATGTATTCCTTCCTCACCTTGTGTACCCGTCGGTAGGGCGAGTTGCACTCTTCTTGGTGGACTCGTGTCGAGGGAAAACTTGACTGTGTTGGGGATGGATTGGTGTGATCTTGCGGAAATCTTCACACGATCGTGGGTGTACTGGTAGGGTACTTGATGTAAGTCGCCCAGATCTCAACGAGATCGCCTTGCCCAATATGAAGATGCTTAAAATGATTGACCTTCTGACCACTTGAGCCGCCCTGTGATCTTTCACCTAGTCATATAAGTTGTTGCTGCTTCCAATCGCAGTTGGGGTTGCCTTGAGAATTCTTGATCCCCAGTCATTTATCTGGGAATATCACTTGGTTTCAGGATGTGATACTTTCCTGACGTCGGGAGCCCAAATATCCAACCCGGAAGAGAAGTCGACACGTGAACTTAGAAGCGAATAGAACTCTGGTTAATGTTAACCACCCAAAAGCTAAAACTACTATTGTGCCTGTCTGTATACCAGGGTATGCTACCATGTGTCTTCTGCATTCCGTTCGCATATGTGGTCCACACGTGATCGATCTCGATCACCCTGATCGACGGTCATATTCTCAACCTTGATCACCCTATATGTTCTCGATCTCGGTATCTTCATAATCGATCTTGATATTTTGAACCACGATCTTGGTATCTTGATATTCGATCTCAATATTGCGCAGCTTAACATCCAATCGATCCTTCTCGACGATAAGTCGTCGTTTTTCATCAATCAGCCCATCTACACTTCCAATTTCCTTAAATCGCTTCGCCACAGGATCGACGGAGGTTTGCACGTAATTGGGCTAACGATTGAATGTATAACTCCTATAACCCTTCAATGCCAAATGAACGTATCAACTACACACATTGTGAATCTTTTGTACGTAGCAGAATTATAATTTGTTATCGATAAATTTGGTAAATGACCAAGATCATATGAATTTATGTATAACATCGCATCAGCCAAAACAACATACTCACCTGTAATGTTTGTGGTGATTTAATTTGTAAAAAGGTTAATTTGTTGCCAACTCTCCACAGGTGCCCATACTACCGACTATCGGAGTGGTTACATTGATTACATACCTTGTATCTCCTTCCTCACTTTGTGTACCCTTCGGCAGAGAGGGCTACACTCTCCTCGGTGGGTTTGTGCTGAAGCAAAACTTGACCGTGGTTGGGATGAGTTTGGGTCATTTCGGATCTTTTCACACGCTCACGGGTGTACTGGTAGGGTTGTTCAGTACGCATCACCTGATCTCAGCAAGATCGCCTTGTCCAAAGTTATTGTTTGATCTTCTCGTCTTCTGACCAGTTGAGCCATCTCACGTACTTGCACCTTGTCCGTTACATTGTATACGTGTCCAATCGCAACTTGGGGTTTCTTAAAAAATCTTCGTCCCTGGTGATATAATCCGGAGATATCACTTAACCAAATTATGAAGATTTCTTGAACCTCGAAAGCGCAAGTATCCTGCCTGGAAGATAATTTGACACGTGTCTTTAAAAGTAAATTGAGCTATATATAATGATCCCCAACCAGAACCCATAAAAGTATGAAAATTATTATCCAGACTTGATGCCGCGCATCGCCCCTTCATGTTAGTCGTCCCCATGTACTCTTTGATCCACCTCGAGTGCATAAACAACTGGGTTGCAAATCCCGGATCGTGGATCATGGGACGCAATCGCGGACCTTCTGGTTTGTGTTACACCCCAAATATGTACTCTTGCCATTCCCTCTGCGTTAGATCGTGAATCATGAATTGCAATTGCGAGTCATGGGACATCAATCGCGGAAGGGATCACGATTGCGGATCTTCCGCTGTGGGGTAGACCAAGTCGATAATCCTACAACTTCTTGTAACGCTTCTTCTCAGAGTTGCGGATCGCTCAATGCATGTAGTTCATCTCGTCTTCCTCTAGCTTCTTTCAGACCTTCTTCACGCATTTACAACAGGTCCATATCGCATTCACATGAAAAATTGCATAATCGTCATTTGTTTGTATCGTATTAACATCTGTCATCTTTCACAATTTCTATTCGTGGATCGTGGATCTTAGGGCATTTCTTCTGTATCTCGCCCCGTACAATTAACGGTTGTAGCTTTTCTTCACTTGATCATTATCTATCACAAATCAGAGTCATTTCAGACTTAATTGAGGCACATGATCCTTGCAATTCCTCCTTTCAAGAAAACTGTCAAACTCGTTTTGATCGCTTAGTCACAAATTCTTCATTGCTAATTTATATTCAGCAACAAAAAAATCCTGCCGGTAAATGTCTACGAGAGTTGAGGCGACTGATTCGCAGTGCGCAAAGACCAAAGGTCAGGTGAAGACCACAGTAGGCTTTTAGCAAGCAAATGGAAAATGAATTTGACCTAAATAAATTTATTTTAAGTAGCCATTTGTCATAAACCGAATAGATCTTTTCTTAGCATATTAAACCTACAAGATTCAAATGCGAGTGATCGGTCTATAATCGACGTCTTTTCAGTGTCGTCAGTACCCATCCAACTATGAAATAGTTGGATGGGTACTGACGACACTGAATTTACGATCAGGATCAGACCGAATCAGAATCAGACGAGTTGAAAGCTATATATAATTGGTTCGAAATCATCATCATGTTTGGTTTCCTGACATGGGATTATGTCATTTACAAAAATCGGACAATGGTCAATTCATGCTACCATAAATCTGACTGTACTTGTGCAATTGATTGGCAAGACCAAGCCATGTAATTCCTTTTGGAAAATCGGTTCCCATACATTACACTATAATTTTACCGTTGCGGGTCCACGCAAAGGCTTTTAGCAGCGCCCCAGAATAAGAATCTTGTCGGTACCAGAGATGCATTTCGATACGTTTGCATACGGCTAATTCGTGCGCATGCACAAGAGAATCACTTGTAAATAATCTGTGTGATTTTTCACATCCTACCTTGCCTGTTTCACACGATTATGGTCAAAAATATCATCACATTATGTTGGTGCGTAAGGAAAATGAGATCGGAGCAGTCGTGCACAAGACAATCAACGTCTCAAGGTCACTAGACACCCCTGAACACAAAAATCCACTCCTAGAGCCTGCCGCGTGAATTACTAACGCTTGTGAGCGAAAAACCAAGTTCCACACGAGCGGAATGTAGCTCGCTCGCATGAAAAATGGTTAAAAGTCGTCGACTTCTTAGCGTGAAATGTACATGTTTTAGCTCGCCATATTTAAAAAAATCACCCTTACTAGAAAGTAGCGCCTGCAAAGGAATATTGATCGCATTAAGCTTATTGTAAGCATGGAATATGCACCACTTGCCTTAAGTTTTTTTAATACAGAAGGTAGGTGCAACGTGTGGAGATTTAATCTCACGCACCATACCTGCCGCGTAATTGACACGAAATAACTCGTATATGACATCCCAGGGTTTCCTTAGCAACGGCTACTATCGTATAACACCACATTTGATCACAGGAACCAAGTCAACTTCATGACGTACAACGCTATCAGGAGATACGCCGGACGGTGGGTTATGGCACATTCTTAAATTATTTAACCAAGGGTGATAAGAAAATAATGCTTCTTCAAAATCGAGGTCCCTCTCCATGTGCTATGGGTTACCTGTGTGATTTTAAGGAATTTATGATATTTTTAACTCAAGGTCAGGTCAAAGTACGAACATATTGGATGGATCACCATCATTTGAGGCTATATAAGCTTATCCGCATCCAATTTGTCTAGCTCCAATAGAGCTTTTAAACGAGGAAGGGCCAAAAATCGGACTTCATCATCAACACCGCTTTTCATTCCGTTTCCAAGGGTATAATGTTGCTCGCTACGAAAAATGCGTGACAATAAAGACGCCTTACGACTTGCAGAAATAATTTGTCGAAGCTACCATCTCACAAAAGATGACTTTTACGATCTCTTGGAGAGGTTGTAAAAGTACCATTCTCAGTTTTGCAGTCTTACCAACCTCTATACGAGAGGCGATGTCACTGGAGACATCCTGTGAGGTGCTATCACAGCCGCCCCCACTCGTGGACTGGGGATCACATCCTTGATTACTCGTCTCTATTCCAGCTATGCTTTCAGCATTCTGTAGATATTTTTTATCACCTTGAATGTCACTTAACGAAGTTTGTCGTTTGAGTAAGTGTCGACGAGAATCGATCTACACTAAAAATTTTGATATAGGATATTATTAACCCGACAATCAAATGTACAGTACTCTGACTGACTTGTTAGTGACTCACGCCAACAGCGCTACTATGTTTTAGCAAGGGTAAGTTCATTACTCTCCAAAGCCCTACAATTAACGTTGTGCCTTAGGGCTTAAACCTTTTATCGAACCATGCCTTGTGGCGTTAGAGCACGCCGTAGCGAGAATGAAATTTTAACTTGATTCAAAATTATAGCAGATGCAGCGCTCACTGCACTCAACGTTCAAAAATCTCACACCTAAATTCTATGGAAAGTTACGGACGGTGACAATTGTCGCCGTTACTTGACGGACCAATACAATTACCTATTTCGCTTTAAGCGTATCGTTATAACGCTGAATCCCTTTAAGATATCGGCGTCGAGTGCAGTTATCGATGCCCCTGAGTCAATATGAATTGAACATGGCATTTTCAAGCCCTAAGCGGTCACCAACACTACCAACAAGAAACAAGCTTAAAATTTACTCTTGCTTCGTGTTCACGAACCGCAAAGTTATGTGAGTTTGAGCCAAGGTTGATAATACCTCCTATAAACGCCACAGAACCTAGTTTCCTAGTAGTGATCCCCTTGCCTATTTGGAGTCGAAGTTTCTTGCACCGTGTCTTTTTCGGTCTGAAGCAGGATCGAAACTCAGCCAATTGCAGGCCACCTTAATATTGGCATTTTCCACTATTAACACGAATAGCTTTATTAAGGCATACCTGCCAACGGTAATTGTGGCATGCATCGAGAAAGCTGTAACGGCGCTCAAAGAGGCAAAAGTTAAGAAAAATAAATCAATTTTATATTGTTCGTTAAAACCATGACTGTGAATTACCTAAAAAGATTTGTGCAGGGGTACGTGAAGTGTCTGGGAATTGATTATGCGTTTGATAACGGGTGCAGCAATATCTCCTGGATATAGTCAAACTGCGTAATTTCGATATGTCTTCCAGCGCCAGCGGATCTTTTCCTCCTCACCCCTTGAAATGTTTAACTTGCCCTCAACAGAATCGGTGTTGGTGAAGACGATCGCCATGTTGGTCATGAAAGAGCGAATCGTCGCAAACTTGTGACCGTTGCTTTCAATGTCACTCAACCCGGTATTGGAGACGGTTACTTATGTATGCTTGTCTAGCTTCGCTCGGGATATTCGTCATTGCGGTATGCCGGGAACAGCTGCTCGTGATCTTCTTCAATCTGTTCACCTCTTTGCTGGCAACCAGAACTGATAACTAAGATTGCGATAAGGGTTCAGACCTCGCGGATGATGAAACCGGTACGCATCTTGGTGATGCTGGAAGGTAGAACATGCGGCTTCTACATAGGAGCGAGATGGTTAGCACCTTCTTGCCGCTCGGCCTTGATCACCTTGATGCTTTTGAGTTATCAAAATTAGTTACGTGGTGATTTAGACGTCCGCGGTTGTCTGTCATCATTCGACAGCGGCTCAACCATGGTCTCGGCATCCTAACCTTAGTCCTCAAATGCAGCATGATATCGGAGATGAGGACCCAAATTTTGCGTCGATCACATAAATGCCTGGATGCAGAACTTCGCCTTCATACGATTGGTCGCCCGCCACGCGTTTTACTGAGAGCATGAAGATCGGAAAACAGTTCGGGCACAGTATGGCGCTGCTGTTCGAGGATGATCTCTCCCCGCTGCAGAATTTTCCAGGTGATGTTGATCCTAGAGAAATTCGGACGAATGACGAAATATATGATCCACCAAAACTCATCTGGATGCTGAGTTTTGCTGTCGGACATGATTCTTTCGTAGTTCACTTTTGCACGCTTTTCCGCTGCGCTTGCCTTGTACGACATACGTTTATGCTTTGCCGATATACAGCTTAATCAGGTGAACCGTTGTGTGAAAAACTCCGTTGGTATTTCTATACCGCTGACAACGTTATCAGCCATGTACTCGATGGTTGAAACGTTAAGATGTCCTAAACGCTCGTGCCACCGCACGGGCTTGCATCGACGTTATGTGTCAACATCGATAGACTTTCACCCACGACCAATGTCTCCGCAGATTGCAGCCAGTAGTGGTCGCCGGTATTCATGAACTCTAGCCGCTTTGATCCGCGATCTAACCAGATCCTCCTCGGGATCGTAGTTGGCGGACTAAATGAGGAGACCCACTTTTTCTTTTCCGTCCTTCCGAGACTTATCAGATTATTTGATCCTCGTGGAGCATATTCTACTTCATCCGACTGCACCTGTTCCATCTACTTCGTATGATGGTATATAGCGCGTACAAGCACTGATCCACTCATTGAACCTTTTGTCTTCTGACCTGTCTACACTGTAGACTGTGCTTTGGACTGCTTCAGGTTCGTGAACCTGTCACGCTCCATGCACACGTAAGTAGTGCTCCCACAGTCCAGCATCCATGTCCAAGAGTTCCCTGGACTCGTCTTCTTCTTCACCATGGCCACCATTGAAGATGATTCTTCGTCGCTGTCACTATCGCTCGTTCCTTGGTCGGAGTTATCTCTTGTCAAGTTCACCGATGTCTGTGCTGTCTCTTGCCCATTCCCTCCTCGGTGTTTCTTGTCTTTCTTCCTTGTGTGGAATTCGTCTCGACTGTTTTCATCATCTGTTTCTTTTTGAAGTGCCAACAGTACCTGAAAAATGACCATTCTTACCACAGTGAAAGCACTTGATCTTCTTGGCTGCCATGACACCTCCTTGGCTTGATGGATACTTGGACGAATTGACGACGTTCATGATTACAGCTCTTTTGTCACCGTCGACAGTAGTACCAGTAGTTTGTTCCACCATCTTGTCGCGATCGTCGCGTGACCGCAGCGCATTCATGACCTGTTGGAGTGTCGGTGGGTTTACCTTGTCTTGTTGGCAGATCAAATTGCTCAATTAGTTCTCGATGGGTTATTGCGACACCCATGAAAAGTAGTCGTGCCATTACATAATCCGTAATGTCGTGCTCAGTACCCATGTTCTGCAATTGATGTCGCAAGCTTGCCATCTTCTGCAGGTACTCCAACATAGATTCCCCACGGTGATGCAAGTACTGATATAGCTGTCGCCGCAACATTACTGCATGGGAAAAGTCACGCTGATTCTTGTCAGCGACCAGCGACCAGCGACATATCACCTGCTGTTGCCATTGAACACACTTTCGTTGCATCATCATTTTCACATCCCCGTAACCCTCTCAAGATCGTAGCCCGAGCAAGCCGATCTCTATTGTCAAACTGTGTCTGTAACGCTTGGTCCGAGGCGTGTCACGTCTCCATCACAGTAACTACATCCCAGCTTTGACGCTCGTCAATGTATAGCTCCAGTTCGGCTCGGTAAAGCTCAAATGTTCCCTCGAAACACGGAGGTTTGTTACTTCCGCGCTTTAGTCGATTCTGTGGCACCGTTATGCCTGCAGAAGCGCCGCCAGCACCAGGAAAACCTCCGATGCCAGTTCCGCTTATAGTATTAAATTACTTGTTGGTCTGCTTAAACACTCGTTTGCTGCAGCCAAGGGTTTAAGCTCATAACCTAACAGCTTTAGCGCTCTGTGGTAGCAGTCGCAGTGAAGCACAGAGTGTTGCTAGCGAGAAGATAGGAGGAACAAGTTGTTTGTGTGTGGCAAATTCCAGAGTGATATTTGTTGTTAAGCTTTCATAACATGCAATCAACGTGCTTGTAGCACGAGGAGGAACGTTTCTACGGGGAAAAAACCTTTAACGTCTTGACTCCTGCCGACCCCATCAATCTCAATCAATCAATCAAGTGACAGGTCACACAATACTTGGAGCCGCAGTTCATTTCAAGTCTCTTCATTCAAGACCATGCCGTTAGACGGGATTTTGATTCTCGGTTGTGCACAGCGTGCAGAGGCTGTGACCGCGTTTTAGGGCGGCACAACTAGTTAGGCTGATCGCAAGCCATCTAGGATCTGCGAGAGATTGTAGAAGAGTGAAAGCATACAGAAAGCATGAAGGTGCTTCATCTGCAACGAGGCTGGGCATCTGCGTAGAAATTGTCCGCAGAGAGAAGTAAAGGCCGAGCCAAAAGCCAACGGACCTTCCGCAGATATGAAGCGACAAGCTAAAAGAAGTAAGCGAGTTGCGCTATGCTAGAATGCCAAGAGAGTGGGTCAGTCAAGAAGGTGTCACCGTTGCAACCGGTTAAGAAAACGAAGCTAGGGGAGAACAGGTGGTGACAGAAGTCCTAGTTTATGGACGTTTACCAAAAGATGTTGATCATGGAGTACCGAATGCAGACGCGAAAGTGGATGCACTGACACCAGCATGGTACCTGGGTTGTGCGAGTAACACGCACGTTGCCTGTGATCGCTCTGTTTTTCATCAGTACGAAAGCCTTGATCGCAAAAAGTAGCGAAGTATTAATGGGTTTGTCTATGGATTTTCGACAAAACCAAAATGCGTCGGATCCGTGGAGCTTCAAACAAGAGTGGGGGAAGACATCTTTAAGACGAAGCTGACAGATTTTTTATACGTCGATGGAGTGCAACCGAGTTTAATTTCGCATTCCCAGCTCGAAAATCAAGGGTTTGAAGTGGAATACCGACGTGGAGAAAGGGCATTCGAAATTTGGTGGAATAACCATTTGACTATGACCGCGCCAATGAACCACGAGGGTATGTCGTGCTGAGCATGCCTAGAGAAGGCGACGAACATACAGAGGAAGAGCAGGCACAAGTACAGAAGAGCTAAGTTTATTCACTAAAGCTGATGGCGTCAATGATCTACAGAAATGGCACGAGCGCCTTGGGCATGTGGGACCAAGCTACTGCAAACTTATGGTTAACCACAGTCTTGTGAAGGGCATGATGTTAGAGAATCGAACATTTCGCGATTGTGAGCTTTGTCATTTGGCAAAAGAAAAGCGAAAGTCAGCCAAGAGGTCCCTGTCATGGTATATTGACGGACCAAATGACTTAATTTTTGCAGATCTACTGTTTCCGCCAAGAAATAACGGAACCCAATTTCTGCGGTATTGGTAATTCTCGATGGTTTTAGTAGGTTTGTAAATCCTATCCTGTAAATACCGAGGAAGCTAATAAAGTGAACCCATTAATGCAACGGTATGTCCAGTGGGCTGGACGTTAAGTATAGAGGAAGGTGCAAACTATTGTGTTGGACAATAGACTCGAATTTTCGAATGAAGAAATGCAAAGGTGGTACCAGGAAAAGTGTATAGTGCATCGTACCGTTCCGCCATATTCTTCTCGACTAAATCTGTGCGAGCGCACTCATCAAAGCATTGTTGGGATGTTAAAGCCATGATGCTACAATATGGTTTTCCGAAGTCATTATGGGTGGACGCGCTAAGTACTGCTGTGTACCTGAAGAATCGTACTTACTCAACGGTTGGAAAGAAGACCCCATACGAGTGTATGTTCAATATTCGGCCAGACGTGCACCATGTTCAGTAAATCTGGTGCAAAGGCCTACATACATGTACCTGCATCGGCAACGCGGAGGAAGTTTGACAACAACTCTAATATTGGATACGTGCTTGGTTATCGTGAAAAATGGCCGGATGTAAGATATACGTACCTGAGAGTCGCACGAAACTATTTGTTGCAGATGCAAGAGTCGATGAAAGCTTGATGTTCAAAGAGCGACATGCATTGCAACCAGAACTCGGCTCTGATGATTGGAGTGATGAGAGCAGCGATACCAGTGCCAGCTGTATAAGCTTCAGCGAAATGGCTGTGGATGCCACCTCCAACGCAGCTGAAGTAGACCGAGAATCGGATGATGAGTCTACCGAAGGAACACAAATGGATGGCACAACGAATTGTCCCCTTGTATTTCCGATGTGTGGAATGGGTGGAAAATCAATAGGTGATATTAAGGTTGAAGACACGGAAAATTGAAACGTTCCAGATGACGATATACCAGCTGCCTTGGATGAGAGAGGAAAGGGTGGTGATTCTAAGCTCTCGACTGAGTCAAATGCATATGTGTCGTCAGTACCAGATCAAAGAAGTACTGACAATCAAATTCAAGTTCCGGAGAAGTTGGTGAATGATTGTATCTCTGATTCGGGTTTACCTGTGACCGTCGAAGCCGAGGCAGAGGTCGATGAGATATCGAGGGATAAACCAAGTTTCCTGGTACATTATACGAAGAAAGATCAAGGTAGAGAGAATGAGAGTCAAGGAAATTATTATTCGGATGATGATGATTGTGAGCGATCAGACAACGCTGATATCGGCTTTAAAGACGAAATTGATATCCTGAAACTAGATGAGCCGTTCACCGCAGACGAGGAATTTTCTGTGACAGAGATTGTACCTGTCAACATTGACCAGTCTGGAGCGGGTGTGATTGTTGATCCAGATCAAGAGATCGTCTGGCGGCAAAGTAATCGAGACACAACGTCGGCCTTATTGCTATGCGACGACTTAAACGCGGCACAGGAGGCAGTGAAGGTGCGACGAAGCAAACGTGCAAGAAGGTCCCCAAAAGATATCGACACTTACTATGTGAACTCCACCGTGTTGCAGAGCACGATCATCGAAAATGATGACATCGACACAGGAGAATGGCTAGAGTCTGAAGTCAAACTACCTTGAGGATTTAGTGACGCTATGAAGTCACCACATGCAAAAGAGTGGTTAAAAGTTATGAAAAAGGAGGTGCAAGCCATGCATGACAAGGGTTTTTTGGTGGAGACTGCAGGAAGAAAGTGCTGAAAAAATCATCGAGCTATCAGGACTATGTACAATTTCAAGTGAAAAGTGACTCTGATGGACGTATCACCCGGTTTCGCCAACTTTAGTTACTTTCGGTAATTACCATACGCCTGGAGTCGACTATCGCGAAACCTGTTCCCCTGTCACTAGAATGACTTCATTTCGACTACTTTTGGGCCTGACGGCGAAATAATCGCTAACAGTCTATGCTAGTGACTTCTCGACTGTATACTTGAATGCGGATATGAAGATAAAGTAGTATGTGAGTAGCGTACCTGGATTTCCGTGTAAGTCGGGATGTGTTTGGATGGTAGACAAGGCATTGTAAGGCCTTCACCAGTCTGGGAGAGAATGGAACGAGGAACTCGATAAGTTCCTAAAAAGATCAGATACATTGCTACACAAACTGAGCCATGCCTGTACTGGAAATCGAAAGCAGATAAAATTTCTCTTTTATTGGCTCACGTTGATGACGTGATTGAAGCGAAGAATTCGAAGGTAAAACACGAAGCGCTATTCAAGAATATTAACGCACAGTACGAGCTTCGTGGTCTTGGCGAGCTGAAGAGATATCTGAGTGTTGAGGTCGAACAACGGAGGGGTGAAATTTATATTCACCAGAAAAAATACTGTAAAGATGTGCTCGCACGATATGGGCTAGCAAATGCGCATGCCAGCCGCATTTCAATGGAAATTACCGCACGATTCAGTTCAAAGGATGATGTTTGTTGCGAAGATAAGGACCCATTAGAGTTTGACTATCGGGCAGGTAGCCAAATATACCTAGCTACGAGCACAAGACCGGACATTTGTTTTGTAGTTGGATACCTGAGCAGATTTGTCAGCAGGCCGACTCATAAGTATTGTGGAGCGGTAAAGAAGATTTTGCGGTACCTCGTTGGTACGCCTGCTAAAGGAATTGTGTATAAGTGCACTTCGAGGTGTGAAGTTGAAGAAGAACTTTCGATTCAGGGGTATTGTGACAGTGATTGGAGAAATGACCCGGAAACAAGAAAAAACGTGACTATATACATCGTTACTCTAGCAGGTGGAGCCATCTCATGGTCCGCACGAGTCCAAATGATCGTCGCAAAGTCCACCGCCGAAGCAGAGTACGTGGCCGGTGCTGAAGCAGCTATGAATGCAATGGGTCTACAAAACATTTTAGTTGAAGCACTGCCGAACGTGAAAGTCCACGTGATAATCGCAGTAGACAACCAAGCTGCAATCTTCATGAGTACGGACCCAACTTACAGCGGAAGAACCAGACATATTGAGCTGAAGTGGTACTCCATTCGTGAGCTCATCAAGAAGGGCAAGTTGACACTTTGCAAGGTTGCATCCGAGGCGAACCCTGCAGATATGCTAACGAAGGCATTACCAACTCGTCGCTTGCAAATTCTTTGCATGCGTGCAGGGGTTCGGATTCCAAATCAGTCCGACAGACGCAGCGATGCGGGATATGAGTTGGACGGCGGCGTGTTGGAATCCGTTAGGTGTGGATAGCCATTGAACCCAGTCCCACCTGGGAGGGTATATGGACAGCGAGGTCATCCGGAAAAGGTATGACGGAAAGGTGCATAGTGCATTTAGTTATAGTGTGTATCGTCATATGTAGATAGAGTGTGTCAACTGTAGGATCTAGCAAGTCTTGCTTCTTGCTAGGACAGTCGACATTTGGATAGACAAAAGAAAAGAGATAACAGAAAATTACACCAAACGGTTTCGGTGAGTAATTCTTATTGCATTCATTACACTACTGATTAATATTAGTAGTTGGCCGAATGGGGGTGAACATGTGTTGCTTTGTTGGTAGATAAATATATTAATTAATTAAAAGAATTGTCACTCTCCCCTCAGTGTTCTCGTAAAATCCTCTCAGTTTGGTGTAACACTTAATCATTGGCTATTTTAAAGTCATAAATAGAGGGGAAGATATCCCTATTTGCTATTTGAAACTTCCGTTTGACCTAATTATACAAAACCAAATTTTCTTTGCACCTTATAAGTCATCTGTAGGACACCATTGTCGGATCTTCATATACCGCAATTGATGTCCTAGACCAAAAGTTGTGCAAGTGCGTGAAGGACAGTAACTTAGACCTGAAATAGTCAACCAAATGCATCATCGATGCAAAGGAATCCGTCATAATTTAGAATGTAGCACCAGCCTTGCATGTATCCATGAGAAGATGATGCGTCCGCTACCGGGGGAAAATTACAATGCACGACGATATAAAAGGATAAACTACTTGTGGCGAAGTACTGGAAAACAATTTTGACAGTTGCGTGTGATTTGTAACAGCGTGATAAGTCTGTATAACTGAGTCCGAAATGACTCTGACTAGTGCACACGTACTGGAACGGGTGCTTCGTGACCGTTGGTTTGACCCAAGCGAGTAGATTAAACGGGAGGATTAAAATAAGGCGACCAGCATTAACACAGAGTTTCGATAGTCTAATTTGGATTCCATTCCGATTACTTTTCATGGATACCGATCGAGGAGACTTAGTCTGGGTGGATCACAATGATGCGAATAAAACATTTGAGTAAGGGTACAACCATGTAAACCGCTTGCCAGGGACCGCAAAGGAGCTCACACGCGCATGTGTCGTTATTAACCACCAACGCGATCACAATTTCAAGTTGGATAGTAATCGCGAACTCGATCACAATCACGTTTAGACACTGATCGCAGACTTGATCACGATCACAAGACTCGATCAAGATCACAAGTTGAATAGTGATTGCAGACTCAATCACGATCGGACTTTCGATGGAGTTCACTACACAACATAAGGGACTATCATTTAATTTAAATATACACGTGGCAGTCTACCCTGACTTATAGATAGGCGTATCGGTAGTTTTTGGAGATTGATTTGATTAACATTAAACAGAGGTCAATTTGCTTCATAACATCCAAGTGCCGTTCTTCTTCTGGGTTTGGAATATTGGGCCAACCGACGTCACTGTTTTACAAGACATCACTCCTGGAACTTGTTGGCCAGGAGTGTAAATACTCTCACCCCCGAACTGATATTGAACGCAGTGAACCCTAGTGTATCAGGTACAAGGAAGAGAGACGGCTCCAGTGGTCAGAAGGCTCGTGAATTAAGGACCAACTCTGGATAAAGCGATCTCAAGGGATATCCAGGAAACTTGAATAGAGTCCCCAAGAACACCTCGATCATGTGAATATTTCCGCGCAATCGACACCAATACCGAACACGGTCAAGATTGGCATCTACTCATGTCCACATAGAAGAGTTCAACCCGATCTACCGACAGGTACACAAGGTGAGAGAGTAATACATCCACACATAATTGGAGTACCCCCTCCGTTAGTCGCTGTCTGGGTGCTAGTGGAGAGCCGGGATCGCATCAGCAAGTTTGAAAACCCCATTCCACCACAGGATCACCGCCCGCAGAACTAAAGGGACGCATTTTATATTTTTAAGTAATTTCGGCTGCTGTAAGGAATCCGACCTTCTCAAGTTTTAGGCGCTTTCGATCGCTTATCTCTACGTTGCACTCTTATTTGCGCGATCATGACGTCTCATATTACACTTTTTTGGCCATATCGACGTACTTGAAGCTTGATTTGACGTAAATGTCCCATGCTTGATGCGCTGCCTCAACATGTTAATCTTATGAATGCCTCTTGTTATGGCCTCACGCGCACGCTTCTTAAGGGTCTATCGTCCATTTCGAGCTTCACTTCCTCCTACATGATCTTAATGCGGGATTATTAATCACTATCACAAAAAAAATTCGTTGTCTGCTAGCGCAATGATATATTGCCCACTGATAACTTGTCGTCGGCTTTTCGAAGTAACGTTCGAGATTGCGCTCACCTGTGGACACGACATTTTTAGGTCCGCATACTGGACAATGTTTGTCCAGGCACACTTTTGCGACTTAAGAATGATCAAACGATAACAGCACTAAGTTATGGCAAACAAACATTTGGAAACAGGTCAAGGGGGTATCGTTCGCTCTTTGTATGCATATATACTATGTAACGGGGTCACACGACCGTTACCGCCCTAAAGGGATATACCTTGTATATGTGATATACAATCCCGAGTTTATATGTCTAGTTGATGTGGTTGAGAACCTCCGTCATTCATTGATGGCAGATTGATGTACCATCCAACAATCTTTAATATACTAGAGATTACTATGCAAAATAGTTCAACCTTAGTATTAGGTAGTTGAATGAGGGTTATTAAAGTTAAAACTAATAAATAAAATTTTAGTTCCCCTTTTAATCTTTGAGTGACACGTGTCTTATAGTTCCCCGTGTCTTATAGTTCCCCTTTTGATCTTTGGGTGATCCGTTTCTTATAAAGACGTCAATAGATCGCTAAGAGTAAAGAGCCAGTTTGTGGCGTATACTCTAGAGCACATTGTGCGTGCGATTCTTAGAGTTGTTGTTAGACCCTTGAACCAGGACTAGAAGATCTACGAGCGTAAAGACTCTCTGGGTCTTTGTTGATTAGCTCTAAGAGCCAGACTTTCTTGAAACTAATAGACACTTAGTTCAGTAGAACGAAGTGACTTCAAGAGTCTTAAGTCTTCCATTGACTAAGAGTTGTGTATCTCCACAATACATGATATGAAGTTTCGTCCTTTGATACAATTAATTCAGTTGGAGAACCGAGTCAAGTTGCAAAACACTATACTGTAGCAGTCACTGAAGAATGAATAGGATGCTGTTAATATCTGTATAAGCCAGTACAGTATACTCAAGCATCACGATCAGCCTTTACTTATAAGCGTCCACCATTTGCTTATGTGATCATATTCACCTTTAATAGATTTTAAGCCAATAACATGCGTGCGCCACAATATTGACCTAGCCGAAGAGTGACTTTGAATATACATATATAACTACGAGGAGGGGACATGCTAGATCGCACCTAGTATGTGTAAGGAACACCTAGCCCCGTTATTTGCAGACCAACAGAGACAGACAGACGGACAATCAGACAGATAAGTACCATTTGAAAAGTTCGGCATTCAAGTTGCGCACAGTCACTAATAGCTTCGCCTTCGGGCTCGCAATAATTTCCGGTGCTCTCCCTTTCCAAAAATTACTCCTGGTATTGTCCACGAAAAACGAGGGGGTTAATTAGGCCTCGGCATGGTAAGGTAAGACACCCTTCGTTTACCCGGTAAAACGGTAAAAATCAGTGGTAAAGGGTAGCCAACGGGTGAGGTAGCGGGTAGAGTAATGGTAGAGCCGATCTCATTACCCGATTACCCGGTAATTACAGATTAAAAATGTTCAAGTCTTACATAAGGGCTTCTGTGCAGCATTTTGCGAGTCGTGAGTTGCCGCATGGAGCCCTCAGAGCGAATAAAGTATTTCATCAAACATCAAAGCATACGTCTTTGCGTGCGACTGCATTCCGAAGCATATATTCATGAGGAATTCCAAAGGTAGTGGCGGCGACAACGACGCCGATGTCGGGATCCGCGGCGCTAACTACAAACCACCCATTATTTACATGTCGCGTAAGTGTTGAACATACTATGTGAGATGTAAATAATGGGTGGTTAAGTCGTGTAAATGGTGCTTCTTTTTTATTTTAGTATATATACATATTCTTATAGGTTTCATACGATCATGGATGGGTGCCTGTAGCGGAGCTACCCTAACTCCTTAGTCAGCGGAAGACTTCTAGACTCGTAGAGTCTCTTAGTATATCAAACTAAGCGGGTATTAAATTAAAGGGTCTCAAGTCTTACAGACTTGGTGAGACTTAACTCTAAGTGTATGTACAAGCTCTTAAGCTTCTAGTCCTGGTTCAGGGGACTACGACTCCAAGGAATCACGTGGCACTAATGCCCAAGAGTACTTAGCCTTAACTCAGGCACTACCAGAGACGTTTTAGAAAGACACGTGTCTGAAACTGATCACAAGGGGAACTGAATGTATTTACTGATTTATAGCGATTATAAACCTTACTTACGTTTTTAACCTTAAACTATGCTACCTAATCGAATAGTCCTCATCATATTTCTTCTTGTGTACCATACCAGAACTACGTCGCCTCTATGAAGACTCTATTACGATAGATATCCTCTAACCATAACCGAAAGGGTACAGTATTATCGCTTAGCGTACGTGATACAAAAGTACGCCTTATCAGTGACACTGATCTTTTTCTGTGTATACCACACCAATGTGCCTGGTTATCACAACCGTTTGTGTAACCCCGTTACAGTGCCGGTATCCGTAAAGTGCCAGCGAATCGAGCGCAAGCGCCAACTGCACTCGTACAGTCCGGCGCCAATGACGTGCAGTCCGTCGTCGCGCAGCTCGAGATGGAGCAGGAAAATTAGGACGAGGATATCCTTGACGATGGGGTTGTAGAGTTGCTGTACAACGAGTTCGCCGATATGGCATTTGAGGCCCAATGTAAGCTCTGATAAAATACCGCAAGAGTGATTGCGAATCAGCAGAAGCTGACGATACTGATGCAAACAGTCGCGCGCTTTAGGTCATTATTCTACAAGAGCATTGACGCACGGTGCAAATGTGGCCTACATGTGCTCACGGAATTCGTATGAAAATAAGCTGGTATGTCTAACTGGTGCAACCAGTAAGCGCAAGATTTTTAGACGCGGAAATGAATATTCGGTTTCTGTCATCCTCTAGCGTATATTGCTTCAGAATTATGAGCATGCCCCTAAAGTGTTTAAAAGTGATAATGTAAGCATAGTATTCTGTACTATTTAACTCGCAACGTGCTAACATCAGACATTTCCGGGTGCGCTCAGCTGAAGCGTTAGACGCGTGCGGAGAGAATTCGGGTTTTGCAGGCTGTTCTTTTCCTACAAGCATTCAAAACCAATTTGTGAGTACTCTCAAACGACGTTACACCATTGTATATTCCACAAGTCTGACCTGTTCATTTAAAAACACCTTTGGCTTGACAGGACTGTTTTCCATGGCAATGTCAATCTGTGTCTTCGGCCGTTTCATCGCCTGTTCTACCTACACATATTGAAGCAAACAGCATCTTAGCAGGAATCTAACGTCAAGAGTGCAATTTTCACGGGCAATATGTACAATATTAATCGCATCGCTCGTTTGGCTCGTGGTTTGCGACAGCTTGGCACTTGTAATAGCAATCGAGGACGCCGCCTGGTATGTGCACATAAAGCTTATGGTCAATCAACAATCACCTTCACACACAGTCGTATACCACAGAGCGATACCAACAAACCTTTACATAAACTGCCTCCAGTGCTTCAGTTTGCTCGTTCGTCAGCTCGGCACATGCAATTATCGTCGTTTCTGGTTCCCTGAAATATCATTCAGAGCACTCGAACCCAAATGAGCCTTTCTTATTCACTAACAAATCAGTTACCTCTCCTTTATCAGGGAACGGCTAAACACGTACGTCACGAGTACATCTGCGTAGCGCTTGCGAGCCTTTGCAAGCTCTCGACGTGCATTTTCCGCAGCCATTACTGGAACTTCTTCCCGGAGTTTCTTCACATCTGCTTCTTTCTCTGTCACCTTTGCCTCCAGCTCCTTGAGTTTCGTCGCCAACTCAGTATCCAGCGGCGCCATCTCCTCTGCAGCAATAACGTCATGAGTTCATATAGAATAGAAACACCATAATCACTATATCTATTCCATCGACGCTATCAGTATATTGTTGACCTTTATTCTCAGGATTATACTTCCTTAGCGCTGCTGCAAACACAGTCGCGCATAAATCGTTCACATGCGCTCGAAAGATCTGCTGCTGGGCCGCAGACGCCGAGCCGCCCACTTCTTGAAGCGAAGCTGCCATCATCTTATCACTGCACACACGCTGCGCCTCTTTAATCTCGACAAACGAATATCGCCGCGGCTGATGCTGCGACTCGATCGCTGCTTCCATCTCGACATTAGCATCCGTCATGTTTGTTGTCGATTTACACCTCGAAAAGACAACATAACACCACTACTAAATAACTTTCCACAATAAATAATCCTGCTTTCTTCTGTCCTCCTGTGTAAAACAGTCGACCTCTACGATCGAATCCCTCCCATCTTATTCAAACTTTTCGATCTGCCACGGTCGTATCATCGTGCAATTAACGCCACGCCGCACTTGCCACGCGCTCCATCGTGTCTGTCACACGCCAAAAACGACTGGACGACCACCATGAGGCACCAAGACGGAACAGCGACCGACACGTCCACACTGACTTGTGCTTCGCCCTCTGTTTCCACAGCAACAGCAGCAGCAGCCAGCACAACCACATCATCGGTCGCCGCAGCCATGTCCACGTTTAATCTCCTGGCCACGAACTCCACCGTCTTCCCGGCGTCCTCGACATCTTCGTCCACGTGTCACACACCACAAATGAACGCAGCGATGCCGTCCACCGGCAGCGGCGTCTTGCTGCTGGGCAAACTCATGCGACGCGACCGTCGCCTCTTTACGTGGAAATGGCGCGACTTTGTCCTCGAGCGCTCGCGACTGCAGTACTTTAGTGCCAAGGGCAACCGTAAGGGGGACATTTTGCTGACGCCACAGACGCCCATCACTATCCGCATGTGCAGTGAACCCAAGCCCTTTGGGTTCCTGCTCTTTATCAAAGACACGAAGCTCACACTCGCCGCTGCGACCGAGCGCGAGCGACGACAGTGGATTGACGTCTTTTGTGACGTGTTTCACGCTAGTGTCGAGCAGACGCCGACGGACAACAAGGCTGAACGGCGTGCGAGACCGACGTACTTGCCGATCCCGGATCTTGGTGTCGAGGCGGACGGTACGTCGAACTCAGTGTTTGTGCAGCAGTCAAGCTCGATCACAAGCGTTGAGAGCGGAGAATTCGTGGATGGCAGCAACTACTCGACTCCAGTCATGGCACATAATGTTCTGGACAATGAAGATGTGAAACGAGACTCGTTTGGCGAAGATGTGATCCCGATCTTGGAATCGAGGATGACGTACGGACCGATCAAGGAACTGTTCTCGCGTATCACGTTTCCGCCGAGTTTGGCAAATGGAGACTTATTGGTGGGTGTTGGACCCATTGTACGTCGAATGGGCTGGACGGATGAACGCATTATGGCGGTAGGGATGTACATTGATCCGGAAGCAGCGACTAGGGAACTGGAAAAGTTCAATGGACGTGTCGCCAAGAGTTTGTATGGCGATCAGCAATTTTACAATCACCTGCTCTTTCACACAACGTTCCGACGCAGTTTTGTGATTACTGCACGAAAACGTGTGTCCAAGTCCGTGCTGACGGCACTACTACGCGATGAACTGACCCCGCGCATGGGACCGAATGCTGCAGCGACGAGCACGTTTCTTGGGTTCATTGAAAAGTCGCTCAAGAAAGCCGAGTCTATGGTCATGCGGATACATGAGGATGACCGATTCGAGTACCGACTGCGGGGGCAGTTGTATCCACCCATTGCGTCGCACGCACTTTGCAAGTGCATTCAAGCACTCTTTTTTGACAGTAATTCCATTCAGCACGATGCAAAACGCGGTCTGATTGAACGATTACCATCGTTGTGGGGTGGTGAAGTGCTGGACGTACACGACGAAATCTTTGGAAGTCTTCACGAGCGG
Organism: Hyaloperonospora arabidopsidis Emoy2; assembly: GCA_000173235.2. Classification (NCBI taxonomy): domain Eukaryota; phylum Oomycota; class Peronosporomycetes; order Peronosporales; family Peronosporaceae; genus Hyaloperonospora; species Hyaloperonospora arabidopsidis. The sequence continues at coordinate 827,902 of JH598388.1, forward strand.
ATTCAGAATATTGATAGCGAGGACGAAGAAGACACAGAATCTGATGATGAAGATGACTGTGACGATGATGAAGACGACAGCGAGGCAGAAGATCTGTTTGGTGGCCACGGAGGCACGAGTCACCATTCCAGCGATGATGAAGAAGGGCACAAGGAGAACAATGACGATGAGCAGGAAGGGGATCACTCAGTGACTACGGCGGACAAGCGCATTCGTTCAAAGAGGAATAACCACTTCGATTTGTCTGCAATTTACCGGCGACCATCAACGCAAGATGAGTGGGCGGACTATGACGACAAAGAACTGGAGATGCTGCAACGCCAGAGTCGTAGCCTCATGGTGCATTTTGGCCCAATATTGGACCGAGACAGCAATGTTATATTCAGTGGAGACTTGGCTGTTGATGGCAGTGCATTGTTGGGAACATGGTCACACCAGTTTTCGGTTTCTCCAGATGAGTACGATGCGCCCAGCGACCCTCGCCAGCATCGATTCACAGTTGGATTGTATGTGGATCCAGGTGCGATTGGCGAAAGTCTCCTCAAGTTTAAGGGTCTTTCAATCGGCAGTATTGTCCAGAATACGGACTACTTTCATCAGTTCTCGAGTGGTACATTCCAGAAACATCTTGTTATCAAGGTAGACGCCAAGATAAAACTTCGGGTTCTGCTCAAGTATTTTGACTTGCGCCTCCAATCTCTGGTGTCATCGTTTGAAGATGTTAAGAAGCCTTTTGATAATTTGGCGGAACTTTGGGACAGCATGTATCCACAAGAGCATCACCAGCAACTTGAGCTGACTCCAAAGGACGAGGCCCGGTTTTCGATTGCCCCCGACAAGAAAATGGTGCTAAAGGTGAAAAAGCGTGGGTTGTGTAAGGAAGACAAAAAACAGAACAATGCTGTGAATTTCGGTGCCTTCGTGGCATCGTATAGCGAGGATATCTCGGATAGTGTAGATGCCACACTATTGTCTTCTCAAACGAGTATCGCGATGCTGACCGGTGCCAGTACCCCTTCTCTGGTGGGTAACTCCCGTGGAGCTGTTGAAATGGAGCTAGCACTTCCTGCTCCACCGTTCCATCTGGCTTTTGAAAGTCTGATATTTGGCTTCCACGCAATGGACCCATCGGCTCGAACGCAACTTATGGAACGTATACCGAATCTCCTCGATCTCGTGCCGGACGATCTTGCCCATACTTATCACGATGAGATCCAGGCGCTGCGGGAGAACTACAAACGCCAAAAGCCGGAGAACCGCGTGAAAGTGGGGTACCTGTCGATTTCATTTGAAAAACGAAAACTGCAAAAAAGTGCAGAGAAGGGCGGCGCCAAGGAGGTCACGATGGTGCCTTCACGGTGGTCCAAGCGCTGGTGCCGTCTGGATGGGACCTTGTTTTCGTACTATTCTCACAAGCGATCTCGTAAATACCGGGACATGATGGAACTCACGCGATGTGAGGTTGTAGAGATCACGGCCAACAGCGGCCCCGACGTTGCGCGTTTTGCATGGGAAAAGGGTGAGAGTGACAGCGTTCGTATCGCGGTCATCAAACCTAACGGTGAGATACTGGCGCTACGAACTGAAACCATATATGAAGGCGAAGAGTGGCTAGAATCGCTCACCGACGCCAGCAAGGTGCGGCGGTACGGCGACAGTCCCGACAATTGGGTTGCGTGGGATGCAAACTTCTCGCAGCGCCAACGACGAAGCAGTAGCAACCAAGACGGAACACCCAACCGTGGCGATAGGAGCGGCTCGTCAGGGAGTACTTCAACTAGCGAGCGGCATTCCGGCGTCGGACAAGGTTCAGTTGTGAACCGCAAGAGCCATGCAAACTCAGTTGCAGCCAGTAACCTGCCACTGGATACAACATACGAAGAGGACGACGGCTACCTTGATGATACAAATGTTGACGAGTACGACAGCGACGAGGATGTGGTCAAGAAGGACGGCTCGTTGCTTGCTTGGATGCAAGAGGATCCTCGTCACGCTATTATTGCGTTTTTGCTGGGTTTTATCGTGTACCTCGCATCAATGATGCATCGGGTCCAGCCTGTTCTCGTTAATAGCACTGAGGTGCCGTGAAAGACTCAAGTTGATATCTGATGGATCGCACGACATGCCAGCATGACGAATTACCGCTTCGTGTTTTTCGAATGAACTTTAACGCTTGCATGAAATTATGGCAAAAAAATGACGGGGATTCGGTCACTCGTTACAACGTGGCTAGAAATACGGCGTTAACGCGAGCATTGTGCAACGTGCTGTAGATTGCTTTCCTGCCAAGTATCTCACTCCAGTATTTGTTGCTTTCGAAAAGCTTCGCGATTCAGTCGGCGGTCTGCAATCCTTCGTTCCAAAGTTGACGCCTCTAGCCTCATTAGTGTTCTAAATTTTATTGTAATTTTGTAACTGGCTGCAGCCCTGACAGCGCAATACCCTGCTCTCCACTAGTTTCCGTCTCGTTGACAATTCAGAAGAGTTCAAAAATACGAAGGTCTTTAGATCCGTGAGCAGTTTTGGGTTCGAGACAATCTGTTTCTGTCGAAGCTGAACAATCATCTCCTTGGATGGTATCTTGCGTATGCGTCCGATCTCTACGTACAAATTCTTACTGTGCGTACTGGACGTCAAGGTTGACTGCAAATCACAACACAAACGATGATGACACTCGGTATTGCCCGACGCTAGCCGATTCTTGTCTAAATAAATTCGGGGCCATCGAAAAAGATGGACGGGAGCATGATGAAGCTCGTTGAAAGACAAACGGAAACTCTTTGACAATGTCCGGGACCGAGACTTGACGAGACGGTCGAATGGGTTTGCAATTAAATGGATTTCTTTGTGTCCGTCTAAGCGTTCCTGTTGAAGTTTTCGCTGGTGCAAAAATAGTATGGAGCTACGAAGCCGATATAGTGTCGAAGGTATAGTTAAGCGGCGTGCGCGAAGCTGTCTGATCGTGGAGCTATTCAGTCTTTAGCAGATAACAGTGTCGATGCCCTAATTTTCTTAATTAGTTTGTATAAGCTTGAAATGGCTTGACGCCGTCAGCTTACGATGTTTAGTGGCGTGAGCCATGTTGTTATAAATGGGAGCACCTCCTTATTCATTGGAAGAGATAAACGCAACGCACTGAATCGAGTCCTATAAACTGATGCACATACGACAACGGACTGGACGTAAAGATAGTTTACGAGAGGGTGCCGCTATTTCCATCGGCACTAATACTACGACCACTGACACTTATACGAATACGGCACTGACATTTAAGCTGCGTCTACAGATATTTTTATCCAGCCAAGCATAGCATAGAGAATCGTAATTTAGCTAAGAGGACATTGATTACACTGTTCGATACGAAATTTTGACAATAAAATATGGAAACGATAGGTACATACCCAGGCGAGCTGTTCAAATTAATATTTGCCACAAATTATACGTAAGACCTCGACTAGGGGCACACCCCAATTTTGCTACGGGCACACTCACCCGTCTACAAAAACAATCAGAATAATTTACGTGTACAGTACATTATAGTTACAACTGTATATGGATACCACCAACCGGATTGCTGGAGTTGTTTACCCAAGGGTTGTGGAGCTTAAGGAGGGTAATTCCTCCCTCCAGCAAAAGAAAAAAGAACCTTTCTAAAGACCCGTCTTGGCCGCACAATTGTGTCTGTGTCCCCTCACACCCATACAATACGACAGAAACACCGGATAAAAAAACACGAACCAGATCCGGATCCCAGTGGACGAGGGTCCGGGAAAGGGACAACCCTGTCGCTGGAACAGCTCCAACCCCCACCTGTCGCTCTCGTTGGAACCATCTTTCCTCCCAGGAACGAGATGGAAACAGCCTTAAACGGTTTTGCGGCTATCCAAGGGTACACCATCGTCGTCACCAGATCAAAGAAAACGAAGCGGGGTCTGCAACAGATCTACTACAAGTGCGATTGTGGCGGTACCAACAAGAACAGCCGTAACCCCAGCGACGGTAACGCTGGTTCTACCGACTTGACAGCAACGATCCGATTTCATCCGGTACGTCTTACGAAACCGAAGTCCGAATACTGAGCATGCAGTCATTATTGTGTCATCAGTATCCGTGCTTATATGAATGTACTGTGCACAGTAGGTCCGTTTCGATTTGTTTGTACGATATAGGTACCACGTTGCAATCCTAGATCAGCACAGCAACTGGTTCGCGAAAATATGGACCAGCGAATAACCAGGTGAGACATTTACAAGTTCACTGCTCCACAGTGATCCAAAAAATGGCTTCCTTCTGGCGTTTTGCCGGTGGCGGATTGTGAAGCAACGTGAGTTAATCAGCGAGAGCATGAATCATTTAAAGACGAATATTTATCACCTATAGACTTCCGGAATGAACCCTCTCCATATCGCACATATGTTCAGCTGGTCTGTCTTTGAAATGCAGTGTTCTTAGTCGATTTTATTATTTTAGCGGGGTTGGTGTGCCCGTAGCAAAAGTGGGGTGTGCCCCTAGTCGGGCCTATACGTAAATGCATAAGAAACAAAGTTGTCCCATTCTACGGCTATGAAGCATTGCGATCTTGGTTCAAAAGAAGAGTGTAGTCAGAATAATGCGCTGTCAGAAGATTAAAACGCTTAAGTGGCGTTAGCTTGCATCGCCATACAGAGGCTATATAGGCGTCGCTGGTGGGTACGAATACGGAGATACTTGCTCATGCGATGGATGATGGGTAAACGGTACCAACAAGTTGCTCAAAGAAGTGCTGCGCAGGTGAGACCAGGAAAGTTTGGATAGTTTGTTTTTACGCTGGTCAGTACAATAAATGTCAGAAATTGTTCAAAAGAAGAGTCACGGAATCGTCGCAGTTCAACACACAGTTCCCAGTGTCCATTCACTGGTCACAGTCAAAATTAATACAGTGGCTAACGATCATGGCGATGGCCATACTGTTTGATGCCAGCAATGTTGCTACTGTGGCAGCCCAATAGAGTTCAGTATCTAATGAATATGGCGAGTACAATCAGGAAGGAGCAGAGAAAACGGACAGCGTCAAACTGACGCTGCGAAGGAGCCAGGTGATGTCACGGTTGTGCAAGGACGTGGTTGTGGTCATGGAAAAAAATCTCCAATCGAAGCGTCACTAACCTTGTAGCTGAAGTCGACCTACGTATAAATGAACTACCATAATTCTTACCTTCATCACTCTAGTTGTATCGCTCGACGCGAATTAGAATGTGTTCGACTGCTCGTATGTGTAGGTACGAGATCGGTACCCATTTACGAGATGTCGAATGCGACATACTCCATCGCACAGAAATAGTAGCTGTCGATGTTACCACTGCTGTTAGATTGAACGCTGATGATGCATGTGAAAACAGTATGATGGCCGTAGCAGTTAAAGATCGAAGTACTTACTAAGCCGCCGGTATATTGTCTGGTAGTACGCAAGCTATTGAGTATGCAAGTTAGGTCATGGTCGGGATCGCAGTGCTGTTTAACTTAATAGGTGATGTCTTTGTTTCTTATGCATTTGATTATATGGTAAGCAAGTGCCATATATTAATTCAGTTCGACTGAGTGTACGTATCAAAGGGTGGGTGTGTACCTACAATTTTCTAGAAATATGAGCTGCGTCGGATTTGCTTCCAGGAAGAAGCTTCGACATTGGACTGGATCGTAGACCTTCATATTTCACTTCAAAGCATTTATTGACCATAGAAAGCAGGTACCGTTAAAAAGGAGACATAAAAGGGAGTAGAAAGCCTTTTTTATAGGTTCAAATTACGAAATAGCATACAACTGCAGCATTCACAATACCCAAGAATGTAAATTTGAATATGGAAGTCGGATGGGATCCATCCAAAATTTTCGCAGACGTGTACATTATAGTAATCACCACAGCGTGCACGAACATTTTGCGTTCGGTAAAGAGCACCATACCACGCGGAAGACCATGTAAGATTTAAAAATGGTAGTCGCTGCAAGTGGTTATGGAACGTCACCAAGTCACCATACAAGCAGCACGCTGGACGACAAGTTGCTCACTATAAATGTGATCATGGATAACAGAATCGAAACCGTCAAGGGCTTGTCAATGAAAAACGAATTTGGAAGGCGAAGGGTAGTGTGCTTATTGATTTTCTTACAAATCTGTTGGAAGAGAAGCAAAAGGTAAAGCTCCGCGTCTAAATATTTTTAAATCTATCGCGATATTCTATTTTTTCACGATAAAAATGTTCAACTCTACTACAGATAGCACTTGGTCTTTTGAAATTACGTGCAGCAAGCACAGCCACAAATCCTTGGCCGCCGACATCGCTCACCCAGATTACAATTGTACTCCATAGATTAAGGGAACTGATCTGTTGAAGTAAGTCAGACTGATCAGCATATTGCGGGAGAATGGTGATTAGAATAGGTTACGTCCTTTATCGAAATACAATTCGGTATATGTCTATCACGTTAACATGAGTATACTAGGACGTACACTATACACAAACCATTGGGAAATCTTTTATTTTTCGATCATAATAATGTCAGCTGACGCTGAAGAATTCAATATTGTCCTATGTAGTAGAACCTTTATAAACGGATAGCCTTGGGACTGGATGCATATATTAGCTAAGGTGAGTTACCAGTCAAGCGAGTTCCGCGGCACTTCGCGGCAGCCATTTGGGACGTGCATGGGACTGACGACAGATAGCAGTCTCGACAAGCTATCGGACAGTAGTATTCTAGGCACGTTCTATTGTACAGTACTTGAGAATGGAAGGCGCAATCATATGAAGATTAATGGTATCAATCAATCAGATACCTCTGAGCTTATATAAGGTATGGGGTGAAGACTCGTTCGTGAAACTGAAAGCTCTTTCGCAGCTTCGAAAAATTGATAGAAACATATAGTGTTGCGTATAATAGGCTATCGGATTTACCGAACGGTACCCGGGCTTTGACATTTAGAGCTGCCTCACAAGTCATTACCCTTGATAAAGGTATATAGTACCGTACGTGGACAGCATTCGTTCGTTCGAATCGATAACCTGTGTTTATGCCTAACACTGACATTGAAATTAAACGTAATGTTGAAGGTTTTCAGTCCTGTAGAGGCGCTACCCGATCACACATATTCAGGGCTGATGTCATCGAAAGCTTTTGCGGTGGAATATCGCACACATATTATTATTTTGTATGTCATCGGGACAGGAACAAGCTAACTTTTCTCATCTTTAGCGTTAGTGTCTGACGCAAAGGGTGCTGTAGTAATTTTTTGAAACGCGCACAGCGCATGTCTTTGGGCCAAATTAACCACTTTGTTTGGTATATCGCGAAATTTTTGCTGAAGAATCTGTAGATCTTGGATTGTCATAATAGTCCATGCCCGTTGGCTTTCCTAGGGTAGCTGCACTGAATTTTTTTAACAGTTTGTGGACCGTCACAGCATCCATCTATATTTAGGAAATCGCAAGAGCCTCGACCTTGTTTGTGGTCCATTCAATCACTTCATCATATAAATCAAGGCTCACGTGCGAATCAGCTTTAAAACCGATTGAATGAAACGACCTCAGGCAGACAGAATGGCGATCCCTGCGGCAAACCTACGTGCCGACCTAGGCTTGCCTATCGCGTAATACGCATAGTCCTGTTGTGTATCGAATAAAATACCGGGTCATAGAATATGATTAATTTGTATTTATTCGATTGAACTTTTTCCTTTTTTTAAATTCTAACCAGGTACTAAGTTAATATGTGCACCTTACATGAACACTTCTGCATTAAATTTTGCAAAGGAGCTGCTTCCCTGTACTGCGGTCATTTAACATAAGCAACCTTTTTTGTATACCACAAACGATTCTAGACCGCTTTACAAATAATCAAAAACCAGTGCCCGGTTGTGTTGGGAACGCTATCAATACATCAACCATAAGAGTCACGTTTTGACGGTTGTTTTGCCCAGAAGCCCATACCTGCTCATATTTTACGCACTTCATTACTTAATATACACCAACTCGCTAAGGAATGGATTCAGTTACTCTTCAAAATAAGAACCTCGGACACAATGAGCTATGCAGACTCTTCGTTTTACTATGTATACTGCCTTGATACATACTGCATTCATGCTGGTGGCAAAAGCATCAAAGGTCAGCTTTTACCCCGAAGCTGTTTAGATCGGACGGAAACGTTGTCCCCAGTCACGCTGCCAGAAGAGCGATGAATACGGTGAAGCAAAGTGCTCAGGTGAAAGTTGATCAGGCGGGTGGAACCAATAGTTCAGGGCCAAATGGCCGTTACCCTGCGCAGAGCCAAATGACTCCACCTCGTGAAACCACGAAGCAGGGAGGTACAAAATTTCCCCCACTTCTAAATCGCTCATGGCACATTTAGCTTGATAGAACTTGGGAAAATCAGATTGCAGTTCATGCTGCGTCTGTTCGCCATCGCGCAACCGAGATGTGTCGACCTGGCTGAAGCTCACAGGGTACGTAATGTCCATCTCGCTAACATCCCGCTTTGTACTATTCTTGCATTCCTTGTCTTCTCCAGGGTCGAATACAATTTCATCCAGCTCGCCACTTTCGCTTTCATCATCTCCCTCAGCGTCGCTCTCCTCAAAGGAAAATGCTTCATTTTCGAAATGCTGATCACCTTCATCATCACTATTCTGCGTTTGCAGCATCCCAAACAACGCCTTTTCTAGCCTCTCTTCCGCTGCTTCACGGCGGGCTTCAGCCCCCGGTTCACCAGCTTCCACAGCATGTTCGGCTTCAACCAACTCAAGCTCCGCCTCGTTTTTCAGAATGGCAGCTAGTGCCTCCCGTTCTGCCGCTGGATCAGCACCGTAAGGCGTAGTCGTCTTTCCCACGTAATTGATCAAACCGTTCGGATGGACGTGCGCCATCTGTCCACGCACGTACATCTTTTCAGCGTCACCAGGTGAGTACAGACGGAAGCGCTTCTTGCCACGCATCAGAATATACAGGTTGTCATGGTAGTCATGATGCAGCCCTGTCGATGATCCATGCTTGTTGTTTCCCATCCACATGTTGATATTTTGTGGGATGAGGTGGCCAATGAGCTTCGGACGAACGGGAAAATCTTGCTGCAGCTGTCGCATGAACGGAGCCATAACTTCAGACCGGCCATCATCTTCAAACGCCACCTCCTGTGTCGTCAGATAGTGCATCTCGTCCCCCGAAACGATTAAGTTAAGTAACTCACGGAATGGCATTTCCACTGCAATACCCTTGCCAAACTTGTCGTGGATATTTCCACGACGCTCCACCGTGAGCTTTGTCTCTCCCGCAAGTTCAATCAGACGGTCATTTGACTCGGACCACTTCGATGGCGCAGTAAACTCTTTATCCTGTAAATATCCAGATAGCACCACGGGCGTTCGTGTGCATACAAACTTGGCAAAGAACTCTTCAGGTGTCACGCTGTCAACAGGAATGCGCTCGATGATAAAGTTGTTGTTGGGGACGTGAAAGCCCTTGTACTCATTCACAAAGTTTGACTCGGCTGCGTCAGCTTTTCCGCCTACTTCATTGGTGCGAAGACGTTTATGCGAGCCAGCGGTATCGGCTTGTGCAGTGGTCACGACTCGCGTTGTAGCCATGATGGGCAATGGCTAAAACCACTTCACAAGATTAACTAGATAAAGCGATGGGATAAAATCAAACGCCGATGTATGCACAGACACACCAACGACTCTTTAGCGAAAAAATCTATACCGATAAACCGTTCCTGCAAGTTCCAAGCACCATATTATCGTCAATGACGGCACAAATAAATCGCCGGGACTTAACTTCTCGTCCTTCAATCCAGCACTACACGCTAGCATATGCGCCTACAGAACCTGAAAATTCCCCTCTAACCAAAGTGGTATCGCTGGCCGCCCATGCCACCGCCCATGCCTCCCATTCCACCCATGCCACCGCCACTACCACCACCACCGCCGAAGAACATCTACATTATACGAACAAGTCAGCAAAAAGCACATCAATGCGCGAGCAACTGCTAGTGTTACCTGGAATATCTGCGAAGGGTCAACGCCACCCATGCCGCCTCCCATGCCACCTCCACCAAAGTCGCTGTCAAGGTCTTCGAGATCCACTCCAGAGTCGTAGCGCTGTCGTTTCTGGGCATCTGACAGCACCGCGTATGCCTCGCCGACGTCCTTGAAAGCCGCTTCGGCCTCAGCTTTCTGTTCCTCTGATTTGCCTGCGTGGCGATCCGGATGGAACTTTAGCGCCATCTTCTTGTACGACTTCTTGATCTCAACGTCGGTAGCGTTCTGCGCGACGTTCAATATCTTGTAATAGTCCTTACGCTTCGCCTTCTTGATGTCTAGCTTTGCCTGGCGAATATTGTTCTGGATGTCACGCTGAGCATCGTCACCTACAAGTTTCGAAGCTTGGTCGTAGACACGCAGCGCTTGCTCCAGGTTTTCCGGACCACCAAGGGCTTTCAGACAAGCAGCCTTGCGAAGGTACGCCTTGGCATATCCGTGATCGTAGTAAATGGCCTTGTCGCAGTCTTTAATGGCCTCATCATGTCGATTCAACCGTGACAGCGCATTGGCTCGATTGCAGTGAATCTTTGAGTTAAACGCCTTGTTCTTCGGATCGATTTTCAAACACTCTGTGTACATCTGCACGGCCTCCGCCATCTTGCCAGCTTTAAAAGCATTGTTTGCTTCCTCTTTGCAAGTCTCCAAACTGCGAATCCGCTTGATCTCCTTCATACACTTGCTGTTGTCCGGATCCGACCGCAGCGCCTGCTGCAAGTGCTTAATTGCACTCGGAAACTCGCCCTGGTAGTACAAACAGCGTGCCCTCAAAAACAGCAGCTCGGGACTACTCGAGTCTGTGCGCATGAGCTGTGTGAGCACTGCAAAAGCTTCATCGTAGCGTTCGCAACCGATCAGCGCTTCGCCACGCAGCAGCTTGATCTTACTGGAGCCTGTACACACCTGCGCGGCGCTGTCAAACATGGCCACTGCCTGTGAGAACTTACCCTGCACATAACACCGCAATAACAACAGCAACTGTAAAAACACTGTCCAAAAAACACGATCGCACTGCAGTTCTAATTGAAACCAGCTCGTACCGCTGCAAGGTGCTCTTTGCCACGCTGCACCTGACTCAGTGCCATCTCTAGCGTGCGCTTCTCGCTCAGCAGCATGCTGTTGTTTGGGTCGCGGATCAATCCTGTCTGATACGTCTTCAAAGCGGCTTCATTGTCACCCTAAGTAGTAATAACAAGAACCATTCATCCGATGTCATCAGCTTCGAAATTGGATTAAATCCACCACCAGATCCTTGTCATGGGATGATTTCTAAATATCTAGATATTCCACACCATTGCGAGCTGTGCCTTGGCTTTGCGCACGTATCCCTTCATATACATCGGGTCAAACACAATGGCGCGATTGCAGTCCGTCACCACGTCCTTGTGCTTGCCCAGCATGAACGAGGCAGCTGCGCGGTTGCCGTAATAGGCCACGACGGTGGGTGCGGCGTCGATGGCTTGCGAGTACTTGTCAATGGCGCGCTGGTAGTCCCCACGTTTGTACAGCTCATTGCCCTGGGACTTGAACTCTTCTGCGCTTCCGTCCGTCATGACTGCGATACTGGCTGTATGGACGGTGGATGTGTATGGGCTGGTTGATTATCTGTCTGTCTGTGTCGCAGAGCCTCCTGCCGCCTAGCGCTGCGAGCCCCAGTCAATTCCACTTTGTCTTAACAGAAGTGGGATTTTCGTATCCATTCTCGAACATTCCAGCATACTCAAGTCAAGTCAAACGACAAAAATAGGAGATTTGTGTGTGGTTCACATCCATCTTGTTTTAAGTACGCATGTAGCGAGGAATGGATTTAATTTCGTATCGACGCAGTTTAGACGATAAGTTGTTTTTATCTGTCGTGATGCGCACTTGCATGATTCCTAAAATATGGTTTACACTTCATAAATGCCCCCAGAAGCCATGTAACTTGGACTTCGAGAATTACGCGATCATGCATTTTATCTTAGAACTCATCGCAATGATACAGCTTACAAGCGTGTCAACATGAGAAAACTCGGAGAGTTTAGGGATGGCGGTGGTGGTAGACAGGGGTCGATTTGTTCCGTGCATTCGAAGAATCTCTCTTGATGCATACACAGCACAGACCCAGAGCCAAAAGTTGGTTCGGTTCATAATTCAGAACGACTTGCAGGGTCGCGATCGAAAGCCCGGGTGGAAACAGCGTCCATATTGTATATCTAAGTCAATACTGGCGCAACGTGTCGGACATGATCTTTACTGATGCGAGTATGCTTAGTAGTTACTCCATAACTCTACTTTCCACATTTAAAGCTCGTAATCGCTTCTGTCTTTCGTGACGAGGATGATTAAGACACCTCCATAGTTGCTTGTACTTGCCAAAGTTTTCGTCGAACCGATGGAATTGACAGTCCCACCGTTTATGAAGATCCTGCACGAAAGCCAGGCTTGTTGATCGAACACATGCACGCACATTAAACTCTCACACGTCTTACTGCGACATTTGACTCGCATTTCCGAGCACATTCGTTGCTCGAAAAACGTCGTCAAAACGAACACAAACTTGCGAAGAAGCACAGGATTTTGACGAGCTCATCAGATCTGAAGAACGGGTACCTATCTAACAGTCAGGGATGATAGAAGTGATACGAAGTCAAGACCGTTACCTTTTTACTCGATCTTACTGCAGTTTGAGTCAGTGGCCCCAGCATCTTTGAGTCTGTATGAAGAAGAAAGCTGCACCCAAAAGAAAAAGACGTAGTCGTGGTACCAGCAATTCGTCCAGATCAACGCTAGCACCGCGATTCTTTAGTGATAGTACAATGTAAGCTCGTTCTGCAAGATGTATTGATCGTGAGTGAGATTAGTTTTTTGAAGTGTACCGTAGAGCACAGGATCAAGATTTTCTACTGGTGTACTTAGTGTAGCGTGATATTCTCCGATTGTAGATGTTAAGGTCGGTACTGTGTGCTCGTAGAAATCGGCTAGACGTGTGTTTGCGAACCAATTTGTACGGTATCCATTTGTAGTAACTTTTAGTGACCGCGAACTGGATTAAACGGTATCGTTTCCAGTGTATCTCGACCGGCTTGGATTTAGAAGCCATGTACAAATCTGGAGTGTTCCATCTTGGCACCGGACACACTAAACAGGCCCGATGCCTTAGAACTATATGCCATTACTACCTAGAGATAATGTGTAGCGAAATGACTGTTTAAACATTAATGCACTTTGGTCCCATGTGAATCAACAGCCTCAATGAGAAGGTCAGAAGCTAAGACGATGCGATCCGGCTGTACGAATACCCTCTTTGTCATATGAAAAACGAATGGAGGTACAAATGCCAGACCTGGAGATAGGCCTGAGAGTAGCATTAAATGAGTACGCATACAGTGTGTTTTCCTGCTCATGTTGTATCCGTTCCTTTTACGTTTTAGCAGATAATGAGCTCTACGGTATGTGCGTCTCGATCGCATCGGCGTAGACCGAGGTTTCCGTGCTATCCTTTGGATGTCGTTGAGCTCTGTAGTGAGCACGATGTGTTTGGGTATTGTAATCGTAGAAAATGGATGTGTATACGATATGACGATAAGAAAACAAAACAGTCTCGATCACGCTCGGGCAAGCTTCCGTGTTGACCGTTAGTTACATGACACAGTAGCGGTTGTTAATATGTCGCAGGACATTCATACGCTCATTATGTAATCCTCGAGGACTAGTTTAGTGAAGACAGCAGCTCCCGATCATGGGAACGTGCTGGGTGTCGTGGTACGTTAATCTGTACCAGACAAAGTGCTGGGTATGTAGGATGTCAGAGAAATTCCTGGGTATACTGGAAAACATCGGAAGAAAGTGTTGTCATTTGATAGAGTGGTGGGTGTCGTCGTCGTACGTTTGACGAATTATGCAATAGATCCCGAGTAGTGGTGGTAATGTTCAACTTCAGCAACGGTCAAACCTGAGACAATTGGCGAGTTCGAAAAGGAAGTTTCTGGTGTGCTTATTCCACAGAAGTCACCTTTCATTCTGCAGCCTTGTTTTTTCATGCTTTTACTACTGCGTATCGTGTAGTTGCGAACGTTAAACCGTTATCCTAACACCCCACTTTATAGTCTTACTTTCTCTATAGGCGTAGCATTAGCTTCGCCTTGCTTTCCATGCCCACGTTTACTCTCGGATATCAACAGTGGCATTGTTACGTTGTCAATGGCCGTGCAAGTGCTTGTCAAATTGACCAATACAACGAGATTACGTTTCGCGTGGAAGTAACGGATGAATCCCCTATCACGAATGTCGTTTTATCCACTGGCGTTCCCCTACAAAAAAGACTTGTTCGTCCCTTTATCTTTTGTTTCGTGTGAGACGAGAAAAAAACATTTCGAGATTTACATTATAAACGGACGTTTACAGCTCCAGTGCCATGTTGAACATGCGCGGACTCGTGCGCGCTATTTTTGAGGACCAGCGCCCGTTGCCCTCAAGCAGCACGCCAAGTTATACGAGGGTACGCGACGACGACAATCGGTGCCGTAGCTGTGTGAATAAGCCAGAGAGCGAGACGTCGTATGTGCCCAAGCGCTTTGAGGGCGAGTACAACGTGTGTTTCCAGCGCAAGCCACTGGGTGTCGGACTCGTACCCAGCTCGCAGCTCTATGGCTCGTGGGAGGTGAGTTCGGTGCAGGAGACGGAGGAGGAGGATGATGACATTGCGTCGTCGTCCAGAGTCAAGGACAGGCACGACCGAGACGGAGAGACGATTGGCAGGGGCGACGTGTTGATTGCCATCAACTTTAGCTGTCAGAAAGCGCAGCTGCCGCGCGCGGAACTGGCTGCATACTTGCGACAATGCGCTTGTCCCATTGTCATGACGTTTAGGGACCCGGAAGTCTTTGGATCACATGACTCGCGCGTTATGTCCACGGCCATGTACCCGTCCTCGACCGACTACTCTCTTCATTGTTATTCGACCAAAGTGGTGGCTAGGGCTTCGGCTGAGCAGTGGCGCCGGTCGTTGGAGCACGACCTGGCATTCAATGCTGAGCTGGCAAAGAGAGAGCCATCACGCGATTTGGCTCGAGCGCTGTTGGTGAGGAGGGATTCTGACGCAAGTGGCACAACTATTTCGATTGGAGAAGCAGGTGATGCAATGACCGTCGAGGAACCTGAAAGTGTCGTGATAGTGAGCGGCGCGGATGGAGGTGGGAACGAAGTGGCGGGACCCAATGTGTCGGAGCTGGGTGAGTTTGATGTCACGTTCGACGAGACCCCATTACATTTGAGGTTGGCACCGTCGACAAGGCTTTACGGGACGGTTGAAGTATACGACCCCGAGCAACACGCACCTATGGTGCAAGTGGGCGATGTGGTCATGGCTATCAACGGCTACTCGTCGATTTCCCGTCTAGCGTCTGACGACGTGATCGATGCCATCGCAGAGTTGCAGGCTCCTGTGACGTTGCGTTTCCGCCGACCTGTGACGTATCGAAAGTACTTGGCTAAACGTCTTGACACGAGAAAGAAACTGTCGTCGCAGTCGGTCGCAAGCTCCATGTTTCCTCCGTCGGCTGAGTACAAGAAGAGGATACCGATGGCGAACGCCAGCAAAAGCTGTCAGCCTGCTTCTCTTGTATCTCAAAGTTTTGTTGAACCAGCGTCTACAGAGAATTTCTTGACGAAAAAAGCGCCGGAACCTGACAATACGAACAAGGAACGTGCGAAGGAGTTTAAAGCATTCGCAGCGAAGATTGGAGCACTGGATCGGTTCAAGCTATGGGCTGGTAGCGACAGCCATACGGAAGGACGGCCTTTAGCAGGCCATCGTTCGGCGTTCTTAACGGAGAAACACATGCAGTTTCTTTGGAAAAATCTGCCAAAGTATCTTACGTGCAACCAGATGGAGTTGATCTTTACCACTCAAGTGCATGGCTGGAGTTTCTTAAGTTTCTTCTCGAGACTTGAGAACAAGGGTCCAACAATCGTTGTTGTACAGGATGAGCATGAAAACGTCTTTGGTGCTTTTTGCTCTGCGTCGTGGAGGCGCTCAAAAATGTTCTTTGGTAACGGACGAACCTTCGTCTTTTCCCTGAGTCCCCGAATGCGCGTATACCCATGGTCGGGGATCGACAGTTCTTTCATGTACACACAGCGCGACTCCATATTTGTCGGTGGGGGTAGCAAAGGGATCGCGCTCTGTTTACAGCTTGATGACAGACGCGGATTTACGCATGCCTGTTCTACGTTCGACTCTCCACCGCTTGTCGACTACCAAACTTTCCGGTGCGAGACCGTCGAAGTCTGGAGTTTCCACGGGCTGAAGGTGTAAATGATACCCACCGCTCCGGACGATTTTAAAGGAGGGTCGACCGCTGTCTTTGTCGGTCATGCGTGTGTCGTAGTTTTAGCGTGGAATGTACAGGTATTTCGTTAGTTTCCCAAGGTTCGTTTATCTTGGCTACATATGACGTGACCGTAGCCCGTAATCTCGAATGAATGCAACGGACGAGGTCAAATTGCCGCGTCATCATGTTGATTAAAGTTCGCACGGCGTTATCGCAGCGTTGGTGGATCCGAGGCAGCCAAGATTTCCATTTTTGCTGGGTCATCGACTCGTGATCTCGCTCAATGTGAAGCTTCAAACGCACCAGAATCGTGTTCGGTCAGCAGATCGTTCGTCTTCTACGTCGTAGATTCACTGCACACTCTGCCCTTCACATGTTCATTTCCATCACGCAGTCACTATTTCCATTCTGCACCTCGATTCTTACTGTCGTGTTCAGACTTGCCTAGAGTGTAATGATGAAAAATAATGGCAAAAGCTGAAAGCAATCGGTCTTTGTCTACAAGCTGATCAGCACAAACGTGAGTTGCTAGTCACGTTTTGGTTCGCACAGTAGCGTGTCAACGCCGTTAACAAACAGCCACGTGCATCCATTATAAAATAGTCGTGAAGCTGCCGCTGGTGCTATACTGTCGCTACACAATGTCTGGTCCACAAACGGCGTCCGCCTGGACATCATCCCACTACATTTCGGTAACTGGTGTCTGGTAGCCAAGCGTTTAGGCAGTTCAAGTCGGTGTTGCTTTTTGCACCCCACCATTCGTCAACCCTGCACACCATTTTCCATTGTTTGACTGGGTGACCAGGTGTATGTGCTCTTTTTTGTTAGCGAATTGACTCAAGATTCTTCCCGCATACGACTTTTCACAAGCACATCATACCCGTGCAAGTAGATTCATGGTATGGGGTTCGTGAGTACCCCATACCATGAATCCACTTGTACGGGTATAGCGTTGCGGAGACCTAGCTCGCAAACCATCGGGCTTTGCCAACCTTTTGCAACTATAACACTCGGTTGTGACGATATCGATTCCAATTACCTCTTCCGCCGGCTTTGCAAGTGTGACATTCAAGTTGGAGCAAAACCATGCGAGTACGCTTCATTTGGGGGGGGGAGAAGACGCGTGATCTCTGAGCGACTTTAGTCTCGCCCACAAGTTAAGTGTCCACAAGTTGCAAAATATCCATCCGTACCGAGACCGAATGACGCACTTCGATTATTTTCCCAGAAAATGGGCTACCGCCACCGTTTGATCCCCATCTCGCTACTCTTGTCTCAATTTGCACATAAAGCGCGACGTTCTCCTGCTTTTACCGCCGACAAAATATACCAACATATAAAAGCGGTTTTACACATATCTATCCCTGCGAGACTCACCGTCTCCATCTGATTCCACACATTCCCCACCCCAATTGGCTAAAATCAAGACGCTACTTTCCTTTGCCCGTGATTGATACCACTAGTCATGTCAGCCACACAATTTCGTGTCGCCACGTGGGTGAGCCAAGACCGCATTTTTTTTCGATCGATCGGTCTCTCACACTAACTGCTATCACCACCTCGTCTTTTTGTGTGTGTCTACTTCTACTGCTACAGCATACGTCAAGGACAAGCAGCATGGGGAAACCCAACGCGCCTCCGCAATGGACGGGACACGCGATTCGGTCGCTATCGCTGCACCGACGTCGCGCCAGCGTTGTCCAATCCGGTTACGGCCTCGAGCACCTTTTCTTTGTCCTTCTCTACGCGTTCTCGCTCTACCACTGCTTCCTGACGGTCGGTGAGCCGTACGCTCAAGCTATGAAGGAACGAGAGCAACCAGAGCTCATGACGGCTGGGGGTGTCACTGGAACGGGGGACGACGGAGGCCTGGCTGCTGCTATATTGGCTCATGGAGCTGTGCGTGACAGCGCAGCTGAGCTCTCGGTCAACTATACCGAGCAAGAAGAGGATGGCCCGCCATTGCCCAACCCTTTTTTGCCTGCTGTTGTGCCGTTGCTGTATCTTCTCGGAACGATCATGACCCACGGCCTCTTGGTACTGTTTCAGATTTGGTCTGTGCGTGTCAAGTCTTTTATCAAGTACGCGCCAGTGACCTGTTTTGAGGACGCGACGTATGTAATGGTAGTGCCACGCTCTTTCAAGGGCAAGAGCAGCATTATTGAGATCACGCGGCCTAAGCAGGCGGACGGTACGTTGGCAGGACGCCCGTACTTTCACTTCCAGAAGCACAAGTACGTTGCGGAAGAAGAATCGGGTGATAAGGGTGCCGTGCTCTTTCGAAAAGTGAAGGCTCGTACTACTGAGGTGGTGAAGTTCTATCTGGATTCGCGTGGTCTCAACTCAGATCGGGATGCCGAGTTGCAGCTGGATTTGTATGGGAAAAATGAGTTCAGCATCCCGCAACCCAATTTCGTGGACATGTTCAAGCAGCAGTTGATCGAGCCGCTTACCGTTTTTCAGATCTTTAGCGTCTGCCTCTACATGCTTGACGAGTACTGGCAGTACTCACTGTTCACGTTGGGCATGATCCTCATGTTCGAAGGCGTTACGGTGATGAGTCGTCTAAAAAACCTACAGACGCTACGCGGTATGGGTAATAAAGCGCATGAGGTGTACGTATACCGTGGAAAGACTTGGAAGAAGCTGAATTCGGATCTGCTGGTGCCTGGTGATGTTATTTCGGTAAAACGCGAGACTGACGGTGACCATGACAACATGGTGCCTTGTGATTGCTTGCTGCTGGACGGGTCAGCGGTTCTTAATGAAGCTACCTTGACGGGCGAGAGTGTGCCACAGATGAAAGAGGCTATAGGCACAAAGATGAGTCCTGAGGACCTCGCGGAGCAGCTTGACATGAAGTCCGGTCATAAAGTTCACGTACTTTTTGGTGGAACTACTGTGATGCAGGCAGGCACTTCCAGCGAAGGACAGCCTGGGGTCATGAGTCAGCGAATCCCACATGCACCTGACAAAGGCTGCACTGCTTATGTGTTGCGGACGGGATTTAGCTCTTCACAGGGCAAGCTGGTACGCATGATCGAGTACTCAAGTGGCAAGGTGACAGGGAGCTCGTGGGATGCTTATGGCCTCGCATTTTTACTTTTGATTTTTGCGTTGCTCTCCTCGGGGTATGTGCTGCGCCACGGTATCGCGCAGAAAGGAAAGATCACGTTCGAGCTGCTGTTGCGGTGTGTGCTTATTATCACTAGCGTCATTCCGGCTGAACTACCTATGCAAACAGCAATGGCAGTGAACTCGGCCCTGCTGAATCTGGTGAAGCTATCGATTTTTTGTACCGAGCCTTTCCGAATCTCCTTAGCTGGCAAGGTCGACATTTGCTTATTTGATAAGACAGGCACTCTCACCACGGACCAACTGACAGCGGTTGGCGTGGTTTGCGAAGACGCCATCACACCTAATGCTGTTGTTTTGAAGGACAAGGTGCTTGGTCACGTGCCGATGATTGCAGCTAACTTGGACGCTACGCTGGTCCTTGCTGGGTGCCAATCGCTGGTTCAGATTGACGGCAAGATGGTTGGCGATCCGGTGGAAGAGGCATCGATCCGTGCCATCGACTTTTCGTACGATGCGGTTACTCGTCAGTGTCAAGCAAAGAAGGATATGGAGCGTGCGAGTGAGCGTCGCTGGGGCCATGGCATTAACCAGAAAGAGGTTTCTGTGCAAATCATGCACCGCAACCACTTTGCATCCAAGCTGCAGCGAATGAGCGTAGTTGCCAGGGTGAATTTGGGCGACAAGGGTGTACAGGTGCGCTCACTTGTAAAGGGGAGTCCTGAAGCAGTCGCAACGTTGATGCGGCCTGATTGCATACCGGATTGGTACTGGCCGACATATCAAAGTCTTGCCCGCCGTGGGATGCGCGTGCTTGCTCTCGCTTACAAGGATATCAACGGGCGTCCGTCCGAGACTGAGGTCGCCCAACAGTCACGCGCGTGGGCCGAAAGCGATTTACACTTTGCCGGTTTTGCCGTGTTTCAGTGTTTAGTTCGTAAGGACAGTGGGAGTATTTTGAAGGTGCTAAAGGAGAGTTCGCACCTGGTTTCAATGATCACCGGCGATGCAACGCTGACGGCTGTTCACGTGTCGAAGGAAGTGGGCATAATCACTCGACCTGCGCTTATTTTAAGTGAGAGCTCGTCGCCTAGCGATCCTCTGAAGTGGACGAGTGCCGATGACGACTCAGTTATAGCGCCATATAAGAGTGGTGATGTTAAGGTCTTGGTCAAGAAGTACGATTTGTGTGTAAACGGCAAGACGCTCATTGTTGCAGGCGAGGTAGACGATTTGATCTGGAAAAACCTGAGCCACATTCGTGTTTACGCTCGAATGACGCCTGAACTGAAGGAAAAGGTGCTCACTTTCCTGAAGGTGCACGGCCATCATACCCTTATGTGTGGTGACGGTGGTAACGATGTGGGGGCACTAAAGCAGGCGCATATTGGCGTAGCTTTGCTCGGTGGGTTCGGAAGTGCGAATGCTGACAAGAGTGTGACGGGTCTGGCAAAGTACCAGAAAGGTAATGCAGCCACTGTGAGTACGCGCGAAGACCTGATGAAGCTGCATGCGTCAGCGTTGAAGAAGCGACTGGTTCAGCAAAATGTGAACACATCGCAATGCAAGGTGAAGCAAGACTATGTCGAGCTTATTCTTAGTGAGCAGAAGAAGAAGACGATGGAAACTATCAAGAAGAAGCAGCAGGCTTTGGTGAACAAGAATCCGAAGCTAAAGGTTCTTAGTAAAGAGGAGCAAATGGCTGAGATGAAGAAAAAGCAGGAATTGCTAGAGGCTGACGTGCGTGCGCGCCAGGCCCGTGGCGAGTCGTTTGCGCGGATGAAGGCTATCGCGGCATTTGCCAAGCGTGAAGCCGAAGAAAAGAAGAAGCTACAATTGGAACGCACAGGGTCGAAGGGGTTTGCAAATTTTGCAAACAATGCTGCTATGGCACAGTACATGGACGACTTTGACGATGGTGAGGTGCCGATGGTGAAGCTTGGTGACGCGTCAATTGCGTCCCCTTTCACGTCTCGCGCTCCATCGATTAAGGGCTGTGTCGACATTATTCGCCAGGGCCGTTGTGCGCTCGTGACGACTATGCAAATGTACCAGATTCTGGCTGTGAACTGCCTTATTAGCTCGTACTCGCTGTCAGTGCTTTACCTTGACAAAGTCAAGTGGGCCAACTCACAGATGATGGCGCTGGGCATGATTTCCACGGTGGCTAGTATCACTTTGAGTCGCGCGACCCCGCTGGACAATTTGTCACCTGTGCGTCCGCTAACGTCCATTTTTCACCCGGCGCTCTTCTCAAGTCTTGCTGGCCAGTTCGCGCTTCACCTTGGCTGCATGATCTACCTCACGAATCTTGCGAAGGAGTACACACCCGAAGGCGATATGGCGCACTCGAAGCCTGGTGAATATCAGCCCAGTGTTCTAAGCACGGTCATCTTCTTGATCAATGGCGTGCAGACAGTAAGCGTGTGCGCTGTAAATTACAAGGGTCGGCCATTTATGAAACCCATGACAGAGAACCCGGGACTTCTGTACTCGCTCGGCATCAGTATTGTCGGCGTGTTTTTGCTGTGCACGGAGCGCATGCCTGTGTTCAACAAAGTGCTACAGATTGTGCCTATGCCTGACCCGCGCTTCTCGCGTATCCTTACTGGACTGCTCACTCTCGAAGTACTGGGTGCTTTTGTATGGGATCAGATATGCTTGCTGGTGTTCGCGCCTAAGATATTCATGGCGTCAATGCGCGCGCTGACCTTCAAGGACGTGCGCCAGCTGTTCAAGATGACGGTCGTTTCGCTGCTGATCATTTACGTCCTGGCCAACATTGATTACGATGAAATCGAGCGCCAACAGCAGCTTCTTGAAGAACAGCGTACTGTTGTTGACGTGGAGGAGATCAGTAACTAGACACCCTTTGAATCACGTGTTGTGCGTAATCTCGTGGCTAAGTCGAAGCAATTCGGACCGACTCATTGATGATGGACAGACTTTGATCTTTGTCGTCTATTGCCTATAGATAGCTACGTACTACTGCTAGTTGTTTTTGCTGCTCAAATAGATGGGCATGGCTGTTGTCGCCGCACGCTACAGTCACATTCTATTTGCTGTTCCCTTCGTCGACTTCTGCGTCAAAAGTGCTGCTCCAGCTTTACTGCTTGGACGTGGGCAGCGTGACAGAAGGATTATTTACGTTGTGGCCTGACCAGTGAAGCAGTTGACACAACGGAGTTGGCGTAAACTGAGTGGGTCGGTGATACCGCAACGCGAAATAGCTATTCTCGAACGCGGCTACTACACGGGCGAGTGCGAACGCTCCCGCAGCAGCATTGTGCTGTCCATTCTTGTATACAGGGTCGTCAATAATGAGTTGCGGCATGAGTGGTAAGCCATTGGCAAACGACAAATGTGCTGCAAGTGGGTACGCGCCAAACGCCTCGGGCTTGAGTGAAAGTCCCGTCGTGTAATAGTCAAACGATGTGCCGTAGTACTCCAGAAATCCAAGCAGCAGGCAACCAAGTTCCCGTGCTTCCCGTTCTCTAAGCGTCTCGTTCTCAACCTTTTCATTCCGCTTCCAAGCTGTGTCTTCGTCTTCGCTTTCAGACTCCTGATGCATCCGAGCTTCAATCATAAACACAGCCAGCAGCGTCACCGCGTATGAGCTCAATCCTCCAGTATACGCACTATTCAGTGCCTTTTCCCTCAGCATTTGCCGCAACACCATAAGCAGTGGTTTCAATCGGGGCAAGTCAGTGACATATCGTCGCACTAACTTGCTCGCCTCCATTCCCTGACATGTCTGGACGTTCTCAATCGAGATATCCACCCGCAACAATACCAAGCTCTCGCCTTCTCTCTGACTCCCGCGTCGTAAGCTCAACTTCGCCACCGGCACTTTGGCTCCACGTACCACGTCCACGCGTTGTACCCACGTTTTCTGCGGACGCAGTTGGTTTGCCAGTCGCTCGAGCTCTTTCACTCCGTCAGGCACGAACCTCGTTGGCACGTCTTGGTCCGTCGCGTTCGACAGCCCCATCACAACTACATCCACGTCACTCGACGGCAGCCACAAGCCCGTAGAGTACGAGCCAAAGCACGTGACGGACGCGTGTGGCCAGATTTTGCGCACCCCGTCAGCAATGTGGGCAATAGCCGTGTCAATATAATGGCGTGCAGCGTCCACCACGAGGTCCGTATAGGCGCAATAGCGCATCATCTCTTCCCCCACACGAACAGCCACTGGAGACGAGGCATCATTGAGTCTTCTTAGCACCGCAGCGTCTTGATCGTTGGTCGACGGAAGCGCGGGTAGCCAAGGCGGGAGACGGCGCAAGCGACTGCAGCTAATGGCTGCGACACGCGCCGCCTCGACTTCTCTCGCGCGCGCATCTCGCTCGGCTGCGGCGGCGATTTTGCGGCGATTGAGTCGCGCTTCCTTGCGCTCCAACTTGCTGCGTTTCGAAGCTGCAGACGACGACTGGAGGACGTCGTGGAGCAACGCGTCCGGCATGATGTGGGTTACGTTTGACTGGGTTTCGTGCGATGATGGGGTGGTGTTTTGCCATGTGCGACATGGATGGAGCTATTCGGTGAAATGGCTACATCCGGGATAACGAAGTGGCAGCTGGATCTCAGGATTAGAAATACTATAAGAGAAGGATCGAGCGACGAGTTGTAAACTGAATGATGCAGGTTACATTTTTTCTGCGCACGGACAGATTGGGAAAGCTGAGCAGTTTTGGGGCTGCTAATGTGATAAGCTGCTGCTAGACGTGGGAATGGCAGCAAGGTCTACGTAACGCTATTGGCGATGTTTTTTGATGACTGACTTGATCCATTTGTGGATTTATAAACACGACAAAGATCGACGCACCGTCCACTTGGTGTGAGATCTCGTATTTTCACAAGGAAGTCCTTATCCTAAGATGCCCACTTTTGGGTTGGCAAATCGGGTATGGATCCACTAAACAAAGCATCACGTATGTCTTTGCGGGCAGCGTATATCATCGATGCAGTTAGGGAGTTTTGGACGGACAACGATGGCAAATGCGATCAACCTGGACCGGCAGACGAGCTCACGACGAAGGCACAGGTGATGCTTTTGCTACTGACTAGCAGACTGCTATTTATCACACTTGTTCATTCATGTTATGGGTGGGCCTTCTATTACTGTTGCCGTTAAACATTATTGTGGGACCTGTACCCAAGATCGTCGCATTACTAGAGTGGCTCACTATTCGAGTGTCATCGGTATCACTGCTTACGTCTTTACAACTGCCATCGAGACTATAAGCACGATGGCGAACGCAGACTCTTTTACTCTTCTTGCTGCCAGCACGACGTGCTCTCCATGTCACCTACAACTCGAATACTTTTCCGACGAGGAGACGCGAGGCATTGTCGTAAGCTGCATCCCAAATAATGTCTTTTTCATTTTCTTACAATACCTACGACAGACGTGTCACCTTCGATCGACCAAATTAGGTCAAAAAGAAAGCGCTGCAGCCTAATACGAGAGCCGCTGTTAGGAACGTAACATCCGCTTCACACATTTCGACAATGCACTCCGTCGATTCGAGACCTGACAAAAGCGCTATTTGGAAAAAATTAAATTAAGAAGAGGTGGCCTTTTCTAAAACTAGCCCAGCAAGAAGAAGCCATTCATCCTCTTGTCTACATACATAACCAACGTCGTATAATCTGAACACGTCTAATTGCCGTCGCTCGTCGTCCATGCACCCCAGCAGCCGCCCATTCCAAGACGCGTCCGTCGCACGCACGCCATCAACATCTATTGGCCACTCCATGAACGTTTCTCCTATGCCTCCTGTAGACAGCGCGTCATCTCCGTACCAAACGCCGCTGGCTTCCGCTGCTTTACCCGGACCGCCTCACTCGAACCTCATGGACGAGATTAGTAATCAGATCAAATCTAGTAACAGTCAGACCATCGTCAAATTCATGCGTCTTCTAAATCTGGTACTGGCCTCACTCACCATAACGGTGGGCGTGTTGGCGTGGGTTTGTGGTCAAGTGGATACTTTCCAGAAGGTCATCGCAGGGATCTACATCATGTACGAAACGCGCAGCAAGAGAGTGTCGTAACTGTGAACAGAGAGAGAGAAGAAGGGGTTAAACTGACCAATGCTGGTGCTATTTCTGGTGGTCTCAGATTGTTTGGGGCGCTGCTGCTGGCCTTTGAGCTGCGTACCGAAAAGATTGACGTCGTTCTGCGCACAAACTTTGGCTTTATGTATGGCAACAAGACGCGCACGTTGTTCCTCGTCTTGTAAGCTGGATGGTGCTTTTTTTCGTGTTGTTGCACTGAAATCGAGTGGTTAAAATGTGCTGATTCAATATTTCGTTGATGTTGTTGTTGGTGTTGTTGTTTTGATAGCATTGCGATCTGGCCGCTTTCGATGGGCAACTTCTGGCTCACGATTCTCGACGCCCTGTTGTTGTTTCTCAACGCGCTGTTCAACTTCTTTGTCATCTCGAAGCACCCGGCATTCTCCGCGATGCCACCAGTGCACGACTTTAATGACCGTCATCATGAGTTTGCTACTACTGGCTATGGACCTTCGGGTGCGCACGAGAACGTGTGAAAGAAGAGACTTCATCTGCCACGTTGGTGTCGTGTAAGGTTTAACTGCAGTATGTTGTTATATAATCCAGCGCTTCCACTTTCCGACGAACACTTTTGAAGTTTTTGCTGAACAAGAGGTACGATCTTGTTGATGCCACCATTTTTTCGATTGACTCCTCGGCTGACTCAGACAAAATACAATCAAGTTTGGAATGTGTGCGTTCACAGCAGTTGTAGATGCAGTCTGCCCCACTTGACACCTGTCTTCATCACCTCGGATGCCAATAGTACCAGTAGAAAGATATTAGCACTACCGCGAAGTTTGTGAATGCATCAGGCTTGCTACGTGTATTGATGACATTATCGGGCTCGTGCCTAAAAAGACAACCTGCTTCGCAAATTGATTGAACGTCAGCTTCGTTACGTGTATATCGACTTGTCCGGCGCTCGTTTCTAACTTGTCGATACCAAAGTGTGGAGGACAATACTTGGTCTTTACCGGTAGTTCCGAAAGCACGTCCTTACAAGCTTTGAGAAAGCTTCCAGCTCCAAACATTGGAAGATAAAGTTGCATGGGCACGGACTTGTTCCTGCGCTCAAGTGCGAAAAGTTTGAACTTCATGTGAAAATCGTGGCTCGTTACGGAACCTCGAGCAAAATTTAGTCCAAGCGTCAGAGTCGAAGCGTCGGTGTCATACAAATTCACTATGGCAACTGAACCATTCTCAGCGAGCTTTCATCCTTCGCGCTTGTGACCTCACCTATTAAGACGGCTTCAACGTCCATCCCGTACTCGGTCATAATCTTTACAAGCTCGGCACGAAGAGACCCAATCGTTGCCACATGCTCGTTTCGATTCGTTACAGGTACACATTATAGCAAAGCCGTGGCATATATTCCAGCGTCTGATTATGACGTTGTTTTCGTGCAGCTTCATCGCTATCTTTATGGTAGACCCATCCCGGCCATTTTTGAACTTTTTCGTGAACGTTAAGCCGCCGTTCCATATGGTGGTCGATGTTGTTCCGCTGTAACTCAACGCGTGGCTAAAGAGCAGCCACGTCACGACCATTCCAGCATTAAAATGTAGACCGATGCTTTCGCTAGTATGTCGATGAGAACCTTTTTCAGTATTGTCACAGCCGGTAAGTACATGATGGGAACTCAAAAGGAGTGACGTCCCAATACGTACATAAGGATAGAGCTGCATACCATTTATCGAGTGCTACCCTTGGTATTGACCGTGTAGTCGGGTTTTGGCAACAATCATCATATTTTCACTTATATTGAACGACGCAGGCACGATACCATGCGGGGCTTTAAGGGACAACGCTGCATTGATCCAAGGCTAGATAGCAAGATGTTCCTTATTGATGTGAAAAGACCTAGCAGCTTGCGGAGCGTATATCGATATCCATTTCGAGTCCGGATTAGGTTTACACCAACACACCAGCGCGTGGTCTTAGGTCGTGCAGAGTGACGTCTTGATCAAATCATTCCAACTGTTTAGGTGCAAATCTAGACTTTAACAGCCATCACAGCTATATCAACGACCATTTAGCCTGAAGCATCAATACGCATTCCTGCGCCACCGTTGCTCAATGTACCGGACGAACGTCGGACTCTACGTCATTTGGCCCACCTACTTCGAGTGGAACGAGTTCACTACCTGCTGTTAGATGGATTCGATGCACCCAATCCAGAATTACTGAGCAACGTGGAGCTCTGCTTTTGACGAAATGGACACGTCTTGACTCACTGGCGTGCGCCGATTCGTTGCGAGCACAGCGTAATTTGAAGTGCCCTCTACTTGTATAGTACACTACTTTAACTTACTGATACAATACTGTTATGGTGAGTACGAAGGGCGAAACTGTGAGCGACTGTGCGTACGGCGATAGTCGAACTTCCAGCAGCTACTTTTTGTGTATGTACGTGTCTGTGTGTGTGCCTTCCTAAGTTCAGGCTAGGGTGTAAAGTAAATGTCCTGTAAGGTACACATCAGCATGTCTTCTTTTAGGTAAACATGCAATACTGTGTGACTCTTTGTACCTTTATTATTCGTATTAGTACTTCGCATTTTACTTTTTTGCACTCCAAACATTTTTCCGAGCAAATAATCTGCTGGAAGAGTAATACTTTATCCACGTTATGCGTTACTGAGGGTGGGCGGAGTTGCGGAGTTCGGTAAGCTTCCATGTCCGTTAACCTTTCAACTAAATTATGGAGGGTATATTGTGCAGCACAACACAACACACCCATCTGCTTACATCCACTGCTCCAAAATGTCGACAAACGTAAAACCATATTCGTACTCGTTTGGATCGTGATTTCGGAAGAAGTACTTCCATCATCACTGAAGGAATCATCCAAGTAACATGTATGTGCCTGCTGGAGACTAGATAGGAACGGTATAAACGTACATAAGGGACGACCAAGTCAAAATGGTTATTAAATTTGTGAAGAAGGTGGAGGAACGCATGATCTCAGATTAGATCAACATGTCGGCAACAAAGCGGAAATCGGCTTTGACTTTGGAGTCTGTTCAGCCTATTTCAATGGAAGGGAAGCCGATACGTTCGAGGAACCTCAGGTCGTTCAAGCGAATGATCAGCTCCACATAGAATCGCAGACAAAAGGAAGAACAAGTACGCCCTCAAGACGGAAGTTGATTTCAACCAGGACTTCCTTCGTGGACATGGAAGCAATGATAAAAAGATTTGTTGGAGCCCTGTAGTGATAGGATACGCCTAATCCGGCGCGAGTCAGCAGAAAGTATTGAGCCTGTCCAGGTAAAGGACAACAATGCCCTAGATAATTAGAAATAACAAATTGCCCACGTCCTATAATCAAGGTTATGTGGTACATATGAAAGCACATATGTAGCCATTCCTCA
>JH598388.1:860662-900935 GCA_000173235.2 Hyaloperonospora arabidopsidis Emoy2
TAGGGACTCTGATACACTAGCCCTCTCGATTAGAGACAACTTTGTGTCCAAGTATATCACTGTATCTTATAAAAAGCATCATGAAGAAAATATGATCATCGTACAAGATCTGATGCTTCTAACAGCGCAGCTCCAACAATCATGTGAAGCATGGTGCTATACCCTGTTTGGTAACGACCGATAACATCATCGGGTTTGATTTTCCAGGTCCATTTTGCTTGGAAATTGGTACATTCGTTTTACGTTTTACCATTTTTGATAACAGCGAGTCGGCAGTTATGATCTGTAGGCGGACGCATAAAGCTGCCACGGACTACCTCTACGCACACCTTCAGGCGACTGCGAGGTAGTGGATTTACCTTCTTCTCTGTCGTGCAGCAAGGTTCGAGCGGGAGTCTTACGACTGCCTCACCGATAGATGGGCGCTTGTTGCTTGCTGTAGTTCGCACGCGGTTTCCCATCCTCCGGCACACATGTGGCAAATAAAAGACTGATTTATATTTAATTACTTAAACATAAACCGAAAGTGCTATTGGCTAAACGACAAAGATAAGACGCGCGGTTCGATGAGGCGTGGTCTCTACAGAGCGCTTAAACTAAATATAAGCGCTATGATGACGTACTTCAATGACATCATGTAATGATGTCAAGAAGTGATGTCATCCGAGTGTGTGACACACACTTTGTGGTAGGTACGCAATTGCTGTACCTCAACCACATGAACGGTCTAAGTGCGTACCGCACCTCGATTTTTTTCAGATTTTTCCGTGCCTTTACACGGAAAGTCTCGGCGGTTTGACCCCGTTACATTATCACCTTCCGGCATGATCGGTCCTGGTACAGTGATTTATAATCACTTCGACTAAGAAATGAACAATTCCAAGTCAAAGACGCAAAGAAGGTAATACAATAGGAACACAGAGAGAGCATATTGAACTCATTTAAGCATTTTCCAATCATCACTCAGCAGCTTTGCCACTTCAAGTGCTACTATAATATAACCAATATCTGCTGTTATTTGTAGTGCTACAAGGAATTGTTGAGGGAGCTTGGGTAAGCAAGGTCATCGCGTGTTTAATTCCTGCGAATGCCTATACATAATTATAATGTTGTACAAAATTTAGCGTAACTCCGTAAAAAGAAGCTCTAGCATATTTGTTCTGGAAAATTTAAACAAAGCCTTTGAATTCCGTCGATAACACCGTTTGCAACCTGCGTGGTGCCAGCATCGCATTTAAAAGGATGAATCTTTAAATGTCACATGATACGTTTCTGCGCATAGTTTGGTCGCATTCAGACATATTGATCAATGACAATAATTCGTTGCAAATTCTTTCCTAAACAGATTTTGCGAAGCGTAAACAACTGTGTAATAATTCATAAACGAGGAGAGTTACTTGATACACTTCCTTATCTATCGCCTAATGACGTCATAGAATTGCATGCTGCGTACGTGTTATCATGACGGACTTCATCAGTAATCTCTGCGTCATAACTTCGCCTATCATTACATGCTACACGCCTTTCATTTAGGTACGTCCGTGCTGAGGAGGTTCTAGCAAAACCTCGGCGAGTACGACTGTCACATCATATGCTTCATATTGCTTTCAAGCAACAGAAGTAGACGTAGTGAGTCAAAGAAAGAGGGTCTTCACTTGAACGACAGTTTTTCGTGCCTCCTGTGTAACTCGCTCCTAAAGACCACGGTATAAGATACGGGAGTAAACTCTGGAGCTCGCCCTTTGATATTATTGATTCAGTCCATAGTACTAAATTAAGTTCTGTATAATTGAGTACTTTGCGCACAGTCATTAATAGCTTCACCCTTCTGGCTCGCAATAACATTGAAATGTTGGCGACCCTTTGACTCTTATATAGATGTTGTCTCTTTTGATGAGTACCTTTGGATAGGGGTGAGCGTTGTGGAAATTGCAATTTCTTATTTGAAAAGGGAAGAATAAAACGCACTGGTCGATACTGGGTTGTTGCACTGGCGATGGGTTTTGGCCAGTCAAAATAAAACAGTCGTCACCTTGTCTGTTGTACCTATTCAAATTCTGATGATACCATCCTAATATTCAAATACCTATCCTGATTCTATTTTTTGTAATCGCATTTGCGGTGATAGCAATTGCTGGAGGCGACGAGCTACGAATGCAAATGTAATGGAGAAGACGGATAGAGCGGCGACTGAGCAAGCCGATTCATAGTCCAAACTTTGTGGCCCTGTTGACGTGGAAAAGTTCTATGCGGTACACTACACTTGTTTTTAGGATGCACGTTCAACATGTTTTAGTAAAGAACGTTTGCCAATGATCCAGCCAACAACAAAGCCGTCATCAGAAACGCCACTTAAGACGACGACGGTCACAACGGTGCCATCTCCGTAAATACAGCCAGCATCAATGCCACCAATGCCGAGGGAGGCCTAATCAAAAGTCTTTATAGAATGTTTCTCATCAGTGGTAAGCTATTGAAGGCGCTTTAATAAATCGACTAAATCGTTCATTGGCATGCACATGTACGCTTAAAGTGTAGTGTGCTCTGTGAGAGCGTTACCACGTCGACAAGGCCACAATCAATGAATTTGAATGGGTGTGCTTAATCGCCGCTCTCTCCGTCTTCTCATCTACCTTTGCCCTCGTAGATCATCGCCTTCCAGCAAGTGCTACACCGCAAAGGCGACTAAACATCTGAACAAGGGTAGATACGTGAAGATTAGGATGGGGATAATCATAATTAGATTGGATGTAGCAGATTAAGTCTGACTGTCACATTTGGATTGGCCAAAACAAAAATCAGTA
This sequence comes from Hyaloperonospora arabidopsidis Emoy2, assembly GCA_000173235.2. Classification (NCBI taxonomy): domain Eukaryota; phylum Oomycota; class Peronosporomycetes; order Peronosporales; family Peronosporaceae; genus Hyaloperonospora; species Hyaloperonospora arabidopsidis. The sequence continues at coordinate 863,467 of JH598388.1, forward strand.
CACCGACCCACGTTTTGTCTTTCCCATCCGAAAATGAAGTGTCTCCAGCTCTACCGATTCAGTACCGGTATACCTTACCGTGCCTAGAAGATGCAATTCAGGGGAAGAGCCGGACCGGTAGCAATGATACGCTAAAAGGCATTGCGAATTGCTGTCATATCGTTACCGGTAGAAAGTAGTAGTAAACTAAACGAACTGCATACTGATACGATGATCTCGAAGAATTCTCAAAAGACTTTATTTGGTTGAACAGGGTATGATTTTCTTGGGCTCATTTGCGGCGGTTCTTGTATTTTTCAGCATACAAACATTAAGTCCTCCATCGCTCGATCGGTTTTTTCCTCTCCCTTTTTCTTTCGCAGAGCCAAAAGAAGCGACAACCCCGACGAGCCACTACTACACAAGCAGCGTCATCGCCAGAGACTGACACAAGGCGGTGCGTACGTGCTCGATACAACTCTTGACGCTCCGTAGTCTGCGCTTTTTTGTTCGCTCCGCTAACCAAGGACTTGGATTCGAATGTTTTTTTGGCGTTCCTATTGCCCTGTTTTTTATGTTTTGTACAGGTGTTTGAAATAGCTCACTCCCATCCCACTCGCACTGAAAATGTCGTACGCATACTTGTTCAAATACATAATCATTGGCGACACAGGTACGCTGTTTTTTACCGTCTTTTTTGTGTTTATCAATAGCAAAATATTCAGATTCATTTGTATTAAACACGTTTGAATGATTTGTCGTTTTGGTGTTTTAAACTCAGGCGTGGGCAAGTCGTGTCTGCTGCTGCAGTTTACGGACAAGCGCTTCCAACCGGTGCACGACCTCACGATTGGCGTGGAGTTTGGGGCGCGCATGATTAACATTGAGAACAAGCAGATCAAGCTGCAGATCTGGGACACAGTACGAATGTGTTTTATACAGTGTTTTAATCATGATCACTGGACGGTGCCGCTGATTTTTTTCCCGTGTGTTTTATACGTGTTTTGCTGTTGTTTTAAACGCTTCATAGGCTGGACAAGAGTCGTTCCGCTCGATCACGCGGTCGTACTATCGTGGCGCGGCAGGAGCCCTGCTGGTCTATGATATTACGCGACGAGAAACGTTCAACCACTTGACGAGGTGGTTGGAAGAAGCGCGTCAGAACTCGAACTCGAACATGGCGATCATGCTGATTGGTAACAAGAGCGACTTGGAGCACCGTCGCGCTGTGAGCTTTAAAGAGGGCGAGCAATTCGCCAAGGAGAATGGCCTCATTTTTCTCGAAACGTCTGCGAAGACTGCTGCTAATGTGGAAGACGTACGACGCGCGTGGTTTTATTGACGCTCTTGTCGGCAGAATTGATTGATTGTGTGGGTGACTCACTTTGATTGAGGTGGTTTGCGTTTGATCTCCACTTGCCAGGCGTTTGTCAAGACGGCGTCGAAGATCTACTCGAACATCCAGTCGGGCGTCTGCGATGTGACGAACGAGGTTTGTGACGTTTGTCTGTGCTTTGGTGCTTGTAGAACTGTACTGACGCGATTTGAACCGGCGTGTTCTGTTGGTGTTGTGGTGCAGGCGCATGGCATTAAGATGGGCATGACTGGCTCACCTGGTCCTGGCGGTTTTGGCAACTCGAACCCTCCGGCCAAAAGCGGCTGCTGCTAGAGGTAGGGAGGTGCCTTGCATAGGCAGAGGAGCAGTGAACACGTCAGCAAGATTCTCGAGAAAGTCAATCTGCCACGTTTTAATACCACCCGCTTTCGTTTCCATGCTTCCTGACCGAATAGAACCACGCCAACGCTCGTCGTGGCTAAATTGTTGTTACTGGAGCAGGGGTTGGGCATTCTAGACACCACGACTACAGTCAGCGCTATCGGTTTGGTGTTGCTGATACACGGAGGCCGGTCAAATACACAACATGCTTCCACCAGTGCTTTACCACGTACCTGCGTCCGGTAGAAACATCGTGCCGTATACATGCAAGCGGAACTTTTGGCCGTTTTTTAGGACAATTTACACTGCAGAATATCAGCAGCTTGAGACCTGCGGTGGTAAGTGACGAGTGACACGTCTAGTAACTTCAACATCGACCACTACAGCCTTGAACCAAGTCTTCTTGACAATGTGGCAATCAAAATGATTACAACTACGTCCACGACTGTCACTATCGTCGGTTTGACGTTTGTACCAAAGTCTACCTGCGACAGGACGGTTATATTCTGCCAAAACCAAATTGTAGGACTTTAACAACAATGGTAGCCAGACAGGTGTACAACCTATCGCCTTCTTTGAGTCACATGCTGGGCAAGAGGGAACTCACTCGTCCAGCTGCTATGAAGGAATTGTACGTCGTTGCTGTATTTCAAGCTGTTCAGGGGGAAAAGCTCAGTTGCTGTGTCAATGGTCATATTGAAAAGCTCATTTGTTTTGGGTTGTGGCAGTTGGGCCTACGTGAAGCAGCACGAGCTGCAGGACCCTAAAGATGGACGGATAATCCATCCCAACCAAGAGATGAGAGGAGTCTTTCAGGTTAACCAGATTGGCTTGACCCAAGTCATGGGGCTGATATTCAAGCACCTGGAGAAAAAGCCTGAACAACCAAACCAACTGTGACACCTCCAAGCTACAGACTCCAAAGGAAAGTCGCGACCGAGTCAACGAGAAGTACAGAAAGCTACTGTACAAAGATAGCGGGCTTCACTATGTATGGATGGATATTGGTTTCGCGGCCAATCCCGTCAATATTTGGCTATATATTGGTACTGAGCACTCCATCCTCGTTCAGGTAGGTCTCTGGACCTGACCGTCGAATGCCGTCCTCGTCATTGTCCGTTTGCTGCTGATACTCCGCAGAACTCGATGCAATATCACCTTCATTTCCAACAGTGCGACATGGCTCTTCTTCTTCGACGAGCTGCATCTCATGGTTCACTGAAAGGCGCACCTCATCCAGCATGCAATCCATAAAGCGCTGGCTTTCCTCAGAAGAAAAGCTTCGTCCACTAAGTAGATCGTCTGGCGGCATGAGGTACTGCTGGTGTTGAGATGGCTGAAGCGAAGCAAGCGGCTGGTGTGCTGAGGATACCAACGAACCGCCGAGACCTTCAAGTGGAATTGCTTCAGTCGTCTTTGCTAGCGAAGTGAACACCAGTGGATTTGTCAGTGTTGATCGCTGCTTGACTTTCTGTGATCGCAGAGTGCGGCCACAAAACTCGGTCGCAAAAAGCTCAAATGCCTCGGTAGAGATTTGCACCATGCGCTGCATGAAGTCATCTAACGCCTGTGAGTACTGCATGTTCTGCTTGCCAACGCCACGGCGCTCCTTATCCTTCACCTCTACCATGCTCTTCATCAATCCTTCAAACACAGGATGTGACTTAAAACGTCCAAAGACGCCCATACGGGCAAAGCGCAACCAAAAGCGAACTTGCTTCAGTTGTTCGGCGCCAACTACATTATTATCACCAGGTGCTCGAGTAGTCATGCGCTTGACGCATTGGTAGAGTCCACGAAAAGCCGAATTCTTCGACAATTTGCGCAAGAAGGGATCACTTTCAGTGTACACACTGGGAACATACTTGATATTTTCCAGTTTCTTGGGCACCTTAGAGCGGCTAAGCACACTGCGGAAGTTTGGCACGGTACGCAGATCCTGACAGGCACGGCACGCGCCTTTGTGGTTGCGACTACAAGCACGGTCATTGTTTTCGAAAACTGGTACGAATCGTTTACAACGCATACTCCGAACGCAACGACCCTCCTTGTCCACTCGCCAAATGCACTCGCTGAACACAGCATCCTGCAGTAGCAGCCGCTGCTCGTCGTTTAACTTTTCGATGATGCGAACCTTCTTGTCGTTCACAAAAATCTGTGGAAAAAGCTCGCGTGCAATCACATAGCGAGGTCGGCTTCCGCCAATTATTTGTACAGCATTAGCAACGTATGCCTGTACGTTTTCATCGCGAAGTCCTGTGCACGGTACATGGTCGCTCGGCATCACTTCACCGTCTGTTGTGCAAGTGTCCTCAGGTATTGTCCCCAGCTCTAAGAGAAATGTAACGGCGCTGGAATTGCCCTCTACCTGTTCGTCCTCATTGGTCTCTTGGCACTCAAGCGCTGCATCCTCATGGCTCTGCCTGTTTGCACGTGTGAGAGTTTCTAGATCCGCGCTTGCAGTTGTTCTATTCATACAGATGTCATCTTGGCATAATGGCTCCCTACGAGCGTGCTCAATCGCCGACAACTGATATGACGCGGATGAAATCATCGGCTCCGTCACTACTGGTGGCGTGGTTACGACCGCTTTCTCCCCATGGCCAGGATGATTGACATCGTTTCCATACGCTTGCGTCGCCGAAGATGACGGGAGCGTACTCAAGTCAACGTCTGTAATATCACCAATAGATAAATGGGGCACTCCAAGATCAACAGTGGACGGGTCCATCAGCTGCACAAAGCCTTCGTCACTTGTCACGGATACAGCACTTGACAGAGTCCCGACACCGTCGTAAAGAGGGGCACTTGCCTGCTGATCTCCTTGGTCTAGTCTCGAGCCATCACTGCTTGTCTGAGGTTGCGTGTTTTGCCCGCTAGAAAGTAGTGGTCTCGGTGTAATGACCAATGAGTGTCGTGGTTTGCGCCCTCCCAAGTGTTTCTGGAAGAGCTCACAAGCTTCGGGCGATACATCGGCAAGCGAGCACATAAATGTGTCGAGCGGATTATTGTACGTCATGTTCTGCAACCCCACACCCCGCCTTTCCTTATCTTTTAACCGTACCATAGCATCGGTTAAACCAAGCAGTGCTGGGTGCGTATCAAAATCGCCTGAGAGGCCCATTACAGCCATTTCCATCCATGCGTTTAATGCACCAGGAATGTCAGCGAGAGCCAAGTCACGAAGTGCTCGAGCAAAAGGCTCTTCCATGTCAAACTCGGCTTCAAGCAGGGAGCACACACGCCCGGAGCAGTACTTACGATTTATCGGGTTATGAGGCAGGCCCGAGCGCATCGCTTTGTTGTATTTGGTCGCGGCTGCTGCTCTCAGTGCTGCATTACTAACAAGCGAAGTGCAATAAATGCACCGGCTGGCACCTTTGGCCGAATCAATAATGCCAAGACAATCCAGACTACGCACTGAGTTACCATCTTTATCCACAAACCAGAGTGCCTCACCCTCAATCACGTCATGCAACAGCAGTTTTTCGGCCTCAAGAAGCTCCTGCTGGAGCCTGGGCTGTCGCTTTTTGCAGGATGGTTGACTGCTCAAATGGTCCATCTCAACGCCATGATCAACAGAGGGATCGTCGCTCTCGAGGCTATCAGAAAAAAGATGTGGAAAGAGTTCGCGAGCGATTATCTGTCGATGCCGTGCACCTCCCGTAAGCTGAATTGCAGATGCCACAAATGTGTTCATGCGCTCGTTCCTCAGTCCAGGGCATGGAAGCAAACCACGTGATCGGGCAACGTCCCATCGAATTTCACGCGGAAAACTTTTTTTTGCCATATGCGCTTGCAACAATGCAGATGCAGTAGTAGGTGGTCGCACCAACCCACCAGACAAACTTGCGTGTCTTTCCTCGACTGATATCGATACACCAGGCACCATTATTCTCTTCTTCTTCCAGTCAGCACTTGCTACTATATCAGAAGCACTTTTCAATCGTTTCCTGGGTTTCTGCTTGTCTGCCACATGTATCAAAAACTGACCAGGCTGCCAGGGTGCACTAAGTAAGACAATGCGCGAGCACTTGCACTCGGCGAAACGCCCGTCCGGTGTAATGCGCTTGAACTGGGCAATATCACGTAGCACCATAGCTCCTTTAAACATGCGCACACGATCATGCGACGCCGTCTCGGACGGCGGCACAATCGTCCGCTGGTCACATGTCTCGACTCCAAACACCCGCTCAAGAATTGCGTCCAAAGACTGCAACGAGTACCCATCCACACCTCCAGTATCATCTTCATTGTTTCTGTCTCCAGCCATCGTTTCCATCAGCTCTCGGCCAGCACTTCCACGTTCCTCGAGAGTCTGTCTCGACCCTTTTCTTCCAGCCTGGCGTCCTGTCTTCACCTGTTTTTTTCTCTCTCCATCTTGATGTCGTAAGAACGTGCAATTGCGACTGGCAACGTGCTGCTCAAACTTGAGAATGTACCACGGCGGGTTCAGGCGCACGTTGCGTCCACATTTACAGCTCACAGTGCGTCCGTCAGACGTCACCGAGACCACTACCGGGTGTCTCTGCAGCACGCGCATCTTGTCTTCTCGTCTCGAATAGTGCACCACGCCGTTCTGCAGCTTCTCATAGGCGCTAAGCGACGTCTTCACTTGCTCTTGAGCTCCGTTTAGCGTCGTCAGACCTTGCACCGGATCTAGCGCCACGCTCCTGTCAATGCAGTCCATCGTTATGTCAGCACAAGAGCCATCCGTGTTGAGGTTTAGCGCCTTGGGAATGGACGACGACAGAGCTGCAGTCGTGTCCATGTGTGTCAATATGGCCTGAAAATAGACACACGCGCGATAGAATAGATAGAGCGCTTGGCCTTTTTTAGTGCAGACTGTAGAGGGAATAGAGTGCGCTAAAACGGTAACTGTTTGAGAGCTGGAATACACTTGAAATGTAGCATCGAATCGAGAGTGGATTTGTGTGTTTGTGTCGGTTTTCGATCGACTGGTAGTGTTGGAGATAAACTTGTGGTTACACTAGACGCTTCGTAGTTTAGTGTCGCTGCTGCTTTAGCAGCTTCCTTGTACTGCTGAATCAGGGTTCTGATGCATGCCTTGAAAACGAGTGCGTTCAGATAATGGATAGCAAGCAAATAGTATACTTTGCTATGGTGGTCTGCATCCAATCGTCTTGACTGTGATTGAAAGAAACAGAGCTCTAGCAAGGTTTCGCAGGAGCTGCATTCCGTTCACGATACCGAAAACGACGAAATGCGTTGCTCATTGACGATAGTGGGGAGGCTATCTCCAATTCGAAGGTTGACGAAGCAACGTAATGAACCAGATGTGATCGAATGAGCTCGTCACGGTCGCACTGCAATGCGTCTCACAAAAGATTAACAATCTACGAGTCTTTTAGCAGGATATGGTTGTGTTCTGCGAGAGGTTCATTGTAGACAAATAGCTAGAAAATTGCTTTCCCGAGCAGCATTAGCTGGAAGTGATGCCACTGCAGCAGTATGTGGCAATATCAAAGGCTGTGTAAACTTAACAAAAAGAGGCCTCGTACTGCGCTATGAATACGCTACTGTATATATGCGTACGAATTGAATGGAGCAAGTGCATGGTCATACTGATAAAATGAGCCAGACTGCACTGGAACGTTGAACTCAGTGTCGCTCATAACGCGGCAATATAAACGGAGCCACGCCGTAGACTCGTCGGACATTTTACTCTTTTACTTGATAGCACCCTTATCTCTTTTGCTGCTTGATCAAACCAAGACAAGGGATTTGACGAGGTGATTGAAGCGAGCACGCCATCTCTTCATGCATTAGACTGCAGTAGCAGACAATCGCCTCAGCTGTCCACCGCTCTAGTTCGTGCTCAACGCAATTTAGTCGGTGATCATCATGTAGCTCCGGCTGAAAGGGTACGGACCGCATCTCATCGTCGTGGTCGTCATGTTCGATGAATGGGTTGCAGGCGCTCTATGACTTATCAATGTTGGGGTATTCGAGAGATACGTAGCCAAGATGGATAAACAACGCACTCAAAACGCAAACGATGAGACAGTTATAGTCACCATTGACGCCTCATTGAATCCCCAACAAGCAACTGTCAGAGGGTCTATTTGCTCAGTGTAAGCCTCGAATAAGTGAGCCATTCGTGCGTCTTAAACGCACGAGCTCCTCGACGAGTGCGTCGATGCTACAATAGTATTCCGATTGACGTCGCGTCCAAGTTCGTTGTCGACACCACGCACTTTCTTCCTTACTGTCAGTATAGTGGAACTGTACAAGCGAGGCTCTCTAGCACTAATTTGTTGTGAAGTAATAATCACTAGCTCGTGGGTCACATGGAGACTTCTCTCCAACTTAACCACATCAAGCGCTGAACGTAGTAGTGTATCCAGCGCGGGCTGTTTCAATAAATATTACATGCTGCCGACCGTCGACGGTTCATTGCCACCCCCGTGAAAGTGGCTCGTTGCATTCAAATGACCTCTTCGAAAGCTAGCTACATCTGTGGACCCAATCCAAAGGATCAGTGACGGACATCCCACTTGATCCTCTCGTGAACAGTTGTCGACGTAAAGCCGGTTTCCAATGTCCAGGCCACGTGACAAACAGCATTAGAAGACTACTAGATGAAGCTCCATGACAACCGAATCGTTTCACTAAAGCCTGTCCTGGCGACTGTAAATCATCGATCATGCGTTTCCATCTTATAACGAGTGATCTGCGGACTTCTAGAGGGAGCTCTCACCCTCCCGGTCACCCATGTCATCGATCCAAGTTGTAGCTGGAACTCGCTCTCTCGACTGCACACGATGAAAACGGCAACAACTTCATTCTAGCGAACATTGAAACGAACGGCGCCCTCTCGAGGCTGTCGTGTCTCGCATTTCTCCCGTTACTTTGCTCTTTCACGTGCACGGACTTTCATCTTTTCCGCACGTGGCTGTGTTCGTGGTTCTCTTCCCGCACCATACAGAACTTTTCAATTCGTCGTGCATGTTGAACACGAACGAATCACGTCGTCGGGCATCCCAGCCCCTCGTCACGCCACCCCCACGACTGAACTTGCAAACCCTCCACCAGTCGTCGAGCTTTCTGCTTGCAAAGCTCAACGTCTTCCGACCTCGTGCGAAACGAACAGCAAATGACGCAGACAGTCAATGGGAAGCTCAACGGGACAGCAACATGAACCCGATTCGGCGGGTTAGTGTAGTCTCCCGATCGTGTGACTCCAAAGATGCCGACAAAGACCCCAATGTGGCTAAGGTCTCGGCGATTCCGACGATACGTCGAGAGCAAAGCGATAAGGTGCTTCGTTGGAGTGACATCAATACTGGAGATGAGACCGACGAGGCCGAAACGTCTTCAAGTGAAAAGTCCTCCATGTGTCTCTGGAAACAACTTGCCCCGACCACGAAGAGCGAAGCCAACCAGGTCACCGTCATGTACTCCATCTCGTTTTACCCGTGGAAGATGGAACCCCATTGTTATTATTCGCATCCAGAAGCTGCGGCAAATTGGGTCCCCGACACGGCCAGTACCCGCTGTCAAACCTGTCTCGCAGCGTTCACCCTAACACGTCGACGACACCACTGCAGGCTGTGCGGACACCTTGTGTGCGCCAACTGCTCGCATGATCGAACGTATCTGCCATTTACTGGCTCAGCTCCAAGTCAGCACCGACTTATTAAAGATGGCGCACCTCAACGCACGTGCAGCTCTTGTGCCAGTACGCTACACAATATGGCTGCACAAGACGATTCGCGAGTCAAGCGCTTCACCATTGCTGTCTCCTCAGCACGACAACGTACACCCGTTGCATCAGCTTTGTCGATCTCTTCAGCCCGGTCGGTGGTTGCGGTAGACGTCGAGCGACCGTCCCCGTGGTTAAGACGCACTGGTCTGGCTTTCACTGACAGCGACGTCGAGGATGAAGATGTTTTCACCAAGTCCACGGCAGCGTTGCAACTCGATCGAGGTTCTCACAGACCTTCGCACCACTGTCCAGTTCGTCTTTCAGCCATTCGGGCAGGAGAACTGGATGATATCCTGAGTGCGCAAATAGGTTCTCACGCGCTCTCTGCAGCAGTAGATCGTCGTGGCAATTCAAGTGTCCGACAATTTGTCATCAGCTCGGCGTGGCTTCACCAGTGGTTGCGGTATGTCCGTGTGAATCCCAATACTACTGAAGGGGAAGCAGCAAACTCATCGTCGACGCAACAAGTGTCATACGAGAACTATCGAAATAAGGCACAGCATCATAAGTCGACTGTCAAGTGCCGACTAGCAAGAGCTCCTCGACCGGGGCACGTGGCGAATTACATTCTCTTGGACTTTATGAACGGGGAGTTGGTGCCTAAGCCCAACCTGCAACGAAGCAGAGGAAGTCATGTCGGAGGAGACTATCGAGTGGTTAGTCAGGAAGTTTGGACCGCCTTCTTGGGACTTTATGGTGGTGGACCGAGCATTCAAGTATCTCTTAGCAATGCTGCTGCTGTTGGAACAATGGCACCTAAACTCGACCAACCTCGACCGTCAGCACGCCCCCCATGGACCATTTCTGAGCTAGACAACTCGTTTTCAGCTCTGGCTACGTCTTCACCCATTGACAACTGCTCGTCGACATTAAGAGAGAGCGCAACGCAAAGACGTGAAAAGGAAGTCATGCTTCAAAGTATTCAAAACACTTCAACGAGATCGATGGCAAGACGCCACTCTGCTCATGGAAAGCACTTGGTCTCAGCCGCTTCGATCTCGACGCACGTGGTACGACAACGGGGTGGCACTCGAAATCTTCGGTCAAGCTTACCCTGTCAGGGACTTGCCAGACCAGGCGTAGGCGACAAGTGATCAATCGAGCATTGAACTGATCGAAGAGCGACTTCAATTACTTGGTTGTTCGAGTACTACATTATTGACGACGCTACATAGCTGCAGTGTCGACACTTGCCAATGCTGCCACGTTGGTATGTCAGCAGTCAGCAAAGTCCTCTCTTGCTACTCTCCTTGAAACAGACGACCATCTATGGTAGGAACGTAGTGCTAAGTTTCTGGCTCTAGTAAGAAGTCGAAACAATTGTAAGCAGGTGATCGGATGGATCATCCCAACGTTTTACTGCAGCTATGAATATCTGCTTGTCCAACCTGTTTATCACGGTCGTAAGCTTCTGTTTTGTTTGATTTAGGTCGTCGTGTTGGGCAGCCTATCCCTTAACTCGAAAAGACGCTCTGTACTGAGAGCACTTTCGACCAAGGGGCTCCTCCAGAGAAGGAAACCTCAACAAATATTGGTTTTATAGGAGCAAAAGTCGACAGCACTTTCATGTTTGACGCAACAAGACGTTATGGATCAAACCTCTGAGGGTTTGGTAAAAGGCAGTGCCGCCAAGAAAGTGTCTCAGACGTCAGATCTTGTGTCGATAAACGAGTCTCAGCTGCTCCCCCGACTCCACCCTCACGGACAAAGTGGATGGCGATGTCTCACGTCGAGCCTTTGGCACCATCGTTGAGTCCTCATGCATCGTTAGAAGCCACTGGGCTGAACCATTTGCCTGGATCACAATCGACAGCTTGACGTCCAGCAGACACAACTTCGACAGGCAATGCATGGCTCTGTGTACTCGAATAAGTCCTGCTGTCGAAGAACGATTGAACGTACACGTATCGTGTAACCGCTCGCTAGAGTTCATCTGGACTGAGCATTGCCCCCTGATACCGATGCTCGCTCATTCCAGGACTAGACTGAGCGGAATTCACTTCTTTTGCAAGTCAAGAGCAGAATTGTCCTAGTCTTGCAATACTTTGCCGGTACCCGCTTCACTCCCATATTATCGAATACATCTCACCATCCCCTCTACTATTCCGCTGCGAACGTGACTTCACAAACGTCTCCAGTGGCACATGAAGAGTGACATGTGGGCGGAAAACGTCGAGTGACAGTAAATTAAGTTTTACCACGTCAACTACGAGGTTGTATGTGAGTCTTTAACGTCGACCACTGAAGGTGCTCATTGATTCATCGCTTGCTACTACATTTTTGTCTGCCGATGAACGTGGTGATTCTGACTTTCGCGACAGGGTGGCGTGTCCTTGTGGCGGTGGGATACACGATGGTGTGTAGGTCGATGATCGCAGGATGAGCTTACAAGAGCATCGGGCTCTTTCATGCCATTTCATGCAGATAGGGGAGTCCTGTCAAGAATGATGCAATACTTGAGTCCGTTGGTGGTTGCAATTGATTTCTTGATAGCTCGCCCTGCTGTAATCCGTTTTAGATCACGTCACTAATGCTGCACTTGGAAGCTTAATCATTGGCAACGCTCGCTCCGGTCATTGCGGAAAGAAGCGACAAATATGCCGCAATACGACTGTGGCGTCAGGTTTCTGACGTTCGTTGCCGTAAGCCTATACCCCACCATTGAACGAATGGGACTCGCAGACGCAATGTATCGACGAGGCAGCGCACATTATCGTTCGCTTGGTGTGTGGCGACTTGCATCGAGTGTAAAATTACGTACGGTCGACGCTACAAATTATGCGTACGTACAGACACTGGTACGGCCGGATCACTTATTCCATCCTTCCGTCCTAGAATGGTATAGCTGCAGTCGAACGTGCCAAGCAACTATAAAAAGAAGCCGTCGAGCCAGCGTCTACTTTTCTACTTAGGGCCTGTTCTGTTGAACTGTAAGCCCCCATTATGTTACTAGGAGAAGTCACGAACTGGCCGCAAGTCTCGTAGATTACGCGAGCGCAATTCTGGGTCTTTCCTGACGAGCATAGGCGGCGATGACAATGGGCCCAACTTTGGGCAAGCTATGGTAGAACGGCAAGCTATGGTAGAACGTGCTAACACATCGATACATGTGGCAGCGCTGTGGCATTTGCAAAGTTCACTCAAAGTTCTTGCCCTTAAAACAACCAGCAGCAGACGAGCTTTGCACAATTGCGGATTGATCAATGGTTAGCAAGTATCAAGGAGGCACGGTTGTTGACGACAGAGTCGCATCGATCCGGATAACCCGCGTCTTGCGATCATTTGCATGGAGTCACAGTACGAGAAGTGGAGTGGTGAGGAATCAGTTAAGGTCGAGTTTGACGTCATATTAGAGCCAGACCAGCGTACAGCTTGTCAATGTTAAGAGTCACAACACGAAGCAAAGTTCCTTTTCAAAACTCCTGTAGCAATTGACCATCGACGTTTCACGCGAAGGTAATTTCCTCTTAAAGTGCATATTCGGCAAGCGAAAATCCATCTCTGATTCTTGAATTAGAATCTCTAAGCAATGATACCGCGATACACAAAATAACAACGAAAGGGTACAAATTAGAAGCCCCTCCAAAAATCATCAGATAATATGGCCACAAAACGAAACCATCACTTGATCGGATACGTTTCGATCCATCCCGTCTCTGTCTTCCATATAGTCGCTATTTTTACCCGTTTTATCACGCGTCGCAGACATGGAAAACTACCACATTTATAACGAGATTGGTCGCGGCACGCACTCGAGTGTATACAAAGCACGACGGAAACGCAGCATCGAGTACGTGGCGATCAAGTCCACAGCCAAAAGTCGCATGGACAAGGTACGGGGTCAAGTGCCTTTTTTTGTCACGCTACGTGAGACAAGTTTACAACTTCAAAGATACGAGTACTCACCCCGTCGACGAGTCTGATTGGCTGGTGTAGATCCTGAATGAAGTCCCGTTTCTGCACAAACTAGACAGTCCCTACGTGCTCAAGTTTTTCGACTGGTACGAGTCGTCCAACCACATTTGGCTCATTCTCGAGTACTGCGTGGGCGGTGACTTGCTCAATCTCATTACGCAGGACAAGCAGTTGCCCGAGTCAGTTGTCAAGGTGGAGTGATGCAAGGACTGGTACTGACTGCCAGGACAGAGACCTTTTGTAGTGGTCGTGAGTGATTGATGGCAAAGATGAAGTTCTTACTGCTCTCGCAGTCCTTTGGCTTTGAGCTTGTAGCTGGACTGCAATATCTGCACGCCAACAGCATCTTGTACTGTGATTTGAAGCCTGGAAATGTACTGATTGACGAATTTGGATCACTGAAGGTGCGTTAATGATTGTGAAATGGTTTGACGCGGCACAACGACTTGATGTTGTTAATTTGCTGTTAATTCTGCTGTGATTGAACTTAGCTGGCAGATTTCGGCCTTGCACGACGTATTCCTGGAAGTGGTACGCCACCTGCACGACCAGTAAGCAAAATGATTGTTGCTCGTGGACACTTTCGTTGATAAGGTCGTAATGGGATTTTACGCACTTTTTTGTGTAGCTCGCACCAGGCTCGCCACACTATATGGCACCGGAGTTGTTCCAGCAGACGGCAGTACACAGCTTTGCGTCGGATTTTTGGGCTTTGGTACGCGTCGACTTGTGGTGCTGACATAAGAAATCAGGCTGTTGGAAAAGGACGGAATTAATGGTCAATGTAGGGATGTGTGCTTTATGAACTCAGAACAGGTCGACAGCCATTCATACATACTACTTTTTCTGAGCTTGCCCGAATGGTGCGTAACTAACTAACTAACGCTGAATTTTGGAGATGAGCATTATTCTTTTGCTGATTGAAGATAACATGTGCGGTCGAGACAGATTCAAACAGAAGCAGTGCAACTTCCTCTTTCCGACTGTGAAATGTCGCTTGAGTTTTGCGATCTCCTAAGGCGATTGCTAGAAAAAGACCCTTATCAGCGTATTACCTGGTACGTCTCCAATATGTCCGAGTTAAGCGGCTTATCAGGAAAAGTGTTTGACAAGACAGTTTTACCAGGGATGAGCTAGTAGTTCATCCATTTTGGGATGGTCTGCCTCGCCTCGCCAATGTTGACGTACCTCCGCAGACGATATTTGATAATGGGTCTTCAATGTCGCTAAAGTAAGTCTTGCTATCGAATTATTTGCTCATTGTACTTCCGACGTTAGTTCACTTTATACGCAACAGGGATGATGATTTTGAAAACGCGTGGTCTGCCAATAGAAGTGACACTGATCTCGACGACACTTATGATAAAGATAGTCCAGAGATTTCTATCGCTCAAGAGCAAAAGGAATTGCCGAATGAGGGCGAGACAGTAGCCGCCAACGACTGCTCAAGTCATGGGTTGTCTGATTCATTTCGGGTGATGCGAGACCATGTCACTATGAGTGCAATCAATAATGAAGTCCGAGCGCCTATTTTGGAAACGCACGATTTGCCGAACAACAATGTAGATCCTGACGACGATACCTATGATGACATTCAAGGCAGCTCCGGCAAATTGACTGGTTGTCGACACCGGTGCCAACGACCTACGATGCCTCAAGCTGCACCTGCTGCTTCCCGTCGTGTTCGAGGACAACGGATACAAGGACATCAAATTCAGCTGAGCGGTCTATTCGACCGAAGTGGTGCATCAGGAAGCTGGCTACAGAGAATTTTAACACTCGTGTTCACCGCCAAAGATTGTGGCGTGAAATCTGTCATTGGAAATGCGGATACCAAGCTCAACGACCTACCTCCCTTTGATGCCAAAATTCTTCGTTTTGCAGTCAACTCACCGGAAGTTTTATTATCATATACGGCGGAGGCATTACAGAATCATCTGACAGAAGTCTACACCGGTCTTAGCTCTTACCATGGTAGTTCTTCAGAGATGCTCAGCTGCATGGCGTATCTTTACTCCTTGAGCAGTCATACCTGTCTGGCCGACGCGATTGTAAAGGGCTCGATCCTCGGACTTCTGATTCGGATGTCGGCGCAAGAAGTTCAGCTTGCCACATCGAGCGAGACGATGTTATCGATGCTTTGCCTCGTGCTTGGTCATCTGTTTCAATCCACGACTGTCATTGCGCTATCGCCGCCTGATCAATTACGGCAACTGGTAAAAATCTTGCTGACGATTGTTGCTGATCTCCCCATCCGAGCGAAAGACAAGAAGACTACCAGCAAGAATGAGTCGCATTCTCGTTCAAGAGCACTTGCCTGCCTTGGAGAATTGTTGTTGTATATGTTGACAAAGAAAAAGTGGGAACTACCAATGGACGGAATGGAAGCTGTACTTATCGGTATCGAAGACCCGGATGTTGCAACCCGCTACTACGCTACAAGAACACTTTGCAACATGCTAACTTATGCGACAGAATCTTTGCTCCCAAAACTGATGCATGGCAAAGTAGTGCTGGCTCTCATTCGCGGATTATTGCAATGGGACGCCCCGGTATTTGATGATCAAGGAGATACACATGAACAAAGGATGCTCGTTGCGTTACGGGCAACTACAACCGAAACTCTTGCTCAAGTTCTACGACATGTCTGCACTCCATCTTCAAGTGCATGTTTGCCATCCCGCTTGAAACGGTCGATAAAGCTGTATTTCGCTAAGCCCGATGTTCTGAACGCTGTGTGGCAAGGTGTAGAAAGCCCGCGTGGATCGTCCGACTTGGTACTTGCTTCGCTTAACGTTATCAACGCTTTCTTAGCAATGGAGTTGGACAGAGATCGAGAAGCCGAATACGCAGCAATCCAATCGAGTCGTGCATTGTTGTTGGGACGTATTGTAGCGATACCTACAATTCAGAACGTTATGGTGATGAATGGCCTAACAGCTGATGACAATGAAGAAGGCGAGTGCTTAGCCATGTTGCAAGCAAAAAGTCTGATCTTGCTGCACTTGGGCATACAGCTGAACCGAGATTTCCTTACCTCATTTGTACAAAACGACGGTTTGGTGCTTGTGGAGGAGACCTTAGGCACGATTCCTGAGCTGTTGAACGCTAGTCACAATATTCTTGCCTCGCAGTCTCTAGAAAACAAGTTATCGGCATTTGAGATGTATCTTACGCAATGTGCCTTCAACTCGTGCAAGCTCGTGATTGAAATTGCTCTGGAATTTGGCGCTGACTGCTTTCGGACTTGCGGTGATGATAACGAAAGCAATAACAAAATGAATGGATCGCAAGTATCGACGATGTCATTCCAGCTATTTAGGGGATTGCTACGGCATTCCAATTGTCGGCAACAACTTCTCAACTACTTTACCTCGAGCGACAGCACGCAGTACACTAGTTTTGTACGTCGGATGGCAAAGCTACTCGCATTGTTCCCTGACAAAGTTATAAGTATCCCGGGAGAGCTTGAGACAGAAACAACCACCGCTTGCTCTGTGTCGGAGATTTTACTGCTCTTGTTTCGATCTGCAGCCAGAGAAGCCAATGACATTGTGTTGATCGATGAACACGAACTGTTCACCCATTTGCTACCCTCGGTCGTACAACTGGTGTACGGTGACAAGAAAAACATGAACGGACAAGCTGCGGACAATTGTCTCAAACTTCTTCACGTGGTGTTGCTGGATTTTGACTATGACGATGAAAAGGGTGAGTATAAACTCTACGATCCTTTTATACGGTCGATCCTTCTCCCCTACCTCAGTGATACGCTGAAGAGGCATGACGCCATGGACGAGAGAATTTGGAATCTGTCAAGTGAACTGCTCTTTGGGTTGCTTTCGAGCGACACGTCCCTCGTAAGTGAAGCAGAAAGCCTCGATCTTGTGTCGATGATTGTAAACGTGCTCTGCGTTCCAGTGACGTTTACATCGTTACCTTCAAATTCAGTGCAGCTAGTCCAGATACTTATGGATTCGGCTGACGTAGATTTGGATTGGCTATATGAGTCCGGCATCGCCCGGGGTATGGTAATTGGGCTGACACTCGCGGAGAAACAAAAGCAGGTTGACGAAAGCTTGGTAGACTTGGTTGTCATTCTCCTGACTTTGCTTCAACATCAATTTGGAAAGACTCGTCAGCCAGGAGTGACGCCAGCTCCACCAGGATTCAACGATCTAGTTGCTTGTGGACCGTTGCTGTTACAGTTTTGTGCTTGTGGCGACATGACGCAATTGAACAGACAGCCGGAAGGTTTGTCACCAGAGGACAAAACCAAGGCACACGATATGGCTCTTGAAGTTGTGGAAGTAGCTTCTCGCTGTCTTGTGCTTCTCTCTCGGGTAAATGACGGTGTTGATATTCTAATTGCGTTTGTTCCAGGTCTTCTCATTGAACATGTTATGTGGTTACAACAGCTTTTTTGTGAGCAGTTGAACGCACCGATGTTCGCTCAAACCAAGGCTTGTTCAACCCTGTCAGACGACAGTGAGTGACGGACACATTGCCAAGTTGTATTTCGGTTGTACGTACAAATCTATCGCTAGGATCAAGTAACGTGCTACTTGTTGTGCGTTCGCACAGCCGGATCGACCTGCAAATAGACGCGATTGACGACAGATATCTGCTGTGTGCGAAACGTACTCTCAGATCCATCTGCGCTGCCAGGCTAACCATCGTTGTCAATGATACTTGCTAAATGGCTGAAGACACAAGTCTGTAAAATAACTATCAAAAGCTGCGCTTGCAATCACACTTCCTTTAATGCTGCTGAAGCTTTGCCATTGCAACCACAATTGTCTCAGATGGACGATGGTGTCGACGGACCAAAGGTTGCTAATCGTCTGTCTGTACCAAAGAAGACGTGGAAGCCTCAAACAACAATCGTGCGTTGTTCTCGTTCTTGATAACCTGCGAGTCCACCTGAAAAAAGCGACTCCTTCTACCTGGATGTTTGCTAGACGAAGCGTTGGCGGAATATCTACGCATACTGCTGCTTTGCTTCTGCCCATTGAGCGTTAGGGTAAATTCGGAGGTCCAAGTGCTCCGCAACCTCGTTCAGGTGTGAAGAATCGCCCTCAAAAAGTCCTTTGAAAACCACGTTCACGATATGCTCGGAGCGCTCGAAGAGCAACTTGATCTCGTGAGGTGTGTCTGGCACGACACGCTCGACTAAAATCGCCAAAACCAGACACACTTGGCACGCCACCACAAAGCTAAACGCTCTGACAGTTCCACTTTGGTCTTCAAACAAGTTGGACGTCCATAGGATTAGCGCAGAGTTCGTACCAAGCGCAATGTATGTCATAAACCGTAGAATGTAAAACCACACGCCAATGTCCTTAGCTGGGTGGGGGAAAGGCCGGCGGTGCACAAAACAGAGTTTCACGGCATCGACGTGTACTTCCAGTAAATTGTTAGCCAATGCCAGCAGTGGTGTCAGCGGGAAGGCTACCACAAACAGATTAATGAATCCGTACTGAATCACCATCTCGTTATAGTCTTCGAATGCCTCGTTACTCTCGTACGGCACCAGTTTTGCCTGCTCTTCGATGTTGTTATGGCCAACTTTCTCCTCAGTGCTGGCCGCGTCGCGTTCAGCAAAAAGCTGATAGCGGTACTTCAAATACGGAACTATCACTTCCGTTGTATTGCCCACCACAATCCGGATCAAGAACAAGGTCAACAACTGGTCGCGTAGCTCCTGCATGCAATCGTCTTTATACAGACAGGAACCCTCAGCCATACGCTTCACAAAAGCGATGTAGAAGAAAGAAGAAAATGAGTTACAGAACTGAAACAGAAAAACCTTGATAATCAAGTAGCTTTCGTACTCGGCATCCGTGCGATGGTTTTCAAGGTCATTCAGTTTGCGGGCCACATTGCGGTATACCATGTTCAGCACCAAAATTTGAATAGCGTTTGCCACTGTCACACCGAACGTGAGTGTCGTTCGGTATTCCGCACTAACGTGGTGCTTATCCAAATGATCGGTGCTGTTGATCCAATGCTTAAGCACAAACAACCCAAAAAGAGCGAGAACCACGATTCCGACCATGAGCGTGACAACCAAAACGGACACGACAAACGCACGACGGCGCTTTGTTTTACTTTCGAACGTCACTTCCTCCGCGTCGGTCACCGGATGGTAGCTCTTGGTGCCCCGGAACTGAGGCCGGTAACGAAACGACTCTTGCAAACCACTAAGACCCCAAAGCGAGTCCAATAGACCATTCTTGCGCCTCCACAATTCCGAAAACAACGACGACCAGATTACCACGAACACGGCGAAAGCGATGAGGATATAGCCCTGTTCGTTCGTGCCTGTTGCAGCCTGGCGTGCCTCAATGTAAACAAACGTTATGATGCCAGCAATGGCGGGAAAAATAAGCATCTTCGTGTAAAATTCCAGCCACGCAAAGTACAGCGCAATTTTTTCTCCAAAATAGTAGCGGATCTTGTGCAATGGTTGGTACAGCATGGTCCAGTGCAGAGCCCATGCGTGCCTTAAATCATGCAACGCGTCTGCGTCATGAAGCGCGAACATCGGGCCCTGCAAGTATCCAGCTGCCTCGAGAGCATCTGCATTAATGTGACGCTCGATAATGCCTTCAGCAAGTCGAAGCCGATCCTTTTGCGTGAACAACGTCTGTTCCTTCTTCCCTCCCCACTTCATCGGGTAGCGTCGATAGTACGGCTGATACTTTTCTTCATAGCGGTATTCCGCAAACGGAGCAAAGTACGTCAACGGATCGTACGGCAACGCAAAGATGGACGTCCAGAAACGACCCCAGCAATTTCCTTGCACGCGACGGTACGTGTGGTCATCAACAAACAGCCCATCCGCTTCTTCCGTGTGGCCCCACACATCCAGAGCTTTCCGTAACTCTGGGTGGAACTCTTCTCCACGGGACACTAGCAACGGATCCATCTCCGGAAACTCGGCACCTGCATCGGCAAAGCCACGTGTGTGTCGCAAGTGATCAATGGACTCGTGCCAGTCTTTATCGCCCATCTCTTGTCGCATCGTCTCGAGCTTCCCGTCATGAAGCGTCTGGCAGAACGGCTTGTTACTCACTTGCAGTCGATAGTTCGTCCGATCCGCTTCGACCCGCAAGTCATTGTCGTCTGTCTTGATCGTCATAATGACCTCGTCTGCGTCACAGCTCAGGAACAAGCGCGTCGTGAGGCCACACGCGAGCTGCACGCGGCGAGCGACAGCCGTGGCCACGAGCTCACAAAACTTGGCCTCGGTCGTTGCTTGCCTCGAGCCGATAAACTGCTCGTACTCGTGCTCGAGCAGCTGCTCCTGCATCTCCAGTCGACGCTGTTCACTCGCGTCACTGTGGTCGTGGCTTGTGTCTTCAACAACGGGGCGCCCGTGGTCGTCGAGGAAGCAGCGCGACGTGCGCAGGACGCGCTGGAACGGGTCCACGACGATCGTCCTGGACCGCTGGCTGCGTGCCAAGTCTTTGCCCAGGAACAGATGCACAAAACTGCGCACAGTAAAGTCCTCGGGCTTCTTGAGCTCGCCGCCTTCGCGACGGGGAAAGACCATGACCAGGTCATGGTCGTACAGCGTCTTGGGCGCGACGGGGATCGCAGCGTGCGACGCTGTGGGCGACGCGAGCGCGTCGTACGCGTCGGTCTCGGTCGACGACATGAACGAACCACTGTCGTTTGAACGACTCAAGAGTGATGGTCAGTTCGAGTGCGTTTTTTCGGTGCAAATTGGCGAATGAAGGTTAAGTGGGACGCGCGGTGCCAAGACTTGTAATGCTGCAACATGATTCGCAGAAATGGTGCAGCTATATTTAGATACTGATGCTAATGCGAAAAACGAGTTGCTAGAAATCAGCTGGATAAGGTGCAGAGGGGTAGGGGAGATAGAGACAAAATCTCGTGCGTGACGGGCGATCTGCTTTTTTCTCTCTGTTGCTGTAGTTTTTGTTAATTGCTTGGTGCTGACCGATCATTATTCGGTATACGAGAAGTCAAGCATTTGATCAGCTGCTGACTTTCATTTCATCAGCTTGAGTGAACTCGTTTAGTAACACAGCTTACAATTAAATAAAATGACAAAAGGTGCCTAAACCAGAAACAACATATTAAAACAAAGTGACTTGAGAAGAAGGTCCTGTTTGGTGCTCTGCACGGCTTTCCCTATACTTACAGGTCGATAGAAACCGTTTCTAAAAGACACGCACATGACCAGAAACGTAATCTCATATCATATCTCGCAAGATATCGCTTCTTACAGGAAAAAGCCTCTCACTTGTCATCAGTATCGCGCCCTCTCTACCGCCGGTTAAACGTGCCCTATCCGTTGCGGTGGCTGCACATCCGTCTCCATGGCGACGTCCAGAAGCTTTACAAGCGCATCTTCGAACGTCTCAGACAGTTCCAGCTCTTCCCCGTCTGCTCACGGTAGTAACCACCGCATTCTCCACGCGACTGAAGCCGAACTCGAGTCATTCCCAACAGCAGAGCAGTTCTCGGATCCTTTTGGTGACGTTTACAGGACTGAAACGGATACAAGGGACTTGATGTGTGGTCTGTGTGACTCAATAGACTCTTCGGCACCAAGTGCAGCTTCGAAAACGTCGTTGATGACATTTCCGCCTTTAATGGCCCCAGGAGGGACTTTGGCGCCCCCTCCGATACTCTTGCCGTCGATTAGCGGCGAAATTGATCCATTTGCAGACATTACAGTGAGTAAATCGTCTCGATCAGGTGGTGAAGAGGAAGGTGAGAAGATGGGGCATGTTGCAGGAGCGTTCGAAGACGAGCTGCGGTGCAGGGCGGAGGTCATGGCGCCAACGTCGACGTCATCGTCGTCGCGTTTTGATTTGTTGTGGGGAAGTGCAAGCCACGAGATGGATGGACAGGTTTTCTCGAGCTCGACAACGTCACGTGATAGTGCGAGGGGCAGAGCATCGTCGACGGGCAGTACTTTCATGCTCCCGCCTCCGCCGACAATGGCGAAAGCGGTGACGTTTCCTATGCCAGGGGCTAGAAACGTTCGAGAGACGAGTGCAACGGATTTGTTGTCATTCTCTCCTGTGCTGACGTCGGCGCCAGCTGATCCGTTCTTTGGCATTGATGACAATACCAGTGAGACGAGCACAGCAGCGCCAGCATTTGAGAACAACGACATAGTCTCTACGACATCAGCGTCGACGCTGTCGACAACATTCTCGCTGGCACCAATGTCTCTCTTTACGTCATTTGAGTCATTGCATGACGATGGGGATACTCTGGGACTCTCTGATGCCACGCCTGGCACTACGGAAGGCAAGGCGTCGCCACGCGATCCGTTTGTTAAACACATGACGCGGTCTTTTGGCTCGCTGAGCTCGTCGTCAATCAGTGCGAGGACAGTCGGAGACGACGGTAGTAAAAATGAAGCCCATTCGCTGTTGCTGCAAGCAGTATCGCCTTCACATACCCCTACTTTTTGGCAGGGCTCTTCCAAATCATCGGACGGTTTTGCGGAATTTGTGTCTGGCGCTGACAACTTCGGCCTGACGGATCCTTTTGCTGAGGCAGATCTGGCTACTTCACAAGTGTCTCTGGAAGATCACCTTTCGGCTTGGAGCATTGCTGCAGACCTTGCTGACGACGAAAAGGAGGATGAGGATAGTGATAGCAAGCAAACATGTGAAGAAGACAGTAAGGGCATGCAGAAGCCAGTTACAAGTACGTCAGATGACGATATTGGGAACATACCTATCGGCGATGGTTGCAGCGACATTGACCTAGCGAAAACTACAGAGACGGAAGACTTGGTGGACGCTTTCACGGCCACAAGGAGATGCGAGGATGGAGAACGTTTCGCTGTTTCTTTCGAAAATGGGCATATGGCTACAAATGTTTCAATCATTCGCTCTGCTGCTGCGGTAGTGCTCAACGAAAGCGATATCCAGACAGCCGACGTAACTGCTGATAGTGAACACAAGGCCCTTGACTTACGAGACAACATTCTCAGTGACCTT
The DNA here is from genome assembly GCA_000173235.2 of Hyaloperonospora arabidopsidis Emoy2. NCBI lineage: Eukaryota > Oomycota > Peronosporomycetes > Peronosporales > Peronosporaceae > Hyaloperonospora > Hyaloperonospora arabidopsidis. The sequence goes on from JH598388.1 coordinate 886,802, forward strand.
TGTGAGCACAACCGAGATGTTGTCGCGTTCACGAAGAGTAAAAATGCTGCCTGCCGAGTGGAGCAAAAGTCGATGGACGCGGGCGAGGGTTCACTTGAATGCAGCCAGACTGGAATATTTTTGCTGACAAGTACGAGCGCGGATCTGAACGCTGGAATTGCTAGTCCAGCAGAACGATTTTTTGATGATATAGCGAATGAAGAAAGCTGTATACAACCCCATGGTGCATCACATAGCACGTCACCTGTTGCCCCAATGGATATTCCAATCACTTCGGAACCCCCCGAGAAAAATACTGCACTGGAAGCAAACATGCAAGACGGTCAGATACAAGCCAGAGTAGCGGATAGAGTTGACGGCTTTGACGACTTCAATGACTTTGGAGCTGCAGCTGTGGCAACAAGCATTCCAAACGCGTCGTTTTTCGGAGCGCCGCCGTCACCAGCCCATAAGCTGCCAGCAGACGATGGATTTGGGGACTTTGCTGTGTCCACATCTGCGTCTATGGCTGCAAACGTTGCACCAGTCGACGACGATTTTGGAGATTTTGTGCAAAACGTAAACCCAAGTGGTGATGACGACTGTTTTGGTGACTTTGGAGACTTTGAGCAGGTCCCTGCAAACACTGAAGATAGTTTCACCGATTTTCAGCAATCGTCTGCAGCAGCCTTTGAGGGAAGTGAAGGTGATTTCGGTGACCCTTTACTGGCTGTTGATTCTTTGCGAGCTTCTTCTTTATCGAAGGCAGAGTTGTCAACATTCTTCAAGGAAGCATTCCCAGCCGAGCGCTTACCCGCTATTTCGGTCGACAAGCCGGAGAGCCCAACCGCTGCAAAAACTAATGATTTCGCGCAAGAATTGCCGGAAGATTTCGTTCGTAGCGTATATCGTGGTATGTGGGATGAGTTTATATCTGCAGTAGCTGTAACGGACCACACGCTATCGCCCCCATCCGGATTGCTAGCGTCTTCTGCAGAATCAATTGTCGATGAAGAGCACGTGGAGAAGAAGACAAAGTACGCATCGAAATATTTGAAGTATGTGCTGTCGGAAAAGATCCATGAGGCGTCCAGGCAGAACGGCATTCTCACAAATGGCTCTGAAAGCCATCAGATGTATGTGGATATTGCAGTATCAGGTAACGCAGAGCGCATGTGTGCCGCTCTCGGGGAGTTGCAAGACGCGTTGTTTCATGGTTCAGTAAACGATGCGATGATGCGGATTGCAAAACAGGCAGCGATATCGGCGAAAGCAAAGATTGCTGAGCAGGCTGCTCAGCAGCATGCGAATTCACGTGGTGGATCCTTGTTTTTTACAACGCGCCACTTGCTATCGCGGGGCGGCAATAGCGGAGGGATGCATGGCCCTGGCAGCAGCGGTACTGACAGTAAGGCAGACCATGCTGTGTCTGACACTCCAACGGGAGCTTCCGTTCAGAAGTTGGCTCGATTCTCGCACGCTGCCGGTCACAACGACTTAGCGAATGGCAACCGCGGTGTAAACCGCGAGGATCGGGTATCGGATGGAAGTGATCACACAGGACATAGTAGTGGAAGCGACTCAGAAGTTGCAGCATCTGGTGTCGAAAATCAGACTCGAAGTCCGACACTTTCGAATAGTGGTAGCAGTAATGGTGGTCTCATGAAGAAGTTCCAAGACCGCTTTTCGTTCACTAGCTCCAGGTATCGTCCAAGATTCGTAAACCTTCGGAGAAAAGGAGAGTCCGGGGAGGAAGTCCGCAAGATGGAGCTCAACCTGGATGCTATTAGTGGAGGCCTCGACGAAGTGAAGTGGAAGTGCGCTTTGTTCTTATACGACGTCGAAGAGGTCACTCACGTTGCGCCTTCACAAATTTGTATTGTGGCGTATCCAAGTAAACAGCCGCTATCAGGCAAGAGCGATCGGAGTGCGCTGACGAAACTGGTGAAGCCTGGTACGATTTGGACGATCGATATTGGCTCGAACAACAGCGATGTGTTGAACGAGTGGTGAGAAGAAAACAGAGACGAAAAGAGTCCGTATATAGATGTTGTGGAGGAGTTGGTCGTGTCAAAAGCTAGTTCCCGCGACGGATACGGAAGCAAATGCACGAAAGGGGTCACATCATATGATCGCAATGCTTACAATGAGACTGGGAGGCAAGGTGCACAACTAACGTTGGATAAGTGAGAGATGAAACTCGGGTCGGTAAGACGGGACTTGCCGCTGCGTGAATTTAGTTTCCATGATGTAATGTGAGGCAACAATATCATTTACGATCAAGCCGTGATTTTGCGTCAGTGTTGAACGATATATCGGTCAAACTTTGAAATACGAAAATGCCGCATCCAGACGTGCAGCACCACTGCGAGTTTGTGTGTGGCTTAGACATTTGTCTCTATGTAGACAGCTTTGTGGCTTCATGTTGTACGATCATGACAGCTAGTTGTATGGAAATTCTCGAATGGACGGCTAGGTCGCACTACTTCAGGATTACGAAACAACTCGCTCGATGATTCGCAATTGGCATTCGACAGCGGTAGTAGAGCTTTACAATAGAGCCGACAGAACAACCGGCTTCCCGGACGCTACACATGAATATGAGTATTTGGGTACGTTCGTACGTTGTTCTTACGCGTTTGAAGTCGCTTTGATGTTCTCTAGCTCTCGGCTCTTGCCACACAAACGTTGTTATCGCGAGCCCGTTTCTTCTAAGTGGACGTATTTTCTCGATGTGACTTTGGCACGAAACTTCCGAGAGCTACCATCGGCACAGGGTCAGTTCAAGATGGCAACCGTTATACACATGGCGTGAGTGGGACTTTGATACAGCAAAGCGCAAGTCGGAGCTTTTCTGCGCAAGTAGCATATTGAGTGACGGTACGCAACAAGAGCGCGAGGAGGCACTAAGTACCAAAATTAGGCTACTGAGTTCAAGCTGGTGTATCGACCAAGCTCGTCTACGGGGACAGTAAGTTGGCGCTTGCATCACATACGAATGGAGCAGCGGAGTGTTAATGGCAACAGAGTGTCTGTGGCTGGAGTGAGTACGTTGATTTGGTACGTCAGCTGCTGCAGCACAATGACCGGGAGGAAGAAACGGATGTGAGGCAGATGAGAACGGGATCTCGATGAACAACGAACAAAGAAACAGAGAGACAAAGCAACTTATTTGCAGATTCATCGTGCGAAGTGCTGTGATACAAACAAGCTCGCGGTCATTTCTTTCGCCTGGTTTTTGTTTGTCGAGCAAATACGCGTGGCGTACCGGATCACGCTAGAGGACCAGGGTATTCCGTCCCGCGCTTCTCATAAACTTTCACTCACGGCTCGGGGGCATGAAGGATGTTTCCAGGACATGCCAGCTCTGCAGTGTAAGGCCACGCCGCTGTGGAAGAAAACAATGGCCCGTCGCGAGGCAAGACCGACGTTGAGCGTCCTGTTATCATGGTGGGTGACGTCATTCACGAGGAGGAGTCGAACACAATGCATTCGTTTGAATCTGCATGGGACTTTTGTTACGATTGCATAATTTGCAGTTATGTGCTCGACATTGAAACACGTACTTTTTGTTGGATTTGTATCGTGTGCGAGTTTGCAAGTGCTGCACACTAGCCACGAAGTGTTGGTAATGGAGCGCAAGCCAAGTTGGCTAAGGAACGGCCCAGCGACGGCCACCTGGTATAAATTTCTGTAAGGACGACACATCGAAGTGGCCTTGGTCCAAAAAGGAAGAATGGTCAGTCACAACTGCTTGACGGCGAGACAGCAGCTACCCTTTACACGCTTTACTTTCACGAGCCATGCGAGTAGACGAACGTTGCACAATACCTGTGGACTTACGGCACTTGAAGTCGGTGCAGCGATCGGAGAACAGCGGCAGTCATGTGCCCATCAACATTTCGAAGTTCGAATACCTTTGACTTAAAGACACCGTTGCTGAATACGAGGAGCGTACATCCGTCTACGAGTACGTATCTGGATCGTTGGCGGGTGCCGCAAGGCTTCTACGATGCATGCTGTAATGCGCTACGTGCTACTACGAAATAATGTTTACGTGTGTCAATGCAATACTCAATGACTATCTGCCATATGAAATGGATGCTGCACTGGCAGGTATAAACGATAAGGCTCTACTCGCTTTCTACTTATGTGCTCGTCTTCCACAATATCTGAAATAAGAGACTATGCGTCTGTCATGTACAAGAAAGAGCTAGGTACAAATGTGAATGCGACCTTGATCACGTGTTGTACTTGTTCGAGTTACACAAAGCGCTTGGGTCAGCGCTATTTCATGCTAATGAAGGAAAACGTTTCGCCAATGCGAAGGGCATTCAGTGATACACGTCTTGAGGACTCCATCTCGACTGTACTCATTATCAAACTCGGTTCCGGGTCCTTGTATCTACTGAACCACGATTTGTGGATCCTGAAAGCGCCGACCGAACAAATGTTTTCCTGGTAAGAAAGCCATTTGAAAACGACGACACCTCTTACTTTTTCCAGTGACTCGCCAGCAGCTTGACTACAACGGCGTCGTAATAGTTGGGATCCCTTTTCTTGAACTCTTTCAGATAGCCAACTAAGCTTGAGGATCTCTTCTTTGTTGTCACGTGTTGGTTTTTCTTCTTCGCTTGCTGTACTGAACATTCTAGAGTAAACTTGATCAGGCTACACGCCACACTGCTGCCACACTGGAAGCAACTCCGGTAGAGAATCTGGCACTACGTTCGCGAGCACTATCTGTAAGCCATCAGCGGGACCCTTCATGCCACCGGTACCTCGTAGCCAATCGAGAAACGCCACCGCCTGCTTTTCGCCTTTTTTACGAACCACTTTCAACCAAACTCTCGTCGGTGTATTTTTCGTTGGCCTTAGCGTTGAACCGGTCCACATACGAAATCCACACCTTAAGATCGTAACGGATAATGATCCGTCTTTCTTCTTTTGTGAGTCTTGTTGTAAACATTCTACTCGATCTAGTAGGCAGCAGCATGTACGCTATTTCAGGGTCCACCTCTGACTTCAACTGTAACGGGGTCATACGACAGTTACCGCCACAAAGAGATTTACCTTGTATATGTGATATACGATCCCAAGTTTTATCTGTGACAATTGATGTGGTTGATAGCCTAGGTCATCCATTGATGACAGATTTTATTGATGTGCCATCCATCAATCTTTAATAGACTGAAGATTACTATGCGAATTAGTTTAACCTTAGTATTAGGTAGTTGAATGAGGTTTATTACAGATAAAACTAAGAAATAAAAAGTCAGTTCCCCCTTTGATCTTAGATTGATACGTGTCTATTTTAGACGTCAGTAGATCGTTACGAGTAAGAGCCAGCTTGAGGCGTATACTCGAGAGCACATTGTGCGTACGATTCCTAGAATCGTTGTTAGTCCCCTGAACCAGGACTAGACGCTCTACAAGCTTAAAGACTCTCCGAGTCTTTATTGATTAGTTCTAAGAGATAATGACTCTTTAAACTAATATGAACTTAGTTCCGTAGAACTAAGTGATATCTAGAGTCGTAAGCCTTCCTCTGACTAGGAGCTGTGTAGCTCCACTACATCAACCACATACTTATCGCCAGTTCTATAGCCTGTGGGTGTAGCTCGGCGAGTTCCCGTCGCAAAGGTGCAAGCAAAAACTCACCTACTTACCATATATAGCATGTTTTGGCGAATAGAAATATGCCAACATCTCTCTTATTCCCCTTTTCTTCACAAGCAGTTTGATTTGTCGCCGAGTGTTCAATTTTATCATCTTTATTTCTCCTGACCAGTTGAACTTGTCGACATAATCAATCCAATCAGTGAGGTCTTGACAAATCGCAGGCCACGACGTTGCTTTTTCGACCTCACCTTCGAGCCTTTTCTTCGACACGGTGGACATCCTATGGTAGACTTTGTCAGGTCTCAAATTACGCTTCTTATGCCTGATCTTCTCTACTATCGGAATATCTTCCGAGATTTTTGTCACCAGCCTTTCAAACAAGCTTTTAGTGCGGCCCTTCATGCCATCGATACCTCGTAGCCAATCGACAAACACCACCGCTTGCTTTCCGCCTTTTTTACGAACCACTTTCAACCAAACTCTCGTCGGTGTATTTTTCGTTGGACTTAGCGTTGAACCGGTCCACATACGAAATCCACGCCTTGAGATCGTAACGGATAATGATCCGTCTTTCTTCTTTTGTGAGTCTTGTTGCAAACATTCTACTCGATCTAGTAGGCAGCAGCATGTACGCTATTTCAGGGTCCACCTCTAACTTCAACCACATACAAATCGCCAATTCTACGGTCTCGGGTGTAGCTCGACGAGTTGCTCTCGAAATTGTACAAACAGCTTGTCCCCAGGACAGTATGGCGAATAGAAAAATGCCACCACCTCTCTTATCCCCCTTCTCTTCACAAGTAGTTCGACTTGTCGCCGGGCTTTGAACGAGTTCTTTTGATGACGCGAGTTATATCTATGAACATAATCCATCCATTCACTGATAACATAACGAATCGTAGGCCACAACGCCGCTTTTTCGACCTCACCTTCGAGCTTTTTCTCCGCCGCGATAGACATCCTATTATAGACTCGGTCAGGTCTTAAATTAGGCTTCTTTTTCACCTTTCCATTACCGCAGCGGTTAACGGACGTTCCAGCGCTATTCTTTCGAGCCAGATACGAGCGCGGTACTTTATGCTAGTGACGTCTAGAAGTGACATGTAAAGTGCCATCAGATCTTCTATTTTTCTTCCACTCTCCAGCATCTTGATCAAATCATCATCGCTGAAAATTGTTTTCTTCGCATTGATTTTATTAATATAGTCGATCCACCGTACAACCTTCTGCGGGTCGATGGGCTCATTTTTCTCCGGGGGCACACCTAAGCACTTGAAGACGTCTTTTGGGTGAATCCTGTCTAAGAGCCACTCTGTACTTCACGGTGCGTGGCCAGCTTCCATTAGAATTTGCGCTAGTATTTTAAGCCTCCATCCTCTGTCCTCTTCATTTTGATGGTCATTTTTGATCGCTTCCACTGCGACGCCGCGTGTGTAACGGGGTGCCTCCGTTACATGATAATTTACATAAGGTAATTATCAAGTATGAATATTATGTTAGGACAAACAAAATATTCTCACAATATTATCCTAATAGATAATATTGCCTCGCAGATGTAACACACTGCTCATTGGTTGATATGGGATCGAGATATCAAAAAATAAAGTCTAGCCACGACAGAAGCACGCAATGAGTGGTGCGCAGATAGTTACAATACATGTTTGTATTTAGACATTGTTAAATGAAGTCAAATAGGGATTTATTACAAGGATTAACTATACTAAATACAGTTCTACTTTTTACCTTTACCGAGTACTCTTACTTCGTATAGCAATCTTCCTCTGCACGTACGTGTATGTGAGGTAGTCGGACGCACACACTCTTGCACTGTCAGCAGTGCAAGTTATTCAGTTAGTTGAATAAGGTGTGGCCCGTTACACCTAGTAGCACTTTGTAGTCCGTTCAACGACCATGAACATGTTGGGAGATGAGGGGGATGATTTTCATCCCACGCTTGAAAGCTACTCCCATTTGAGTCAAATCGAATGGGACGCTGTCGAACTCTTGGGTTCAACGATAGGGCAAGAAGCCGTTGGCGCACTGCTGTCCGCCCTGGGGACATACGGACAGCACGCCACCATCGCTAAGTTCATTCAGAATGAACTTGACGCCGAGCGGGAAAAAGTAACCTTACTTCACCAGCAAGGTTCTCAACAGACAGAGCTATTGAGAGAACACAGTTCTCAACAGTTTAAACTGTTGAGACAGCAGGAGGCCACTGCTACCGGGCCGACGTATACACCCGAGATTCTAAAGATTGACATCTTAAAGTACAAGGGAGCCGATGAAGACTCTCTGTTGAGATGGTTCGTGGAACTAGACGATGCCATAAAGGCTCGCCACATCGTCGACGAGCAAATGCAGATCGCATTTGCTCAATCGAACTTGGCATGGCGTGCAAAGACGTGGGCCTTCGGCCTTAACTTACACGACCCATATGTATTTGGGTCGTTGGAAGTCTTCAAGTCCCTGCTTAGGCAAACATTTGAGCCGCCGCGAGCTGAGTTCAGGGCTCGCTCTGAGATCCTGAGAATCAAGCAAGGTAAACGTGACGTACACTCGTACATTCAGTACATACGTCACCTTACCAGTTGCATAACAGTCGACCCACTGAACCAACAAACGTTGATTACGTTGTTCATACAGGGTCTGACATATGATGGTCCTATTAAAAACTACCTGTTCCGGTTGGAGTTCAACACCCTAGAAGATGCAATAAGGATTGCATAACAGGAGGACTTTAGCGTGATACAGGCTCACGCGAATTCGAATTCCTATCGTCCGTCGAGACGACAGGAAAATGGAGGCCCAGAATTAATGAACCTCTGTCACGCGGGGAGCGAGAGCTCTCGTGTTAACAACTATAAGAAATTGCAGAAATGTAATAGATGTCAGAAGACAGGGAATTATGCATACGAATGTAGTGCCCCGAACGCGGTACCACGTACAACAGGAAACGGTAACCGCCAAGCGACCAAGCGAGGTCCAAGGCGTGGGTCCGACGTTGTTGCGAAGATGCAACAACGAAACGGACAGAGACAGTAGGTGCGGAGCACCCTACTGATCCAGCAACGTCGAGTGAGTTTGCAGGCCTCTTGACGAAAGCTGCTCCCAATACTCAATCAATGTGTGTTGCTGCTTCTGATAATGAGGTTTCCCTCATTACCTTGAAACTCGAATTTACACAAAACATGTCGCTTCGAGCCCTAGTCGATTGTGGGGTGTCGAACAACTTTGTATGACGCCAATCGCTAGACAACAGCGAGCTCAAATATATCGAGCGCGAGATCCCTCCAACGAGGATAAAGGTGCACCTCGCAACAGGCGCATCCGTGACGGTGATGAAACGTGTAGTGGATATTACCTATACAATAAAGGGAGTCCAATATAATGATGACTTCATCATGTTAGACTTGGATGACAAATTTGATGTCATCCTTGGACTGCCGTGGCTCAGAAGGTACGAGCCACAAGTCAGCTGGCATCGACGAACAGTCGATATGCCTGTCACTTGTTCATCAGATGGCCATCTAATGAGCGCCATGGAGCGCCCACTAACATGTGGGTGTACTACGAGCGAGTGCGATGGCCTTGCGTGTGGTTCGGTCGTTAGTACGACTTCACATGGCCATGGAGTGGCTGATCGCCACACCATGAAGTCATATTCCGGCGACTGCATTGAGATGAACGTCGCGCCGAAGGACCACCACCCAAATAAGTCGATTGGAAAGGGGCATCAGTGTCCTCCAAACGGACAACACCCAAGTGAAAATGAACCGATTGCCAATGATTGGCAATACGATGATCTTAGTGCGATTGGAGAATTACACGTAGAAGATCTGGCCGCAGTAGCGCAACCACCTCCAGAGGATAACGAAGGAGAAATTCCACTCGTGTCAGATGATGAGATAGACCAAGAGGCTAGTGAGGGAATAAGTCCCCACCCAGCTGTGGAAATAAGTTCCCAGGAGATAACAGAGACATTAAATGTCCTAGTCAATGACGGATCAAGCATAGGCACTTACCAACTTGATCTGATCGCACCTCTGAAGACAACTTCAGAGATCATTCAATTGCCTACGCTCGAATAGAAGAGGCTCTTGCGTGATCTGCGTAGTGGAAAGGTCAAGCAGATTTGCGTACTCGTCGTGGAAGACGAGTACGTAACCGATATTCGGTCGGCAATATTATTCGCTGATAACGAAAGGGTTCTCAGCAGCTCATCAATGGACGAGAATTTCCTTGATGAGAAGACTCGGATTAAGCGATATACACCCCAATCGTGGGATCGCTCAAGACAAATCCTCTCTACGATGACTTGACGGAATTTAGAGATGCGTTTCCAGAAACAGTGCCGTGCGAGCTACCCAAGGATAAGGGTACTCGTCACGAGATCGACCTGATACCAGGTTCAAAGTACTGTGTCATGAAGGAATGACCACTGCCTCGTGAACAAGTACCAGAGATCGACAAATTCTTTGCCGATTGCTTGGCAGCGGGCCATGTGAGGGAATCTACTTCCCCACGTAGCTCTCCGACCTTCTGTGTCCGAAATGCAACAGAAGGATGGCGAATAGTACACGCCTTCAACAAGTTGAATGCTTTCACTGTACCAGCTCAAACGCCGATACCAAGAAAGGATGTCATTATAGATGGTATGGCAAGGAGTACCATCTTTTCATCGATGGATCTGATTGACGGGTTCTATCAGATCCTTATGCGTGAAAGGGACATCCCGTACACTGCGGTGAGCACCCCAAGTGGTATGCTTTGGGAGTGGCTAGTGATGACACAGGGGCTGAGTAATGCCCCCACTACGTTCAACAGATGCGTTACGTATCTGTTGAGATCTGTGCGAGAATTCGCACCTAGCTATATCGATGACGTGTTCGTTCATAGCCGGGCTATGGATGGACGGACGGACTTGGAACTCCACCGACTCCATGTCCAAAAGGTTCTTACACTGATGCGTGAGCATAAGTTGTATGCCAACCTCAAGAAGTGCATATTTGCTGCAAGCGTAATACCACTTCTTGGGTGCATCGTGGGTAAACACGGCGTCCGGCCCGATCGCCAGAGTATATGAGCTTAAGCTCATAATCTCCGATGTCACGCGGTGCATCACCGCGTGCGCCTGCAGCAGCGACTGCTCAGGCTGAGTCGCGGAAGCAGCAGATGGACTTACTTCAGCTGCTTCGGGTGATCCTGTCTCCCCTACGGCAGCAGAGCGGAGTCTCATGGCTGCGTTCTCGGCAGCTTTGGCTGCACACCGCATGGACTTGTTAACCATGCGATGAGAATGAAGAATTGATGGATTGGCCAGCAAGTGCTTCCCTGTCCCAGAGCCACTCAAAAGAGTCATTCAATCATCAATCAGTCACTAATGTGACTGATGGTTAAGGGGGGGGTGATGTAACGGGGTGCCTCCGTTACATGATAATTTACATAAGGTAATTATCAAGTATGAATATTATGTTAGGACAAACAAAATATTCTCACAATATTATCCTAATAGATAGTATTGCCTCGCAGATGTAACACACTGCTCATTGGTTGATATGGGATCGACATATCAAAAAATAAAGTCTAGCCACGACAGAAGCACGCAATGAGTGGTGCGCAGATAGTTACAATACATGTTTGTATTTAGACATTGTTAAATGAAGTCAAATAGGGATTTATTACAAGGATTAACTATACTAAATACAGTTCTACTTTTTACCTTTACCGAGTACTCTTACTTCGTATAGCAATCTTCCTCTGCACGTACGCGTATGTGAGGTAGTCGGACGCACACACCCTTGCACTGTCAGCAGTGCAAGTTATTCAGTTAGTTGAATAAGGTGTGCCTCGTTACAGCGTGGCTCCATTAGCCTTGTCGGGACAGACGCATTTGTCTCTAAACGGACCGGAGCGGGGAGCGGGCTGACAGCCCCATCGTTCGTAGAATTGCTGCCAGCGGTTGTTGAGCCAGCAGTTTCGACAAAAAGATGGCGGAGACCGTGAACAAAGGGGAGGGCAGGAGCATGGTAGCGTCTGGTGGCCGCTAGATAAATGTGCGGAATGAGTGGATCAGGGTCTTCTGGCCGCGGTTTCTGGCTGGGCCACAAAATTTAGGTTGGTTTTTAAATGAACGTGTTCAGAAAACATGTTTAATTTTTTTATTCATTTTGACAAGTACAAAACGAAACATATATATTATATTAAACAAATGGACAAACCCGGTACTAGAGGAAATATGATAAAAATTGATGGAAATTGTCTCTTTATTTTATATAATCAAAAAAGTTAAAATAGGTGCAAAACTTCAAGAAAAGGACTTTCGAGTCTGATATAATGGTATCGACGGGATTACCTGGGTGGTCTTTGTACCGATTCCTGTGCCACAGGATAAAAAGAGCGGCATTGTATCGATAAGCCGGGCCCAAACAAAGAAGGGCTAAATCGCAGCTAGTGAAAGGCTAGTTTGCGAAAAGTGAGGTAGCAGGTACGCAAATGTAGTACACCTGGTCTAAAATGATACTATCTTAATCGATAGTTTGTCTAAACTGCTAAACGGTGCCAGTCCCGCGCACGTCCTGATGTGGCAGGCTGCTGCAAGGTGCCGTGATGTAGGTTAACTAATACCCTACATTAACGAATGCATACTTGCTGCCCAAAGTCTAATCGTTTATACAGGGATACAGTAACAGTATTTTGGGTTCCTTTTATTCGGCTGGGTCATTCTGAAAAGCTTACAGGGGAAACTCAGAAGTACGCCCAGTTTCGGCAAGAGTAGATCACATAAATCCAATTCATTCTTTAGATAGAGAAGCAAGTTCTGGAGCTCGTTCTTGACATAAAAGTCATTCAGTATAGAGAACTTAATCAAGTCTTGCATATTCACGTGTTATTTCGGGTGGCTGGCTGCAAGGGAACACTTTGTACATCGTGTATTTAATAATGAAAGCGCAGATAGATAACTGTGTGTAAAAATACTGGTTGTTGTTGCTGATGTTTCAAAGATACGAATATGAGGAAGGGAGACGGAGGTCTATCGTGCTCGGTAACGCTGTCAATCCACAAAGTGCAACCAACGACCTATCATTGGTTTATGTATGATAAAGAAAAATGAAATTGAAGGAGCTTTCTCTGCTACGAAGATAAGAATGTGACCATAACCTCTTATTTTCTGAGTATATCAAGTACTACGGATGAAAAAACACATTTATATATATGGTTTGCCGGAGGTGTGAGACATTCGCTGCCATTTAGTGTCGAAAATTCTCCGAAGATGTAGCACAGGAAGATTGCAGTGGTACCGAGTATTGTTCTGAGACGATATTCGATGCAATTCGACGCGATTCTACAACGTTTGACCGCCCAAATAGGTAGCAAAAGCAGTCGAAAATTTGGTATGTAGTTAACGGTATACCTTCAAGAGTGACCCATTCGGATAAAAGAGGAACCCAGCCGTTAAGCATTTGCCCTATTTCGCCCTCTATCAGCGTTTTATGCGCGTCGGTCAGAGACAGATGGTCAATAATTCCGGCTTCAGCTTAAGAGGCAGGTTCTTACAACGCCTGGCAGAAACGTACTCGGAAAAAGGGAAGCCAAAAGATCAACAGAGAAATAAGTAAATTCAGACCGGACCTTAGACATTGTTGGTTTCTGAGTGGGGCTTGAAGGTGTGAAGGGGAATTCTCTTGGGAAGACCGAAGGGAAGACACTTGAGCGGAAGAATGAAGATTCGAAAGTGATTGATTTATCGGAGCTTATTCTACCTGCACCCTGATTTATATGTGGTCGACATATAAATCAGGTGCGACTGTTCACGCCTGATTTATACGTAACCGCCTATAAATCCAGTAGATCTTCTAATCAATCTACTCCTCTAGTCAACTCTGAGGTAATTACCGTCATAACAACTATCCCGTAAGAACTCACCCTTGAAGTTCGGATTGTACCGGTAACCCTCAATACGCCCCCTCAATCCGAACACGCATGGATGCTGAGAGCCGCCGTTAGGTCCTTGTGACGCGGTCCAGGTGGTCCCTTGGTCATGATGTCTGCGAACATCGCAATTGTTTCGCAGTACTCGAGCTTGACTTCACCTCGCTTGACATCATCACGGATGTGATGGTACTTGATGTCGTTATGCTTCGCTCGACCATGGTTCACCGGATTCTTCGTCATCTTGATGCACGACTCATTGTCTTCGGCTATGACGAGGTCCGGTCCTGGCTCGTTGGCTGCCGTCAAAATCTTGCATAGCAGACGATGCACCCACTTGTATTCCTGAATGGCGAGGCTGAGCGCTTTGTACTCCGCTTCACTCGTGGAAAGTGACACGCTCAACTGTTTCTTGCTTCCCCATCTTATAGGTGCCCCTATCAGAGTAAAGGCATAGCCTGAGGTTGACTTGCGATCTGCGTGGTCACCAGCCCAATCTGCGTCAGAATACCCGCAAAAGTCCACCTTGTCACCAGGCTTGAAGCATATTCCATGCGACTTGGTACCCTGCAGATACCGAAAGATCCGCTTCACTGCAATC